>CM062235.1:37758850-38098850 GCA_031216185.1 Syzygium aqueum | reverse complement strand
CGTCCCTCACTGGATATTTCGTATGCACATACGCCACATCACAATTTGCCATTCTCACACGTACATTCAATCAATTCAATCAAACTCAATTTGCATTTGTGGTCGAGTAATTTTTCACGACCCAGGTCAACACTCCATAGGTCAGCCCTCCGATCAAGCCAGGCTCCGTCCCTCACTGGACCTTTCACACTTTCCCACGACCCGTATCAACAGGCCTCAGGTCAGCTCTCCGATCAATCCGGGTTCCGTTCCTTACTGGACATTTCACATGCACATACACCACATCACAATTCGCCATTCTCACACGTAGTACAAATCTAATTCCAATTACAAACTCATCATACTAGCCCACCAATTCAATACTCAAGTTGGCCCAATCACACATCAATTTTACCCATAAACGCCACGACAATCCGATCATCACACTCACATAAATTAGCCACTAAACATGCCACATAATCATTGCAATTCAATCTACCAATTAACCACATTTATAAATTGACCCTAACCTAAGTTTAAACCATAAATTGGTACCGATCACACCCTAAACAAGTCTAAAAATACACATTATATTAAGTAGGGTTTAGAAAGTCACTTATCTAAATTTGGCCCAAGAAAAATCCACATAGCATCAAAATGGCCCGGGTGAATAGTGATGACTCAGCTTAGGCGAGGGTGTGATAGGCAAAATGGCTGGCAAGTCGCTCGGCCACGACCGGAGTGCTCAGCACGGGGCTTGGCTACGGGTGGGCAATGGCTTGGGCGACTTAGTCGTGGGCTGGGCCACGGGCAAGCAGCCGGGACGTGTGGACAATAGGCTAGGCGAGCAATTGGGTGACTCAATCATGGCTTGGGCGAGCGGCTGGGCATAGGCAATGGGCTCGGCCACGGCTGAGCAATAGCGACCAAGCGTGTTGGGCGAGTGGCTTGGTTGGTCGGCGAGTTGGTTGGTCGACTGGCTGGGCAGCATGGTGGCATCGATGATAAACAGCAACAATGACGCAGCGGCGAGCTGGCAGCGACTGGCTTGGCCAAGGCACGAGCAGTCCGGCCAAGGCAGTGACCACGGTGGTGGCTCGGGGGGGGGGAGAAAGTTGGGTGGTAGCAGCGAGCTATGGCGACGGGACGGGCGATGGTGGCGGCAATGAGCTCGGCGACGAGCTTGGCCACAACAGGGAGAGGCCGGAGGAGAGAAAAACAGGGGGAAGGGAGGTTGCACGGTAGTTGGGGCAACACGACGAGCGGCAGTTGGCGGCTGGGCGTCGCAGGACCGACCGGCGAGCGACTGAGCGAGCTGCTAGCGTGGTTGTGAGCTGGCAGTCATAGGGGAGATGGGCGACAATGCGGCTCGGCTACAGCGACGGTGGAGGTGGTGGCTGGGCTAGGGTGACGATTGGGCAACATCGGGCTAGCAGCGAGCTAGGCTCGACGAGAGCAAGGCACTACGGGCACAGAGGAGAAGAGGAGGACAGCCATGTTAGGGTAGTGGCTGGATGGATGGTGTGGCGCAGCAATCGGGTTGGCTGGCGACGATGGTGGAGCGCGGCCGTTGGGTGGGACAAGCTTAGGCGTCGAGCAGTAAGCAGGAAGCCAGAGTAGAAGCAAAACCGATCGGGGCGAGAGACCAAAGAAGACGAAGAAGGAAAGGAAGAACAAGAGAAAATGAGGAGAGAGAGGGGACAGGTCTGCATGGGCATGAGGGAAAACATGGGCGAGGGGACATGAGCGGGAGTGGGTAGCATGCGGCAGAGAGAGAGAGAGAGAGAGAGAGAGAGAGAGAGAGAGAGAGAGAGAGAGAGAGAGAGAGAGAGGACAAAAGTCGATTTTTGTTCTCGAGTGCGATCCAATAGCCATAATTTGAATCCGAAAACAATCTAACGGTCCACGAAAATCTTAATTAATAATTAGGAAAAAAGGGCCAAAAGAAATCAAATAAAACACATTACGAGGGAGGTCTAATAGTCCAAATCTGCACCCGATCAAAATTTCACTTTTCACATATCCCAGGTAATATCGAGGTTGGCCACAATAATATCAACACCATCCAATTAAATTCGTCTCAAAACTCTGAGAAATTTGACATCAAAGTTTGAGCTCTAAATAACGCCCAAATTCGATCGAGTGCGATTCTAGCGAAATCTCTAATTTAAAAAGAAATAACCCAAGAGTGATTAGTTCCGAGCGAGATTTTGTTATAAGCGTACTGACGAAATACACGTTTTATAAATCCCAAAAATGGATCGAAATTCGAAATGTCACATCAGAGCACTTGAGTAAATTTTAGGATGTCACGAATTAGTTGACGAATCTCAAAATTGATCTTGGAGATGAGTCACAAGTATGTTTATTGCTAGGTACTTTCCCTGACAGTTGCTATACATTAGTCATGGCATTAAACAACTCTGCTCCTTACAGTGTGCTTTTCTGTGAGCATGGTTAGAGAAACCTTGTTCAATGAAGAAATAAGGAGAAAATGCACGAATTATGCTTCTCACTTGGAGGCTCTTGTCATGGAAAATAGAGGGAGAAATTAATTAAGAAATATAGAATTATGATAAAAAAAAAGGCAAGTCAAGAGGAAAATCGAAATCAAGGCCAAGGAGAAACATGAAGTGTTGACATTGCGGCAAGATGGGACATGATGCCAAAGAATGCAAGTTTGCAAAGAGAGGTAAATCCCAATATAGATGTGGAGATAGAAAGAAAGAAGAGAAGCAAGATACAATGGCAATTGCATTTGATGGCGAAGTTGTGTTCATCTGCAATGATACTTGTGTGAACCTTACATGTCAAAGACTCTGTTTGAGTTGTTAATTCTACAACTTCATTTCATGTCACCTCACAGCGTGACTACTTCACATCTTATCGGAGTGTTAATTTTGGTCGGGTCAAAATGGGCAACGGTGGTGTTTCTAAGATTATCAATATCGAAGATGTTCATTTGATAACCGTTGTTGGATGTAATATGCTTCTAAAAAATGTGAGACATGTTCTAGACATTCGTCTTCATCTGATATTGATAGTTGCCTTAGATGATGTGGGTTACTACAATTTCTTTTATGATGGCAAATGGAAATTGATGAAAGGTTCTATGGTGGTAGCTAAGCGCAAAAAAAACACTTTCACTCTCTACACTATGCGAGTTAAGTTAATCAAGGAGGAGGTAAATGTAATGGAGGACTCCTCAATTCAACTATGGCATATGAGATTTAGTCATATTGGCTAGAAGGGGCTTGAAACACTCCGTTAGAAAGAACATTCTACCATGGAAAGAGAGAAATATGAAGGAATGCACTCTCTGTTTATCAAGTAAGCAACATAGATTTGCATTTTCAAGCTCCTCTCCACACACAAAATCAAATAAACTTGATTTAGTTTACACGGGAAAAATACTAAAAAAGTTATAAACCTATTGCATTGGTACTAATTCTATCCTAAACATTTTAATTGGGTCAACTTAGCCTAAAATATTTTCATATTGTTACCAATTTAGTCCATTTGTCCAATTTAGGCCGAAAATCACCGACATGAATGCCAATGGTCTTACATGGCATAGCTAGCATGGATGTCAATTTTTTTTTCTTTCCTTTTTTTGCTCTGTCCTAGAAAATGGATGAAAAATATTTTTAGCAGCAGGAATCGCAATAAGAAAATAGCGAAAAGTAATAAGTGATCGAAGATGTGGAGAGGAACAACACTCTGGTACCGAGATGCCGCCACGATATTAGGGTGATCATCAATGTGAACATCATGATTCTACTAGTTAATCGCCGAACCATTTCTCCCGTCTCACTCCATTATCGCCGCTGCGGAGGAAGTGTTGGAGAAACGAAAGTGCCATGGATTCCAAAGTCAGACATCAAAGTCTCGAGAGAAAATGAATTGAGAGAGAATATGGAGATACAAAGAGAGCCATAGAAGGAGGAGAGAGAGAATTAGGAAATGGACAAAATGTCCATCTAAATTGGTCTAGGAGCGAACACACTGGAGAGAGAGAGAGAGATTGTGGTGGAGAGAGAGTGAGGCTTGTCGGGCCTTGCCCTCACCAAGGCGACGCCCAGACTGCCCTAACCTGGGCGAGGTTGACTTTGCTAGATCTGGTGAGGGGGGCCTTATCGGCGCTCGCCCTCGCCCTCGCCCAGACATAGCCTATGGATGGTGACTGGCCATCGGTAGAAAGACAAGGGAAAGTAAAAAAAGGAAATTATTGAAAAAATTATAAAAAAAGGGTCAACGTGAGTGCCGGATGTGCCATGTAGGACTTCTGGCATCGATGTTAGCGATTTCCGGTTTAAATTGGCTAGATGAACTGAATTGGTACACATGTGAAAAAATTTGGATTAAATTGATTCAATTGAAAAATTTATGACAGATTTGATACCAATACAATAGGTTTATGACTTTTTTGATACTTTTCCCAATTTACATAGATGATTATTGCATAAATGCTAGAATACTTGATGGTGCATCATATTTTATGACATTGGTCTCTCTTCATGGAAGATTGAGTTATTGATTGTTCTACTCGCTTCGAGATGGTGGTGCTTTCTTCTTCCTTTTGGTGTTGCAGTGATAAGCTTTTTCGCTTTACTTTTGAACTCCACGGGGTTCTTTTCTTTTTCTTTGCTTGATCACTTGAAATGCTTTGCACAGTATTACCACTTTATTCAAATTCTTGATTATCCATTGAATGGTGAATTTGCACCCAACAACGTTTGGCTATGATTTGGCAAAACTACACCAAACTTTCTTCTGAGTCGGTCTTTAAAGCCAGGACCTTTGCTTTTCATATAATATACGCTCTACCAAATAGGAACATAATATTTTTAAATGAAAGAAGGTGCATATGCGATGTAAAGAAAAAGAGGGGACCAAGGTTTAATGAGCAAGCAATGCGAGCGATTCCGGGTCTCTCAATACATTCTAGTAAAAGGGAAAAAAAAATATGGCCTCGCAATTTTACTATTCAATTCAAGGCAAAGGACATAGCTCCAATTTCTGGGATAACCTTGGATTGAAATCCACATTACTGGTGCTTCCCGTCTACCTTGCACAAAAAGATTCGGTTCATCTTCAAAATCCATCTGATTTGCATATAAATTATGCTGATTGAGGAAAGACCTGTTAGTAATGGAGCTGCTCTATGCACCTTCGACAGAAACCGCAAAAGCAGAAGCAATTCACGCTTCTATCTAGTTCCAAATTGGCGAAATGACTTACTCGGCAAAGAGATGATATAAGCATTAACTCTGCCAAAAGGAAAAGGCTTCCCCTACAACCAGAACTCAAAGTTGATGTGCCTGAAACGGAACTCACACCAACAGTCTTAGCTCGATGAGCCTCAATTTCGTTTTAGTGTGGACCAAAACAGTGGTCCTCTTTTCTTTGTTGAATAGAGATGATAGAGATCATACTAACAACAAAAGAATTCCATAGAAGGGGTTGGCCGAGGAAAGGGGTCGGAAACGCTACTTCAGAATATAGGTGGAAAATGCCCAACCTTACGAAGATCAAGGCTGGAAGCCACTGCATCAACAGGCTTTCAGGTTCGCAAGACTCTTCTCCTAACTTTCATAATGAAAAACTGGATAACCTAGCCTAAAAGAAAGCAATTGCCATGTGTGATATCAATCCCATTCATGGACATTTTATAGCTGGTGGGGAAGAGTGAACTAGTGTTGTAAGGGTCGAGATTGAATAGAAGTGAACCTACATATGCATCCTTTTCTTTTTGGGAGGGTGGTAGTGGGTAACTCTAGAAACTAAAAGTGAAATGTGCATACGCACCAACCAAACACTACTGATGCTAGAATGAAGCAAAGCCTCCCCTATGGGTTTGGTGTGCAGTGACCTTGGTAGGGAACAGAGCAAGAATGGCATTTTCTCCGAGATAGCCCACACTTTTTATTGTAACCCTAAGCATGGAAAAGTGCCAAAAAAGTCATAAACCGTTTGCATTGGTACCAATTTAGTCCTAAACCTTTTGCATTAGTGCCAATTCAATCCTAAATCTTTTTTTAGTGCTAATTCAGTTTTAAACCTTTTGCATTGATGCCAATTCAGTCATAAACCTTTTTGTCTTTGTGCTAATTCAATTCATTCGGCCAATTTTGGCCGGATTTTGCTAATGTGGATACCGGCCGGTCATCGACGTTGACATGGACAACATTTAATAATATTTTAACATTTTTTGAATTTTTATTTATTTATTCTTTTCTTTTTTTTTTCCATCCCTCCTCCCTCCTTCCTCCAATTGGTCGCCGGACCAGTGATCGGCCAGAGGGCAGAGGTCGGCGAGGTCGACCTCGTCAACCACTAGCGAGGCTCGCCAGATCTAGCGAGGTTGGGCCTCGCCCAGTTGCCAGCGAGGCATGAACTCCCTAGATTTGGCGAGGTCCAGCCTTGCCATGGGGCCGGCAATGTTGACCTCACTGGTGGTTGGGCGAGGCACGACCTTGCCAGTGGTCGGCGATGCTCGCCTTCACTATCTATGGTGAGGGCAAGCCTTGCTAATGGCCGGCGAGGTCACACCAGCGGCCGGCGACATCCTTGCCGACCTTTGGCCTTTAACCGGTCGCTGGTCTAGCGATCGGCTAGAGGAAGGAGAAAGAGGAGGGAAAAAAAAAAAATTTTCAAAAAATATTAAAATATTATTAAAAGTTATCCATGTCAGCGCCGTTGATTGGCCGCCAGCCGATCGGCATCCACGTCGGTAAAATCCGACTAATTTTGGCCAGCAAGACCGAATTGACACAAAGACAAACATGTTTAGGATTAAATTGGTACAAATGCAAAATGTTTAGGACTGAATTGGCACAAAAAAATGTTTAGAACTAAATTGGCACAAAAAAAGGTTTATGACTAAATTGGCATCAATGCAAAATGTTTATAACTGAATTGGTACTAAAAAGGGTTTATGACTAAATTGGCATAAATACAAAATGTTTATGACTTTTTTGGACACTTTTCCCCCTAAGCATACAACATGGAATGCCTACCCTTTTCGCCGGAGATTGACAAGCATTGCCCCGTTCAGATGCTTGGAAGGCTCACATACTATTCAAGATATGACCTCTTTCCTATTGTTAATACGACAGAATGAAGGAGAGTAATTCATAGTTTTCCAGGCTTTTCATTGATAAGGGATTTTAGAATTAGGCTTTGCTTTTGTGGAGGACAATCGTGAAACCTTTGCTTTCGTGGATGAGTACCATTACAAACTTCATCGTTTTCATTGATTTGTTTGAGAGAGAGAGAGAGAGAGAGAGAGAGAGAGAGAGAGAGAGAGAGAGAGAGAGAGAGAGAGAGAGAGGCTTAGATCAAAGGTCTTAAAACGTTTGATTTGTGGTTGTTTGAGGTTTGGATTTGTCTTTAATTGGTTGCGAGCATGGAAATGTGAGAGTAGCAGAGAAAGAGAGGTGCATCAAGTGTTGCATTGGCAGCAACACAATGAGTGTCTCTCTGGGCAAAAATGATTTCCCTCGTGGGAAGGGAATTCATTTTCGAAAGTCTTAGCATGCCAATTTTGGTCGTTGAAAAACATTTTCTGTTGACTGAATCACTTTCTAGTATCCAAGGTAGAAAGTCGGAAAACATTATCCTAGAAATGGTTTTACTCCAAACAAAATCAACCTTCGATAACATGAAATTGCCTATTTCGATGTACATGAAATAGGAAAAACAAAGCACAACCCTAATTGTACTTTTGGTAACAATTAATCACAATTGAAATCTAGCAATCCTTTTTAGAACAATTTATACAAAAGATTGGGAGAAGATCACTAGAATAGAAGTAAAAGAGGGGGCAATTAAAAATGAAGCTATGATCCGCCCGTAACGCTTCCATTGAAGATCTCAATGGTGTCACCTTGGCCAACATGATGCCACCTAAACGACCTATCTTCATCCATCACATTCTGCTTGTATATGAAGAAATAGCCTTCTTGCGGCAGATGTAACTGGTCCGACTTTTGCAGCTTCTGGAGCTCCTTCCTCAGATCCCCGACATTGTCCGATGCGCTCACCTCGACTGCAATCCTCTTTGTCCCGCACTTTGGCAACACCATCACCTTCAACTTCTTGGAGGAGCTGGGCGCCGCCGATGTAGTTGGCGAACATTGTTTCACGGAGACCTCAACCTCAGAATTGTCCAAGCGCTCATACTCCCTAAACGACTGGTGGTCTTGCAACTCCGTGCCATTCACCTGGAGCGCCAAGTGGCCCGCAGGCACGCCCTCGATTTCGTGGATCTTCTCCTTCAATCGCACCACCGTGTCGTCCGCGTCGATCTCAACCGGGACGTGCGCTTTCAAGGAAGCACTCTTCACGTTGAGCTGGAGTTTTGTGCTCGGACATGGCGAGGATTCTTCGGCCTTATTAGGGTTTTGGGGTGAGGCCGTGTCAATCACGACGAGCTGGACATGAGAGTTCTGTAGGATCTCACAGTGCTCTACGTCACGCTCGTCTGGAAGGACTTGGCCGTTGAAGATTAGGGTTTGTGTTGTCATGGGGATCCCTCGGTACTTCTGGATCTTCTCTTTGATCTCTTGAACTGTGTCAAAGTAACCCACTTCAATTGAGAAGGGTCTTCCTCTTTGAGGCTCGAAGATCACATCCATGGAAAACAATACAAAAAAATAGAAATCTGAGATTTGTATAAGCTTTTAGCTTTAGTGATTGTCGACAATGCCAAAGTCATTAGGGTTTCTAATTGAGTGAAGAGCTACAAATTAGTTTTGAGGATAACAGCCTGCGAGATTTTCTAACTGACCAACAACATGCAATCTAGGTCATTTAAATCCTTTGATTCGAACCTTAAATTATGACAACATGCGATTTTCGATAGCTTGCAACCTAAATTTACCATTTTGGTCCCAAGATTTATGCTGTACAAGGTCAAGGGATGATGTCATATTCAGTCCCTCGCAATTGTTTCAGATAAATCCAAAACATAACTTGGGAGTGTAAATTCATAACTTACCATTAAGCCCTAGATTTTGCTATAAGGTCATTTTGAGGATTTATCAAAAGCCATTAACTTTATTGCACGAATTACAACAGTTATGGGAAAGATAAGTAAAGTAGCTAACAATCGATACGATCATGCAATCTGTTTTGTAGAATCAACAACCAATATCAAGTAATAAAAACACATCAATGTTATTTGAGACAAAGATAGTTGTTAGATGATTAGAAAAATTGGTAAACTAAAAAAGCAAACGTATTTTGATAAGTAACTCAAAGAAATGGTAATATAAAATTTGTCACTAACTTAATCGGAGAAAACTTGATCACTCACATAAATGTGGACAATCTCATATGATTGATGGTTAATTTAGAGAGAATTTTTTTATAACATAAATATAAAAGAAACTCTGATAATTTTTAAAAAGACTAAATAATCATTTGTAACTAACTCAAATAAACGCTGGTAACACAAAACTAGCTAATAACTTAAGGCTTAATACCGCGAAACAAAAGAGATTCGATCATGCTGGTTCTCAAGTCAATTGGGTAGAGTCATGGGTAAAATTTATGGGAACCATCTTTAAACAGCTAATGCTGGTTCGTTTTTTGGGTTAAATCTCTGAATCGTCAGTTTAATCAAGAACCGGTCTACTTTAATTGATTTTAAACTTTTTTTTTATAAAAGTATATAGAAATTGCAACAAAAGAGATTCGGTCCTAGGTGGCTTAAAAAGCCTTGAATTACACCAATCATTTTGCCAAAGAAAGCTAATGTAGCAATTATGTCAAAATTATAAATGAAAAAAGCTTGCGACACAATTTTCAGGTTTACTTTGGAAGTGGCTAGTTCAGTTTCAGACTGGTTACAAAGGGTTCCAATTCAGTTTCTAGTTTCAAAAACTTAAAATCGACCTAATTGGGTGGATTCCAGGTTCTCCGTGGGAAACCAGCCCACCTTGAAATGGATCCCTTGATTCGCATCTTGTTTTAAATTTAGTTGATGGGCGTGATGACATATCTCAAGGGAGAGCACCTAGAGTAGTTCTCACTTCGTGGTTAATATTTTGACAATTCATTCTCGCCTCATCTTTATAGGAGAACAAAGGTTTATCTAGGGCGAAACGGAAAAAGAGGCAAGTAAATTTGCGCATGCTTGCGCGTGCAAGCTCAAAGTTCAAACACTTGATTGGCTTCAAAAATCTGTCCCCCACCAACACTCAAAGAATGCTAAATTGAAAGCAAGATACAAAATAAATAAATGAATGAAGTAATAAAAAGGTCATAATTGATGAAGCCTCACAGCCGAAAGTGCAACAGAGGCTAGAGTATGGGGCCAAAAAAAAGCCAAAAAGAGACATTATCTCATCCTCTCTCTATGTATAATATATAGCATTATAATGCCATCATAAATACAAGATTCCCACTATTTGTCTCACTGGCACATGTCCTTTTTTCTAATTAGAAACATTCCACTAAATGGGGAAAGAAAGATAAAAAATAATTAAAAAAAAGAGAAGCAAGGGTGAGAAAGATTGTTAAATAGCAAAAAGCATGTGAGCTTTTAGCTGTTCCTTATGTGACCGCGTCTCCTTCCTCACTATCTTCCTTATCTTGAATCGACGTCACCATTAATGAACATGCCTTGCAAATTCCATACTCAGAGAAGATTCCCCGGAAATAGTGCCTACTAAATCGTATGTACACACGACAATGCAACAAAGCTGATTCTAGATCCAAGAAATGATTTCTTTTTTTGGTATTGTGGAGGACTAATTGGGCGTGTTTCGATGTCCGAACATAATTGCAACTTTGATGATTCAAGATCAAGGGGACTTGCCATCCGGTTGTGGTTCGGTGATGGAAACAGTGAAATATATGAGTAGGATTGTTCCAATGCTTGATCTGCATCATAGTGAGGGAAATGTTTAGTGAAGGAATAATCATCAATTGATAACTTTAATGTCGAGTTAGACATTTTAATATCGTAATTTAGGTTCAATACAACTAAACAACCATACGAGTGTTGCGTAAGTGCTTCGAAGATCAGCAATGGAGCTGAAAAGTTGTGTAGAAAGCTTACAAGGTAGCAAAGAAGAAGAGAATCCTCTTGGGATCAGGAACCCATGAAAGAGAAGTACGTCTCGAGCCACTCCTCCGGACGATGCGTTTGCCTCCAGCTATGGTGCATTCACCGTCGCCAACGATGCCGGAGATGGTGGTGGTGATGGTAATCTGATGATTTGCTCGTGCGTCGTTGGAATGCTCCGTCGTCATCCCTCCAGCCTCCATGTTTGGCCTTTCCGGTGTGCTAATGATAGCCTCTTCTGTTGAAAATGCCGAAAAATAAACTACGATGTTCTTTTGTCAAATAATTAATTAGAAATAAGCAGAAATAGGAACCGATCCCTAGATCTATTGGTATGTTGTTAAAAGAAAGCTACTATTAGAATCAAATTTTTATTAGATCCACTGCTAGTAGAAAAGAATTACTTGCATCCTCACCGGTCGATTATTGACACGCAGAAAAATTTGGTTATGGAACTAAACTCCGAACACACACGTTACTTATCCAACAGTGAATACGTAACTTTTTTTTACACTAGGACCTAACAACAATCCTTATTATCAAACCCCTAAATGCAGATTAGGTAGCCCCACCTAATATAAAATTCTCTAACATAGGAAGACAGAGTCTTCTCAACCGTAAAATAGAGGGTGCCAAATTCATTAACTTCGTGACCTAAACCTTATCTCCCTACCTAGCTTACTTCTTTCAACCCCCATTAAAAGAAGGCCATTACCTCTGGTATGAAAATAACAGCTTAACAAGAACAATTGGATCGATTGTGTATTTGTTATCATGATGAATGGCTTCCTTATCATGGTAATTAGCTTTTGGAATGAGCATATACAATACAAATTAAGAAGCACATCATGAGGAATGAGAACAATATCATCCAAAAACCAAGTAGAGTTTTTATGAAGGGAAAAATATGATGTACCTTCCTTTTCTGCATCGGTCTTGTGATCATGAGCATTGGGATTAGCAGCAGCAGTACTCTTCTTCTCAGCACCACGCTTAAAGCTCTTCCTTGTGACTCCTCTCTGCAAGTTTTCAAGTGTTATCTTGCCATGAAGAGCGTAGGAATATTTCATGATGTAATGAATATCGTAAGTGTAAACGAAAGCTAGGAGGCAATGAGTTATTTTCCGATCGAATTACATGCCCATAGAAATGTTTAAGGGTCAGAAGAAATTTTTATGCTGTTGGGCGGAAATGGCATTTCGATTTGCCGTTTCCTTCAGAGTTCATCGTTGTTCATACATTAGTCAAGAATTGGTGCCAAGAATATGTTGGAACCGCAAAAAACATTAGTCTTTCCGAGAAGATTATCTGGAAAAAGAACAAGATGAGAAACAACAACGTTTTAGGGTGATTGAAGAGCCCAAAAAGAAAAAAAATAGAGAAGAAAAAAACTCACCACGATCCAGGAGCTCTTATCACTCTCTTTCTTGGCGATGTTCGACAAGCTTTCCATGTCGACAACGAAATTCTCTGAAGTTCTCTGGATTCCCATCTTGCCCACTAAGTCGTAAGCCTTGCGAAATCCTGAGAAAGTTGTCACAGAGAGAGAGAGAGAGAGAGAGAGAGAGAGAGAGAGAGAGAGAGAAAAGCTGAATAGAACAGTGAAACAGAAATAAAATAAAGGACAGCTTTTAGAAGAGTGAAACTCTCAATGACAATGGACTAAATTCATGGATAAATGATCATTTTCTAGAGAGAGAAGCGGTGGAAATGGCGCGCCGAGCGGCGTAATTACTAAGATATAACCCGATGACTAAGAAGAGATGAGAGACGTTGAAACTGAAGCTAAGACCACTTGTTCAATGCATGTGTTGATCTTCTGTCATCCACCACCAACAATGGGTTTGAACAAAGTTAGACACGCGGAAACAACCTTACTCTACACGAAAGAGTGAAGACCGAGACTGTTGTTGTGCTTCCAAAGTTGGCATCTTCTATTAAAATACATTTGTGAAATTGTGTTAAAAAAATTCCACATTAAATAATTGGTGAGGTGTGGAGCAGTTAATATATCCAAGTTAACCGGCTAAGCTTCTGAGTAAAAATGGGTTAATGGGCTTGGACTCGAGCTCTTTCTTGTCGATCTTTCCAGGTGAAGATATCGAACTTCTATAGCGAGATTCTAACAAATGGTATCGCATCCAATGGTAAAGTGGTGGTTTGGTGAATATCTCAAGGAAGGAGAGCAAGATGTGGGGGCTGTGGTATAGCAACATGAGCCCTATGGCAGGTTTTATGGTTTGGTCTGCAGAAAGAAATTAGGGATGAAGTCGGGCCCTATGGCAAACTTTATAGTTTGATCTGGAGAATGAGATTAGGGATGAAGTTGGGCGTTGTCGCGACCCTAATAAATTTTATCAATTTCTCGGGCTAATGGAATATTAAGATTGAACTTAACTCGGGCCCTCCCAAGCCCTACCAATTCGCAACTTAGGGTTTAAGTTCTTAACATGCAAATGTTTTCATGCTTGGAGTCGCCACTAATCAATTTGTGATAGGCTGATTAGAAACCTAAATAAAATATAGGGAGATATGTTTTATTCCTACGAACCAGAGATTCTAAGTCCGAGAACTTGATTACGCTAGATCTAGTCTAACGCCATTTCGATACCTTTTCATTTCAAAAATGTTTTGGCAGGCAGTTTTAATCCATTTTAACTTAGCCACAAACATGTGAGGTGTTCATGCGGGTGCGCAAACCACCAATTTAACACTTAATAATCAAAGCATTAAATAAATTGCAAACTTAGGAGAACAACTTACCTCGAATCCAGCAAGCATTTGCATTGTTAGCTAGAAAATCACATCAAACACCCTAATATGATTTCTAATTAATAAGCATTCTCTCAATTTCCTTTTTTTTTGGATTTTCACTTTATTTAAATAAAATCTAACGTATATGCAATGACGTGCAAAAATATGACATGTGAATTAATGCAACTTAGCATGCAAACTATATGTCATGCGACGACGTGACTTAATTCTAATGACAGATGCAATGATATATTTTTGGTATTTTCTTTAAGGAAATTCGGAATAAAAATATGCCTAAATTATCATGCAAACTAATGACTTCTATTTTTTGGTATTTTCTGTTTAAAATTCGAAATTTAAAATTGCCTAAGTTAACATGCAATTTATGATGATTTAATCTACCCTAGAATGATTTCTTTTTGGGATTTTTTATGTAAAATTCGGAATTATTAAATTGCTGAAATAATCTATTAGGATTAGAATATTACTTAATTTAAACTAGGAACTAGATTGTCTCACGTCCTAATTTAAATTAAATAATTACTCTATCCTCTAGATATATTCAAAATTCCTAGACATGCAAAAATTCTAATTCAAACTCTAACTAATATTTTTTGAATTTTCTGTTTTATTTGAAAAGGAAAGAAAACAATTTAAATAGAGAGATAGCATCCACATTCAAAACAATCACACGATCCGCCAAATTTGTTTCAAACGCGGATTAGGAACAAAAATCGAACTATCGGTCATATCTATAGGGTTATAGATATTAACGGATAGTCGATCATTCAAATTTGGAAAGCGAATTAAAATCATTATCGTATTCAAGTGGTTATGAACAGGATAATGATTTTCCGTACCGTTGCGTATCGGACCTTAGGGTTAAAGTCAGATAGCCGTCCAGATACGCTTGCTGAATTAAGAAATTTTCCTAATTTTGAATATTTCAAAATATTACGGATATCTAGAACATTATCCAAATATACCTAGATATCTATCAGATATTCATGCAATATTCCAAACAATTCAAACTAGGAAATTAGAATATTCTAAAAATATATCGGATAATAATCTTACCTAATTTAGATAATTTTCAAATTTGAATTCTCTCGGGATGGGCTTGCGGATCGGGATCGGAACAAACGACGATGGGCAATCGACGACGCGGTGGCTCACGGCGGGGCAACGGCGCGGCGTGCGACTGCGACACCGAGAGGACAACGTCGTGGCTGAGCAACGGCGGTGGTGTCTCGTCGGTATTGCCCACGGACAGCAGGATGGTCTCCACGGCTTGGTTCGGTTCTCAACCGAGAGTGCTCTCCGTGGAAGCTTGGGTGTTTGCGAATTTGGGTGAACGTTGCTGTATTTCACATCAAATTGTTGACTTCTCTAGCCAAGTTGGACTCCTTGATGATTTGATTGGTTGTTGGATTGAGAGGTCGCCTGGTCAATGGAAAGAAGCAGGGCTGGTGCACGTAGAAGGCTCCACGATGGCAAGGGCTGGTGCAGGTACAGCCGAGGGAGAATGCTTGACGAAAGGGGAGCGCCGGATCAGCAGGGAAAAGTCACATCCTTGCTGGGGAAGAGCAGTTGCAAGTTTCTTGGCTGATCAGGGGGGGAAGAGCGTCGTTGCCGGGACGAAGGGTGCAATGTAGCGACGAGATGCAACACGAGGAGTGGCTAGTGCTGGGAAGAAGTCAGTGTTGATGAAGCAGAGAAGCAGCAAGATCTCGGCCAGCAATACCGCGAGGTCCGAGTGCTGTCACGAGAAAGAGGGAGTTTTACTTTTTGCGTGAGTCTTTTGCCGTCCGAGAGATTTGACTTTTTTGCTGAGTTCTCCTCCTTTGCCTATTGCTTCCTTGTGATGTTCTCTTCCACTGTAGAGAACGTGAGTTCTCTTTTTGCGGCCGCCGACTTCTTCGAAAAATCTCCTCGAAAATTCTCCGAGTCTCTCTCTAAAAATCTGATTTCTGAAAATTGTCCTCTCAAATTTCTGACCTAATGAAATATATATAGTGCTAACCCTAGGTCAATTAGGTGGACTCTATGTCCTAATGGGCTTAGGCTCATATTAACATTAAATGGGCTGAATTAATTTAGGCTTTTATTTAATTAAACTCAACAGATTAAATCAAGCCCAAATAAGAATAACCGAGCCCGTTTGAGTCGAAATTCCCGGTCCTAGCATTCCGAGCGAACCGAGTTTTGTTCAATGAAATTTAAGCTCATTCGCCATTGCCAATCCGATGCAAAAATATGCAATTAAATTAAATGAACCTAAACTATATGTTATGCAATTTAAATTTTTTTGTTTAGGGGTTAAAATTTAATTCTTAATTTTTTATGCAAATTACACTAAATGTTCGGTAAAATTTAGATGTCAACAGGCGTTGATGACTATTCAAGTTGAGATATCTTGATGTAAAATGATGCTTGGATTAAAGGGGAGTAGATCAAACGTTGAGCTCCCACATTTTGGCTTGGACATTGATAGAGATTCAAGTTGAGATATTTTGATGCAGAAGGTAGGGGTGAGCGGTTCCAGGTTCCGGGTAGGTTTCGCCTGGAACCTGGAACCTACCCTCGGGTACAGGTTCCTCAAAATGAGGAACCTGGAACCTACCCGTCGGAACGTGGAACGTGGAACCTACCCTGTCACAGGTTCTAGGGTCGGTTCCAGGTTCCAACAGGTTCTCTTTTTTTTTTTTTTAATCAAAACGAAAATGAACATTCATAAAAAAGAATACAAAAGACAAATTATAGAAAAGTCACATTTTTTCTTAAAAGAAAGGGGATAGCACGATAAATAATAATTGTTGGGATGAAATACATATGACTTTAAATTCCAAGGTAAGATGCCACATTTTTCTCAATACATATCACATTTCTCCTCATAGCACGAAAACACTTCAGTATGTGCAGACCGCAAACTTGCAATCTCACTGCACACAAGTCCCTCCCCACTCCCCAGAACTGCCATTGAACGCGAGAGCAAAGCATTTTTCAAAAAGCACAAAGGAGGAAAGTCCCCTGCAATCCTTAATAACCTTTCATGCCATTTGCCGTCAAGAATTGAAAATCCACAGAATTGAAAATCCACAGAATTCACCTAGAAAATCCACAGAATTCAAATATGGTGAAATGCGCAGGTTCGGTCGTTGTCATTGTTGGGTGGAACGCAACATGGTCCTTTGGATGATTCTGTGGTACAATACAATCCCTCGCCGAGATCACACCACATCATATATAAAGACAGAATATATGTAGCATTTGTTTCAAAATGGGCAGAGACTTTTAACACGCACACAAACACACACACACCCCGGACAAAACACGCAGATCAGGGAGAGAGAGAGGGAGAGAGAGAGAGCCAAAGAAGAGAACAGCAAGGAAGGGGAATCCAGCAAACAACTAGCTCACCAGAAGCTTGAGCCTTGACCGATTTGGCCTTGGCCGAGGATCGCAGCAAGCTCCCGAAGCCGATCTTGGCGCGCGCGAGCTCATCGGGAGCGCCGAGAAGGGGCACCGCCGAGCAGCACAACACCGGGAGCGCCGAGATCCGCCGAGAAGGGGCACCGCCGAGCAGCACAACACCGGGAAAGCCGAGATCCGCCGAGAAGGGGCACCGCCGAGCAACACAACACCGGGAAAGCCGAGATCCGCCGAGAAGTCCACCGCCGAGCAGCACGACACCGGGAAAGCCGAGATCCGCCGAGAAGGGGCACCGCCGAGCAACACAACACGGGAGCGCCGAGATCCGGTTCTGTTCTGGAATAAGCATTTGGGAATTAGGGTTAGAGAAATTTATGTTTTAATTTTTAGGGAACTGGTTCCTGGTCCCGGTTTCCGGTTCCGGTTCCCGGTTCCCGGTTCCCGGTTCCAGTTCTCGGTTCCGGTTCCGGTCCCGGTTCCCGGTTCCGGTTCCTATAGGAACCGAGAACCGGAACCGGAACAGCCGGTTCCTAAAAATGAGGAACCGAGAACCGAACCCTCTGACCATGGAACCTGGAACCGAAGCGAACCCTCCGGATCCGGTTCTTCGGTTCCCGGTTCTACCCTGGAACCGCGCTCACCCCTAGCAGAAGGATACTTAAATTAAGGGGGATCATCCTTAATACTGAATTCACATGTGAGGGGGAGATTATTGAAATACACGTATGAGTTGGATTAAAAAAGTTTCATATCAGATAATTGGTGTGATGTAGAGCAATCAATATATTCAAGCTAACCCATAACTTATTGACTAAAGCATTTGAGTAAATGTGGGTCAAACTAAATATGTTGACGGGTTCAGACTTGGGTTATCTCTTGCGATCTCTCCGGGTGAAGGTATGAAACTTATGCTACGCATGTCTAGCATCTTCATTTTTTCTTCTTCAACAAAGTGTATTTAAATCCCCAGAGCAAGTCATTGTTTTTTTTTTTGTCACTTTCTTGTTTTTGACTTGATCGTAAAGAGAACTAGTCACACATTTAGGCTGCATATGATCGTTTGGACTTTTTTGTCGGAAAAGATAAGGTTGGATTAGATGAATATATGATTAGATTTTTTAATATCACAGACAATATTTGTATATGTCCAAATATAATAGGGAGAAAATTTTAAGTAAGGGCATAAAATGGAGCCGTTTTCTTGAAAAAGGTTTCAGAGTTAACTTTGTCCAATAAAGAGCCTAAAGTGGAGCCATTTTCTTAAAAAAAAGGGCTTAGAGTGAATTTTGTTTCAAATAAGGACTTGAAGTTAAGTCATTTTCTCAAAAAGAGAACAAGAGTGACCCTTATCTCAAATAAATGCTCGAGGTGGCCAACTTAGTCTCAAAAAAGGCCAACTTAAGACCCGTTTGGTTCAGCTTTTCGAATCCGAAAAGCTAAAAGTTGACATTTGAAATACTGTGGAATGCTGAAAGCTCAAAGCTAGTCTGGACCAGCTTTGGGCTTTCAGCATTCCACAAATGTTGAAGCTTACTTTTTCCTTCCCAAATTACCCTCACTCAAATTTTAATATTCCGGTTTTGCCCCTATGCTGTTCATCTTCTTCACCGAAGAGGGTGGCCGGCGAGGGGGCGGCGAAGGGTCGGCGAGGGGTTGGTGAGGGGCCGGTGAGGTTGGATCTGGGCGGCGGGGGGCCAGCGAAGGGCCGGCGAGGTCGCCCGACCTAGGCGACGGCCACCTGGGGTTGGGCGATTGCCCAAGCGCCGTCGCTTGGGTCGCGCGACCTCAGGTGACCGTCGCCTAGGTTGCGCGACCCAGGCGATGGTGCCTGGGCGGTTGTCCGACGCCAGGCGGCCGTTGCCTAGGTCAGGCGACCTCGCTGGCCCCTCGCTGGCCCCCCACCGCCCAGATCCGGCTTCGCCGGCCCCCCGCCGCTCAGATCTGGCCTCGCCGGCCCTTTGTCGTCCCCTCGTCGGCCACCCTCTCTGGTAAAGAAAATGAACAGTAGCGGCAAAACCGGAATATTAAAAATAAAAGTTGCCAAAGCCCTTTGCAAAAAAAAAAAAAAATTACCAAACACTACTTAGGCCAAAGTAACTTTACAAATTTTTTTTTACCAAACGCTACTTATATTTTTCCAAGTAACTTTCATATAAAGGTATTTGCATTCTCCCAAACGGCATTTGAAAAGCCGAACCAAACGGGCCCTTAGGCTCACTGACCTACCCAATCTTCGTCGCCCGACTAGCTTACCAGTCTGATTCATGAACTTATTCCGGTAGCAATATCAAGGAGCCAAGAACAGCAGACACGAATGCAATGGAGAAGGTATGTCAGTGATATTAGGAAAAGTTTCCCCTAGAAGAACCCTAGCTTCAATTTGGGGGTTGTTTCAAATTACGTCAAAGCAAAAAATTTCAGACAAAATTGCCCTTGATGTTCATGCCTTACTATTAGAATAAGCACCGTGGTTGCACATGCAAAATCGGCCAATGAAGATTTGACTAGCTGATGAGCTCAACATTTATTTGAGACTAAATTGGTCACTTCAGGTCAAACAAAATCCACTTTACCTGTTTTGAGAAAGTGGCCTTATTTCAAACCCTTATTTGAAACTATATTAGTCACTTCATGTCTTATTTAAGACAATATTTACTTTGGGCTATTTTTTGAGAAATGAGAAAGCGATCTCAAGTCAAACCGTTCTTTGAGATTAAATTAGTCACTTTAGGCTTTTATATTAAAACAAGATTCACTTTGAGTCAACATGGTCATTGAGGGGAATGAGACACAGTGACACACGAGCCTAAGTTGAGATCAAGTGCTAGCACAGGATCTCAAGCTATGCACTGCTCGACTCGAGCCCTAGATCTTGTATCCAAGGCTTGGTCGACCTCAAATTAGAGATCTAAGGCTCGACGACGGCGGCAAGGACAACCGCGGCCTGCCAAGTGGAGATCAAAGGTGACAAGCTGCTAGCTAAGAGCTGACGTGGTGGTAATTCCTGGTAGAATGCAAAGGTGGCTGTGGTGGTTGAGGGCGGAGGCAAGAGTGACTGACTGTCATGGTGTGAGTCCTCGCGCAGTGGCCAGCAATGCTATCGTTGGAGGAGGTGATGGACGGCGAGGCAGCTCTGGTCTTGCTTTTGCAATATCCAGAAATATCCAGATTATATCCCACCCACTTAAGTGGAATTTTTATCTAGATTTTATTAGAACAATATCCAAACATATTTTGATTTTGCATTCTTTAAATATCAGATAGGATAAAAGTTATCATATATGGAGTTATAACCTGGCCATCAAACCCTGCGTTAGTTTGTGGGATGAATTATGATTATTGAATAACTTCACTCAATATTTAATAATTCAAAATCCAACAGTATATATAGGGGCTTAGCGATTAAGTTCATATGCACACGTGGATTAGGCGGACAATGCAGATTTGGCTGTTCAACTCGACAGAAATAATAAATTTATGTTGGGGCACCAAACGGTTTTTCACTTAAGATGAAGTTTCACATAATTATATGATTGGATATGTATGATTTTAGTCTCAAAGAGAATAGCCCATTTAACTCCTAACAAATTCAATGTGCAATTGGAATCTATGTCATGCTAATATGTTACAATTAGAATAACGTAAAAATTAGTACAAGAGTTTTTATTATAAGGGAGTTGTGAACAATCTATAATAGGGAGTTTAAACAAGTTAAACGCTTTGCGCATCGACCCAAAATTGTGTAACTATGTTACAAAAGCCTCTTTTTTCCGTAAGACATGATTTACGGGTTGCCACAGACATCTTTTTCTGGGAAACCGTGTCGGCAAGCCACGCAGTGCGAGTTAGGCACATTGGTCACCAACCAGACGAGTATGAGATATAATGCCACTCATGTTTTATGTGGTTTACAAGTCGTGTGAGTTGCCGGATTAAAATCAGAAATTCAAATGGAAAATTAAAAGAAATACAAGGCTTTCTTCATTTTGCGAAAAATGTAACGTTTTGGAAAATATTTTCTACGAAGACATTTTTCAGAAAAATAAAAATATTTTTCGGTATTCGGCTAAAATTTGAAAATGAACTTAAGAATATTTTCTGCCATTTGGTAGAAAAATGTAAAATTTAAAATTTGAAAATGAACTTAAGTATTCGGCTAAGAGTATTCGGTTTTGAAAAATGTACTTTTTGGTTTAGCTTGTAGGCTGTTGTGAGCCTTGCTCTTTTGAGCTCGGCCTTCGTAGGCTATGTCTAGCCTTTTGTGTATTCCTCCCCCCCACTTCTTCGAGATCTTGTCCCGTAGAGGTTTTTGTTTCCTTTGCGTTCTCTTGTAATTGGTGATTCTGAAAAGTAATACATCTTACCTTTACCCAAAAAAAAAATATTTTCTGCCATTTGGTATCCAATTTGATTTTCTAGGGAAAATTACCGAAAATTTTGAATTTTAAAATTTTTTTAATTATTTTCTTTCTCCTTTCCTTTCCTGTTTTTTCTTCTTCGTTGGCCAATCGCCGGCCATGACAATGGCCGGCAGCCGGCCACAAGCGAGGTTGAGTCTCGCCGGCCTATGGCCTTGCCTGATTCAGTGAGGTTGAGGTTGCTCGAGGTTGGCAAGCTCGAGCCTCTCCAAATATAGAGAGTTGGGCGAGGCTCTGGTGACCTTGAGAGAGGCCCGAGCTCTCCCAAGGCTAGTCAAGCGAGCTAGGCGAGGGTCGGGCCTCACCCGAGGTCGCCATACATCGACGTGGCTCTAGTGACCTCGTTGGAATTTGGCGAGCTTGAGCCTTACAGGCCTGTGGCAAGGCCCGAGCTCGCTTGTGGCCGGCGATTGGTCGAGGAAGAAGCAAAAAAGAAGAAGAAAGAAAATGAAAAAAATAAAAGAAAACGAAAAAAGAAAACATAATTAATTTTTTAAATAAAAAAAGATAAAAAGAAAATAAAAATACAAATAAAAGGAAAATGTGTTATTTGAAAGAAAGTGAGGTAAAAGAAGACATGGAAAATGTTTTTCGCTTTTTAAAAAGGGGAAAATATTTTTTATGACTAGTTTATTTTCCGTGAAACGAATGCTGGAAAATTTGGAAACGTTTTCCTGGAAGTTATTTTTCGTGAAACGAACGGAGCCTTTAGGGCTTGTTTGGTAATGTGCCAAACAGTGAAAATTTCTATTATTTTGTTCCTAGAAATAGTTTAGGAACAAAAATACGTTTGGTAAACTTTTTGTTCTCGGGCACATTTTTGCAAAAATTTGTGCGAAGAAACAGCTTTGGAAGAGAAACAAGAAGTAAAAAAAGTTGCTTCTTATTTCTTGGCTCAATTTTGAGAATTAGTTTTTTTTTCTTTTTTTTATTTTCTTCTTTTATTGTTGTTCTTCTTGGGTTGTGGCCGGTTGCCGACGACCGGCGGCCGGCGGTCAGCGGCCGGCAACCGACCATAGCCTAAGGTTAGTGAGGGCATCACGGCCCTCGCCGGCAGGCGGTGGAGGTGAGGGTCCCCTTTGCCGGCGAGGGCGAGGGCTGGACCCTCGCCGCCTAAACAAGGCGGCTTGCCGTTGGTCATGGCGAAGTTGACCTCGCCTAGATCGGGCGAGGCCGATGGCGAGGTAGGCGGCGAGGGCCGCGATGCCCTGGCCTGTGGCCGGTCGCCGGCGACCGGCCATGGCTAAGGAAGAGAATCAGTAGAAAGAAAAAGAAAAGAAATTAAACAATCCAAAATATTATTATTGCAAAAAAATTTTGTGTAGTTACCAAACCCATTTATGTTCTTTTCCATTTTATGAATAGAAATTTTGGACAGTTTACTAAACGTCTTCAAATGCTTAGAAATTATTTCAGGGCACAGAATAAAAAAGAATCATTTCTGTTCAGAAATAATTCCCGGGCACAGAATGATTGTCATGCGTACCCTAAGTGTTGCATTAAAAGGAGATAATAAATTGCGTCCGTGCAAAATGCATAGAACAATTTTATGAAAGTACATCAATTTCTAAGGGAATTGGTTCTAAGTAGATTGCCTTCGTGCTTTGTGGCATAAATATAGATTGCTTATGTTCTAACTTAGGAATTTTCATGTTCATTGCACAAAGGGAATAAGGTCAAATTCCCCAAACATATTTGGCTAGATTATGCAATTACTCCCTCTTAGTCTAATAATTTTGGTATGTGGAAAGGAATTATTTTTTTTTATGGGTTAATATTATCCCAAACACCATCCTATCCTAAATCCAAATCAAAATTTATCAAAGCAACTAGCCCCATTTAAAATTTTAATCCCAAAGAGAAAAGCCCTAATTTCAAAATCCACAATCTCCCTCGCCACCCAACCATCCTTTGACTATCAAGCGCACATCGCCTTGAACTGCCGGCATTGGCGCCAGCCACAACTCCATGCATCTTTGATCACCACCATCATCGACACACCTCATCCTTTCCCTCTCCTCGGTTCTTATCCGTCTTGTTGTCATGACTTGGATCTATCTCCCTGTCGTCGACGATTGGTGAGGATGAAGCGGGGATGAAGCTTTCTCAAGACTGGCGATCATGTTTGATGGAGAGAGAATAGGGGAAAGTATCAGAAAAGTCCTAAACCTATTGTATTGGTGTCAATTTATTCCTAAATTTTTTAATTGTGCAAATTTAGTCATAAACCTTTTGGTCTTGTGTTAAATTAGTCTTTCTGGCTAATTTTGGTAGGATTTTGCTGATGTGAACATTAGCTAGCTTATGTGACACCGTCGATAGTGACGTAGATAATTTTTAATAATATTTCAATAATTTTTTCGATTTTATTATTTTTATGCTTTTTTTTTTTCCTTTCTTCTTTCTTTTGCCAATGACTATCCACCTACTTTGGTCGTGCGAGTTGGCCTTGCTTCGAAGAGGGTTGTCGTTGCTTGCCATAGGTAAGGCTCAAACAGGTGAGGGCCAGTCCTAGCGAAGGCTCCCCTCTCCATATTTGGTGAGGCCGGCCCTTGCCCAGGCCAAGGTGGCCTCGCCGAGCATCACTTGGGCGAAGGCAACATTCAGTGAGGGTTAGCCTCACCCAGGCTAGGATGGCCTCATCAGATCTAGTGAGGGGAGCCCTCGCCGGGAGTCGCCCTCTAGGTTGGGCCTCTCCTGTGGCGAGTGACGATGACCCTCGCCTAGGCGAGGCCAACCCACCTAGTCATGGTTGGTCACTAGCAATGCCATATAGGTCGGCTGGCGTCTACGTCAATAATATCCTGTCAAAATTAGCCGAAAGGACTTAATTGTCAGTAGATCAAAAGGTTTAAAAGTAAATTGGCATAAATATAATATGTTTAGGACTTCTCTAACACTTTTCCTAAGAGAACAGAGATAGAAGCAACCCCTAGGGATAATTGGCCAACACCCGTCTACTAAATGTTCAGTTTAAGCATAACTACCCAATCCACCTTAAACTTGAAGGTCTAAGGTTAATGAGCCGCTAACCACAACCCTATTGGCACGCCAAAAATCAAAAAAGTTTCTTCATATAATATAGAAAATGCCCAAGGTGTAAAATGGCCAAAAAAAATCGCTACATGGCTTAACTTATAGTTCGGATTGGGCGCACAAACACAACAAAATAGATAGTAAATGCGAGAAAGGAAAATCGAGACACAAGATTTATTCTTATTCATTCTTAAATTAGGGCTACTTCTAACAAATAATTCTACTATAATTAGCATTTCCCACTTCTCTGTCACAACTCTCAAGGATTATCCTGGTTCACCCTTCCTGTCAAGGGGAAGTGTGAACCATACCCCAACACTTATGACCTCTTTAAGACAAATGACCCATTCACTTTTGAGATACCAAGCGGGTGATATGCACGTGCTTCAATTGTTGTTACAAAGTAGTATATACATCTACGTGCATAGCTGTAACATTTTTCTAGATGTAAAAGTCTACATGCATAGTTTCACCGTCGTGATCACGACTTTCTCATTAGTGCCTCACTTACATTTTAAGACAGCTAGACGCGCAAAACATAACCTAGGATTAGTCCCAGGATCATCTGGGGAAGTTATATCCTCTTTGGAAGAATTCTAAAACCGCCTGGCTCGCAAGTTCCGGATCCGAAGGCATCATGCGTCCCGAACTGGGATACGTTTCTTTATAACAGTAGTTGAAGGATTGAGGCGTGTGTGGATCCAGTCAACAGAGAAGGAAGAACATGGTGAATGTTTTGCGTAAACGAATTCCAAAGAGACGCGTGTGTCGTCCACCCCGAAATTCTTATTTACATCTAATCCACCATGTACCGAGCGATTTCCGCCGCTGGATTTCGCATGACTTCGTTTACGTGGGACCCTTATCATCAATGATTGAGATTTAGGTGGAGTTTTAAGTGGCAATGAATAAATTTGAAAAGCACGTGGATGAGGAAGCAAAGTTCCGGCGGAGAACAGGGAGGAAATCCTCCGTCTTCTCATCCACTTCTTTCCCTTCAAGGCACGCCATCCTGCCCACACATTTCTTTTTTGAGGTTACATAAAATATTCTCATTTGATATCAATTTTAATTGAATAACAACCCATCTTCTGCATTAGGCAATTTGGAGCCTACTGTACCTAAAAAGTAGATGAAATTCCATAATTTGACTTATTAGGGTTTCAAGGAGCAAATGCACGTGTATGACATTAGAATGTATAGAACAACAAGTTCCATCACCTAATTAAACAATGATTTGAGGATAGTGGCTATATAATGGAGCATCTAGAGATAAAATTTAATTACTCGATTAACCTAATTAATGATTATTGCTTTTGTTAACCTACTTAACAACTCACGTTCTATATCCGCTGCTACAAGATACATTGCATTATCCAATTCAATAACCACATTATTGTAGCATATGTATGTTGTATATTAACTCTGCAAAGTTGTATATACGATGTTGGACATGTGCGCATGCTTTTATATATATATATATGTGTGTGTGTGTGTGTGTCCTGGTATTGGTTCCTGGAGAGAGAGAGAGAGAGTAGGCCAATGAAGAGTAGTTTATTGCCCACGCGGGGCCAATCAATTAGCAGATTGGACAGCGAAGGCCCACCGCAAACATACCCTCCCCCAAAATTGGTTACTTTCACCATCGCAAGCTTTTCAAGATATGTTATGTTTGGAAACTCATATGTTATGTTCTACTAGTTCTTATTAACGAATGAAAGTGCTTTTTGACAAGAAAAGAAAGAAAGATTCCATATGATACCCACCCATTGGTGGCCGCGTTAATTTGCGCTTAGTTCCTTTCACGAGAGGTCTTGGGTTCAAACTCGCCCATCGGTGATTTAAGTGGGGGGTCGTGGCGGTAGGATGCTGTGCTAGCCCCTCTCGAGGACTAGTTGGGTATCACCCACTACAAAAAAACACTAGATTAGCAACGAAATTTGCGACGGAAATTTTGAAAAAATCCGTTGCAAATCGAATTTGCGACGGATTTTGCGACGGAAAAAATTCCGTCGCTACTAGCGCGTCGCAAATTTTTGCAACGGAAAAATCAAAAATTCGTCGCAAATTTGCGACAAAAAAAAATTCGTCGCGAAATTCGTCGCAAAATCCGTCGCAAAATTCGTCGCAAATTTGCCACGAATACAATCCGTCGCAAAATTCGTCGCAAATATTTCGTCGCAAATTTGCGACGAACTCCATCCGTCGCAAAATTCGTCGCAAATTTGCGACGAACACTATCCGTCGCAAATTTCGTCGCAAATTTCATCGGAAATTTCGTCGCAATATTTGTAGCAAAATTGGTCGCAAATTTCGTCGGAAATGTCGTCACAAAATTCGTCGGAAAATTCGTGGCAAAATTCGTCGCAAATTTCAACGGAAATTCCGTCGCAAAATTTGTCGCTAATTATTCGTAACAAAATTCGTCGCTAATTTCAACCAAAAAAAAAATTCATCGCTAATTTACCAATTTTTTTTTGGGCCCGTTATTTTTTTTGGGTCAATAATGGCAACGAATTGTTATTAATTATTTAGCGACGAATTTTTATTAATTCTTTAGCGACAAACTCCGCGACGAATATTATTTAGGGACGACTTCGATTTTAAATCTAATTATCAGCAAAATTAATTCCTACAATTTATATTTAACATTGATTAAGCACTTAATAACATCAAAATATTATAATAATATGAAAATGAAATACATTCATCTACATTTTCCACAAGAATTGACATATTTTTCTTTACAGTACACGTAACGAGAGAATAAATAATCTTGAGCAGTTTAAAGCACTTTGTCATGAATAGCTGAAAGGGCGTCTGCTTCTGAACACGAAAACTTCGTACTTTGTCATGATCCACAAGATCAAAATATATGTCTCTGCCAATCTGATCATGTAGGTCCCCATCACGTGCGACCTAGCATTGCCAGTATAGTGCATTCAGTGAATGAAATCGAGGCAAGGGGAACCATATTACAAGAAAATGCAATTTCTCTAGTAAACATTTACCTTTATGATGGTATATAGATGTGCCTCGGCTTTTTCGTTTCTCTTCTTTTCCTTCTCTTCTTGCTCTTTCTTCAATCTTATCTGGAGACAAAGCATATGTTGGCTTCATTGGCATCATAACTATTCAGTTACCCCATTTCTAATAGATAATAAACGTCTTACCCTAAGGTGCTCAGCAATGTCCTTCTCATCCACACTACAAACAATTTTGTCCTTGTCACTTTCACGTATATATACTAGCATATACGCATTCGAGTATTTTGTGAACTTGAATGGAGAACTGTTGAACCCAGGATTTGTTTGTGGTAACTGTTGAATGCAATAAGTGGAGCAGGAAGCTATCAAGAACAAAACAAGTAAAAATAAGGGATCAAATCAATGTGCAGAATGCACTACCTCTTCCTCTCCCCCATATTGTTCCTCCAATGCCCTCTTTATATCTTCCTTTGTCACCCGTTCATCATCAAACTTGAACCTGCATAAAGCAAACCTTGCCAAGTTATCAAAGGTAAAATATTCCATCTGATGAAAAATAAGAAAAGCAAATAATTAATCACACAGTTCCGCAATGCAGATACGATTCAAGAAGCATAACCTTAGGCACATACGTTAAGTAACCTCAAATAACAAAAATTGCCATTAAATAATTGCCAAAATCAAGACAGACAAATAAAGTGCAGGTGGCAGCACATTCCATGTTTTGCCAATCAGAATACAACAATCTTTTTCCACACAAAAATTGTCCAAAAACCTCTAAAATCTATTCTTGGTGGACTATCCTCATTATAAGGTAGTTACTTGTTATATTTCTTTTGATCAGTCTCGAACAAACCCCCAAAAATAAAGCCTCCCTGGGCTGTGACCACATTGACACACTCAATTAAAGGTGGTTAACTGCATCTCTCGGTTAGTCGAAATGTAAACACTCATTTACGATGCTCTTCATCAAATAACGGGTCCTGTCAATGATGTAGCAGATATATGACTTTCAAATCAGCCAGCAACCTCCTGGCACCATTTTCTGAATCTATATTGTTCACAAGAGAAAAGAATCAAACTGAGCTCTCTGTCTTATAGATTTCTGTCTAAAATTCTTATCTACCAGTATGATAAAAGATACACACAGCATCAGACTTCGCTCAAGGCAACAAAAGCTCAAGGACTAACCTTAACCATAGTACCCCGCATAAAATCGTACTCGAACCTTTTTAGCTGAAGTTGAAGAACGGGGGGAAGTCTATAAAAAGTACACAATTCTTCGCGTCCTGACAAATGTACAAGCGAGTAACCATGCAAATTCAAAGGTTAGATATTTCATCACAACAATACTCATTCAGTCGAGCATAAGCGACAAATTGCATAATCATCAGAACAGCTATTGCCAGGTAAAAGGAAAAATAAGAGAGGATGGAAGAAAAGTGATTCTTGACCCCAGTTAAAACACATGCTACTATCGAACAAATACCACTAACAAATAAATTACTTATCATAAACACTATCGGAAAGCTGCAATCATGATTGATGCACAGAACTTCTAAGAAACTACACTCTGCTTCATTCACGCCGCCCCTTGGGGCTCCGCGGCCTCCGGAGGCCATGGCGAGGAGTCGCGGGAGGAAGCCTGGGTGCGGGAAGGAGACCATGACCTCCGGAGGCCATGGCGAGGAGTGCCTGCGCTTCGCGTTGTACCTGAACGATTTCGGTGCAAAAAAGGAGACAAATTAGGCAAAAAAAAGACATCTTTGTTGAAACAAAACATGAACAAGGGGCAAAGAAATTAATGGGTCGAACTTGATGGTGTTGTCCGTCCTCATGCGAATCCAGTGAGGGATGGGCCTGTTCTGCCTCATCTTCTTCGCCAGCTTCTTCTTGATCCTGAACGTCTTGTGCGACGGCTGCGACCCACAAAAACAAAAAGCCACCATTTTCAGAAAACCACAATCAATCCCTTCCCAAAAACCAACAGCACACAGCACGAAATTGAACTCGACAACAAAACCCATAGAGCGTGAGACGAGGGACAGAGAGAGAGAGAGAGACCATCTTCGGTTCCTGCTAAGCTGCCGCGTAGGTCCTGCGGGAGCAGAGGAGACGAGAGAGAGAGACCCAAAACCCTAGAACAGCAGCGGAAGGAGAAGGGACGGAGGGGACACAAGAACGCTCCATATATACGAGGGCCTCATGGGCGTCGGTCCATCTTCATCAGGAAGCAAAAGGGGTCTTCTCATTGGCGCGTCGCCATTGCTCATCGAACCAGATCGAGAAGACCCATTGGGCTCGAGCTCCGTCCACGGAGGAGAAGCGGAAGCAGATCTGAAAGAGGAGAAGCGGAAGAAAGAGGGAGAACAGTGAGCGAGAGAGAGAAATTGGGGGTGAGGGCGGGGTCTGGGGCGCTTTTTTTTTAATTAAATTAGCGACGAACCTTAGGTTCGTCGCAAATTTGCGACGAAATTTTTTTGTCCGTCGCAAATTTGCGACGGATTTTTTTTGTCCGTCGCAAATTTGCGACGGATTTATTTTCCGTCGCAAATTTGCGTCCGATTTTATTTCGCGGAGCAAATTTGCGACGGATTTTACTTCCATCGCAAATTTGCGACGGATATTTTATTTTCCGTCGCAAATTAGCGACGGATTTGTTGTCCGTCGCAAATTTGCGACGGATTTTTTATTTTCCGTCGCAAATTTGCGACGGATTTTTTTTGTCCGTCGCAAATTTGCGTCCGATTTTATTTCGCGGAGCAAATTTGCGACGGATTTTACTTCCGTCGCAAATTTGCGACGGATATTTTATTTTCCGTCGCAAATTAGCGACGGATTTGTTGTCCGTCGCAAATTTGCGACGGATTTTTTTTGTCCGTCGCAAATTTGCGACGGATTTATTTTCCGTCGCAAATTTGCGTCCGATTTTATTTCGCGGAGCAAATTTGCGACGGATTTTACTTCCATCGCAAATTTGCGACGGATATTTTATTTTCCGTCGCAAATTAGCGACGGCTTTGTTGTCCGTCGCAAATTTGCGACGGATTTTTTATTTTCCGTCGCAAATTTGCGACGGATTTTTTTTGTCCGTCGCAAATTTGCGACGGATTTATTTTCCGTCGCAAATTTGCGTCCGATTTTATTTCGCGGAGCAAATTTGCGACGGATTTTTTATTTTCCGTCGCAAATTTGCGACGGATTTTTTTTCCCCGTCGCAAATTTGCGACGGATTTTTTTTCCGTCGCTAATTTGCTACGGAAAAAATTTCGTCGCAAATTTGCGACGGAAAGTAATTTTCCGTCGCAAATTTGCGACGGAATTTGCGACGTATTATGTTGTATGTCGCAAATTTGCGACGGAAAAAAGTTCGTCGCAAATTTGCGACGGAAAAAATTTCGTCGCAAATGTCCGTCGCAAATGTCATGTTTTTTTGTAGTGACCGTTGGTTTGAGCCTTAGCTCGTCGGCCGCGGGGCCACCTCGATTATCAAAAAAACAAAAAGATTACGTATGATGTAAATTAGTTGAATTCAAGTGAATTAAATATATTATCTTTCGGTTAGGCCTATGAATTGGTCAAATTCTATAGTTTCTAAGATTTCATCTGATGTATATTAGGTGAACTCAAGTGAATTAAATATATATTTCTTTCAATTTGACCAATGAATTCATCAAATTTTTAAGTTTCTAAGATTCTATCTGATGTGTTTGATTACGTTACCTGCAGGCTTGTGGTGCCACTACAGATAAACAAAGGCCAAATCATAGCGTATACTTCTCAAGTTGAGAAATAATTTTGCTAGTTAACGGGAAAATAATCTTCGATAGCTATATTTTCGGGCATATGAAATACTTCTCTAATATCGCGATCATGTAAGATGAAGCCAAAATGTTAATGCGCGATCCAAACATGAAATTCCTTTCACATTGTGATATGGAGAGCCGAACAAACACTATGTATCGTTCCTACCAATCAATATGCCACGAAGACGATCAATATTATTATCGTTGGAAATATAATAAATTGGGAGATTAGGTGCTTTCTTTTTCTAAATATTGTAAAGTTGAAGATTAGGATGCCAAGTGCATCTTAGGCCCAATGAAATATAGTGCTATAATATCTTTCACAATGATATTTAAATTATAATTGTCAGTTAAGATATGGGAACTAAAAAAAAATAAGCAAAGCGCTTTTCAGGCCCAACAAGATAGTGCGACTAATGAGTTATGATTTTATTAAGATGTAAGCGTTTCAATTTACAATAAGAACAATAATGGGAAAAATTACCTAATCAGTCCTAAACCTATTGTACAAATACCAATTTAGTTCTAAAATTTCAATTTTGCCAATCTAATTTGAAACCTTTGTGCTGAATTCCGATGAAATAGTATCGGGTATTAAATGCAAGTATATATAGTAGGAGTCCAATAAGCTTAATAGGATAGACACCCTCACGAATAATAATAATAATAATAATAATAATAATAATAATAATAATAATAATAATAATAATAATTTAACCATGAATTTGAAGCCATGAAAGAATTCATATCGGGAATTAATTTCTGAATAATATGAACTAATTGGGCCACAAATATATTTCAGTAAAAAAAATATAAATTAGGTGCGTAGCAAAGGTTTGGTTTAAATTGAGTATTAGTTTTCTTTATTCTTCTCTTTTTTTTATATGTGAAACAGTATTGTGTTCTTTGGAAATTTGTGTCATGTAGATTCACTAGCCATCTCTAGCCTGACCAAGTATTGGACTCACTAGCTTTTATCTAATGTCACATAGCTTTGAATATTTCAACTTTGGGTTTGGTATTTTGAAATATGACAGACTCATCTATGTATGACATACGGCGTAATTTAATATAAAGATGGACATGACTTATCAATCTAACAACACAAAATTTTTTATGATTATATGACTAAGACTATACGAATATGCTCTATTTTATATTATGTTTTTAAATGAGTCATTTATGTGACCATATTAAAGCCGAATAAGAAATTACTTTGGATCACTGGACTCAAAATCGTTGGCTTTGATAAATCTATTTCACTTCAAAAACTCAAGCTGTTAGGGCATGGAACGTTTTACATTATATAATTTCACGGACGAAGATTTATTGCGTTATATTTATCCAGACAGAATTCTTCTTGGAAAAAAATTGCAAAAGCCTTCATTAAAGGTAAAATATGTTCTAGGATGCGCGTATCGCAGATTTCTGTGCTTGCTATCAATATTATTTTAGAGTGGTGAAATAAGCAGAGTTGATCACCCATATCTTACACATACTTGAGCTCCTCTAATATTTAAAAGATCAAAAAAATTAAGCAGAAATCCGTAGAGCTTGTTAGGCCCATTAAACTTTTAAAAATTGTTATTTTGGCTCTAAATTATGTTAAGATTAGTCGCATAAATACAACGAAAAAGAGAGTAAAAACAATGAAGAGAAATCGAGACACGATATTTTATTCTGGTTCATCCTTAAACTATGGCTACGTCTAGCAGAAAATTCCATTGTATTTAGCTCCTCTCACATCTCTACTACATCCATTAGTTACAAGAGAAAGAGATTATATATATACTCAGTAGCTATTTATGGATCGAAGCCCAAATTACCAATAAAATACATGCCCAAATTATAAAAGTCCTCTGATATCGCGGGGCGTTGCCACAAACAAACCTCGCTGGGGTGGTGCCTCCCGAACTCCCATTCTTTCCTATTAATGGGGAGCATGAATCACACCCCAACAAGTTATTCATTTCCAATTAAGTTGGTATTCAACCACATTGTATGTGGATTACAATTATGCTTCTTGAATGAAATGCACGTTAGAGGTGTCAATAATCACGAATATGGAATCAATTATGTGGAAGATTAAGTGAATGCAATACAAGCTTAACAAATTGTATTTGGAAAACATAAAATTTTGAGGTGAAAGAGTCTAAGCATATGTATGGTAGAGTATACTTGCTTTGGAAGTGACCATATTGAAGGCCATTTTTGATTTGGAGTGGGCATAGGCGTTTGATTAGTGTGCGCGTGTTATTTCATGCATGATGCGAGGGCGTTTTGGTGAAGTTAGAATAATTTTGGTGGTGTGGCGTGGCTTCATTTTGGGGATTGTTTTTTAGTTGTTGATTCGTCAATTTCTTGACTTAATGAAACCAATTGATTTAATCCACGATAGATCTAGATTCCCAAAATCTTCAATCCCCAAAATTTCTATTATTTTTGGGTGCTATTGGCAATGCCGAACCTACGAGCGCATCGCCGAAAGGCAAAGTCATAAAAACAGATTGAGATATCGTGTGTGCTAATTATTGAAGCCGGATTCGGTGATCTGCTTTTTGAGTGTGTGACCCCTAATTTTGTTTTGATGAATCTTCTTATCTAGAACTTGTTTTGTTATCCTAGTTTGTAGTTAGATTGCTTTTCTCTATTAAGTATCTGTGAAAAAAATGAATAAAATATTTCTTTGACCATATATACATATATTTGTGAATGAGCTTAAGCAAGGAAATCCTTATTGATCTTCAAAGTGCGAACTTTTTGAACAAAACTAGAAGCAACCCATCTGACAACTTCGTGTGGATGAAAATGTCACATGGTTATTAAAAAAATTCCAACGTCTCCACGTTATCGTATATAAAAATTAAGACACGTTTTAGCGAGGACCCAAGATGGAGTCGCACTGGCTCCTTAGAATATTCTAAAATTGCTTTGGGAAATAATTTGAAACGAATTTCAAAATAAAACAAGGGATTATTCCTAAATATTGAAGATTTAAGATGGAAAAAAAATACAGTTTCGTGTGCCTAGTGTGTTTTGTTTTTGTTCCAAATCATTTTTCTGGATTCACTACAGAAAACCTCTCTAATAATTTCAATGGTACGCACATATATTGGGAAAATTACTAAAAAGTCCTAAACCTATTGTAATTGTTCGAATTCAGTCCTAAACCCTTTTTTTTTGTCAATTCAATCCTAAACCTTTTATATTTTTGCCAATTTAGTCCATCCAGCCAATTTTAGCCAGCCAGCACTGACGTGGATGCTAGGCGACGTTGACGTGGGTAATTTTTAATAATATTTATTTTTTTTCAAATTTTTTTATATTTTATATTTCTTTTTTCTTTTCTTCCTTCTTTTCTTTTTTTTTTTCCCACAATGGTCGACGAGGCTCCAGAGAGGCTCGCCGGCTACTAGGCTAGGCAATAGGACATGGCCACCTTCGCCTGTAGCCACGCCTCCCCCATGGCCCTTAGGCCTCACGCCCATATCACGAGTTGCGGCGGTGGGCAAGGCCGCCTTCGCCCACCGCCCCCAAGCCTCGCCCAGATCAGGGTGAGGGTTGTGACCCTCACCGGCAGTCAGCGAGCCTCGCCAGCCATTGTGGGGAAGAAAAAGAAAAGTAGGAAGAAAATAAAAAAAAACAAAAAAAGAAAAGAAAAGAAAATTTATAAAAAATAAAAATATAAAATATTATGAAAATTTATCCACGTCAGTGCCAACTATACCACATAGGATGGCCGGCCAAAATTGGCTGGATAGACTGAATTAACACAAATGCAAAAAGTTTATGATCAAATTGGCCAAAAAAAAGGTTTAGTACCAAATTGGAATAATTGCAATAGGTTTAGGACTTTTTTGATAATTTTCCCCACATATATTAGCACAATTTCATATTTTTAAAACGGGTTTGCTTAATTTATAAAACGTACTTTCAAGTTTAACAAAAAAAAATGTACTTTCGAGAAAAAAAGTTGAAAATATGCATGAAAACTGAAAATACTCTCTAAATTCAAATGAACTTGGCAAATTCAGGCCTTCTCTTTTGCGAAAGTTATGTACGTTAAGTGGCCGACTCATGAAGTTCTTCTAGTCGTAGGTCTTCAACAATTCAGATCCTATTGATGTAGGGATAAATTGAAAGTAACAATTTACTTCACCATGAAATCAAGTGTAGAAAACAGATGAAGTGGTTTGTAATGTTTTGCATCAAAGCTTTTTGATCGGACTTTGCTAATTTGTGTCTTGAGTTTAGAAGGTAAATTGAGACTCGTAATTTATCTAAATCATGGAAAAATGAAACTCGAAGGCCTTTTCGGGTTATTTGACTCTACTCATCACCAGACCACACGCCTTAAGAAGAGTGATCACGGGTTCGAGTCTCGCAGAAACAAGCCTCCCGCTTCAGTGATCAGATCACCCGGTCGTGGCGAGAAAAGGTGAACTGTCCCAATCCAATGAGATTGACCGTGTGCTCTTAAAAGGTTTAACTATACTCTTGCGTCCTAGCCATAAAATGTAGTAACGCATATACCCAGTTATTTCTAGTATGCACCAATGATATACATGACCAATTCAAATGGTCCTTTGGAACAATGAATAGATTCTCGCACCCATTATACCGACACTTTCCTTTTGGTGAGCATGAATGAGTAAAGGAATCTCTCTTCTCCAATCTCCCCATTTGACTAAAATCTTCAAGCCTGTGCAACTGTGCATTACCTGACAACCTTCACTAGTATAACCTCTGCCAAAGGTGGAATGTTATTTTCAGTCTGAATTGACCGAGTAACACGCCGAGTGTTTCGTACCCTGTTATGGGCCACATTGATCTTAAGATATAGTTCGAATCATGTTAATTTATGTTAATTTAATACTTCAGTTGAGCTAACACACGGTCCTGCCACGTTAACGAGAGAGGTCAACTCTCCAGTTTTAGGCAAATGAGCTAATCGTAGTCGGTAATGGCTCATTGTTTATTCACTTTAATATGATGAACCTTTTGTCTTGCACTGCACGGTAAGTCGGCAAAGACATATCATGGGTGCCTTTCACGAGTTTTCTTGAATATCAATTCGGTGGTGTAAATCCATCAAGCCCTTAAAATTAACCAAAGTCAAAGGCTCAAAGCCGTGTGCTAATCAAGAACATGAATCGGTACAAAAATGTGGAGGAGTTAGCACCCCAGTCGGCTCATATAAAATGCATATTGCAAATAACTAAAGTATACCGAACTGTCATGACAATTACAGCCATTAAATCAAGGCTAAAGTAGTTGGTGCGAAGTATATATGAAAGCCAATGCGGTGTGTTCATGAAACGCCCACAGCCAAAACACTAAGGTCAATTGTTCTTCCTGGCACGAGGCAATGGCTTGTTCAAAGCTCTTCTTGTCTTGTTTGCTGCTTCAGCTGACGTCCCTGTTTCTTGTCCCTGAGGTCGCCCATGGCCTTGGTCTCAAAGTAGGGTTTTACGAGAAGGCATGCCCGAACGCGGAGGCCATCGTGAAGGAGGTCATGGCCCAAGTCCTGTCCAAAGCTCCGGGTCTCTCCGGCCCTCTCTTGAGGATGCACTTCCACGATTGTTTCGTTAGGGTAAGTAAGAGAGCGAGCGAGCGTGCTTCTCTTCCTACAATGTGCGTGACGTTTACCATTTTCTAATTACGCGACTATTTGCATGCAACTAACGTTTGGATTCTCCAATTGAAAACTCATTGGCCAAAAAAGAGTGTGACGAGTTAGATCCTGAGCTTTCATCTGAAGGGCAATGCATGGTAGGGATGCATAGAGATTTACAATATTGACTTACCAGATAACAATATGATAAACTGGAAAAATGTGTATTAGAACTAGTTACATACTAGTAAATGGTACTTGCCTCCTCTACATACTTCTCCACATTCGTCCTTGGTTACGATCTTGTCCTCATGAATGAACTCACAGTTGAATCATGTTTTGTTCTGGACCTTTTCCACAGGGCTGTGAAGGTTCAGTGCTATTGAACACTCCGACCAATAATGCCGAGAAGAACGCGATTCCGAATCAAAGCCTTCGAGGTTTCCAAACGATTGACAGGGTCAAAACAGCGTTGGAGAAGGCATGCCCGGGCATCGTTTCGTGTGCTGACATTTTGGCCCTTGTCGCTAGGGACATGGTCGTCGCGGTGCGCATATGCATACATCACCTCCTTTATTATTTCTTTTCAATTTGAATGTTCGTTAAATAAGCATGACGTTAGCAGAATTCTCATTTTTCACAAACAATCTGTGTTATCTCTTTGGAAAACGAATTCTAGCCATACGTATCTGAGGATCCAAGTACTGCTTGTCGATATTGAGATTATTTTTACAAAACTCTCGGTAAAGCTTGACGGTTTTTTTTAAATGAGAGAAACATTTTTATATAGAGATTGGGTCTTTTTTTGTGTTGTCACTTTCAGACTGGAGGACTTTCCTATGATGTGGAAACCGGGCGAAGAGATGGGAACGTTTCCATTATGACCGAGGCACTTACCGGTTTGATACCACCTACAGCCAACATTACAGCTCTGAAAGCAGGTTGGGCACAGAGAGGCCTCAGTGTGAAGGACCTTGTCGTCCTATCAGGTAACACCTAATCTCCAATTATCGCTTCGTATGCTTTGCCAATTATTTTGTGGAAATTGACATAAATTAATCAGGAAGAAACTGTAATTTGAGAGCGAGATTCATCAAAGCGGTCAGCACTACAAGGTGAAAACGTAATTTGTAAAGTTAGATCATGCTAATTGCGATTTCCTATTGACCAGGTGGGCACACAATCGGAACTTCACACTGCTCTTCCTTCACCAACCGCCTCTACAACTTCACTGGAAAGGGCGATGCCGACCCCTCGCTCGACTCCAACTACGCAGCGAGACTGAAGCTCAGGTGCAAGCCGAATGACCAGACCACCCTCGTCGAGATGGACCCAGGAAGTGTGAGGACGTTCGACATCAAGTACTTTGATCTCCTCCTAAAGAGAAGAGGCCTCTTAACTTCGGACTCCGCACTTCTCGACGACAGCGAAACCAAGGCGTACCTTGACCTCCAGATCAAGACCGGTGGATCCACCTTCTTCAAGGACTTTGGAGTGTCGATGTTGAACATGGGTCGGATCGGCGTGATCACCGGAACGGCTGGCGAAGTCAGGAAAGTGTGTTCCAAGGTTAATTAATTGAGGATCGACGAGGAAGACTCGGGATTGAGCATGAGATGATTGGAAATAATGGATTGCTGTTGTTTACTTTGTTTGTTGGTGTATCATTTGTTCATTTTGTGTTCTTTGTTTTCTGCTCGTTCTCTGTTAGGTCCCTTTCAGAGTTCTGACATAGCAAGTGTATGTTGGTTTGGTTTTATTGCATTTAACGCTTAAGAAGAGGAAATAAAAGCCTGGGCATTTTCTTGATTTTAAATATATATAAGAGGATATAATTTATTTACAAGCTTGTAAATTTTCGGAAATATGAATGTGTTCTCTAGTACTGCATGCATATTTCATTTTTTCAACTTCAGAGAGCTTCTATTATCAAGGAAAATGCAGTGTTGGAATAATTAGACGCTATTATTCCAAGAATCAGTTTGACAATTATCATTTCTGATGAAAACATGTCCCGACTTTTAGCCAATAAAGGAAACCCAACCCAAATAGATTTTCTAATTTGAGTAGGTGTCCTGTTTTGGACTCGGTTCAATGTCTAGATATAAAAAGCGAGTTTTTTTTTTCTTGAAGAGTATTCAAGAGGCTACTTCTTTGTGAATTACACTTTAAAGCAACTCGAGAGTGTTGAAGTCAACTAAATCTTATGCGTATAAATTTTGAATTCTTTTGTGAGATTAAAAGATTATTTTGTTAAGGTTGTGAGGCTAAATACTGTTTGAGTTAAGAGCTGGAAAACTGTTGACACCTAAATTTCGACAATCATTTAGTATAATTTGTATAGAAAATTATGGATTAAAATTTTAACCCCTAAACAAAAATATTTAAATTGCATAACACATAATTTAGATTCATTTAGTTTAATTGCATATTTTTGCATTGGATTGGCAATGGCAGACGAGCTTAAAATTCATCGAACAAAAATCGGCTCGTTCGGAATCCAAGGACCGAGAATTTCAAGTCAAACGGGCTCGGTCGTTTTAATTTAAGCTTAATTCAGCCCATTTAAATGTTAATTAGAGCCCAAGCCCGAGCCTAAGCCCATTAGGACTATAGAGCCCATCTATTGACCTAGGTTAGTATTATAAGTATGTGTTTTAGGTCAGATTTTGAAGATAACACAATTGCAAAATCAGAAAAATTTTTAGAGAGCATACACGAAAGAGAGAGAGGTGGTGTCATCGCGTCGCATAGCCGTCCTCGCCGCATGACGGAGCCACCCTCTGAGCACGACGCCATCACTGCTGCGATGCGCATCCCTACTGCCTTCCACCCTCCGTGCTGCTCAGTAGCCTTTAAACGAAGCCACGACGTTCCCATGCAGAAGACTCCAAGAGGAGGGAAGGTGCATGCTGATCCTTGTCCAACGATCAACCACTTAGGCAGCCGTTCCTCTACTGTCCACGTAGCTTGCGTTCCTCTATCACCAAGATCAACGCCAAATACAGTCAAGTCAAGCCCACGTGAAATTGAAGAAGGAGTCCAAGCGGTGGAAGAGAAGATACGGCCAGATAGAATAAGGAAAAGAAATCGTGAAGGGGCTGGTTTTTCGGTGGGATCTCTGACAACTCTCAAAGAAAAGGCAATACAAAAGTGGGGGGGGGGGAAGTGGCCGAGTCATGAAGAACAATTGAGGAAGTCCACATGCAGAGAGTTTCTTCTTTCACGTGCCTTTGGGTGTTCACCGTCGTGATTCCATGAATCACTTCAGATTCATGTCTCCACTTTGAGTTTCTTTATTGTTTTCTCTTGATTATCCACTAACTACGAAGAATACCTTCAGGGAAGAAGCTGACAACACATGGGGGCTCCTTGGTCAGAGGCTTTTGCACGTTCAATCACAAGGGACTGAGCTTTTTCATGAGTTCTTTTGAATGCCAATAAGTCCTGTCCTTGTTGCAACGCTTGCAAATTCTCGAGCAACTTGAGTAGCTTCGGGGAGGTTCTTCGACAACCCAGTTTTATTCTGGTTTCCGATGAGCTTCCTGCAATTCATCTAGTGTCCAAGGAGTGCATGACATCCCAAAAACGAACACAACGACCCCGTATCTCAGCTACACCATCGGAGACCACCGCTGCGCCTCTCCCATCGCTGCGCCGCACCATCGGACTGCATCGCTGCTGCACCGCGACGCGCCGCAAACAGCCACCCGCCGTACTCGCCCTTGACATCGCCAATCCCGACATCGACCGCCCATCGCCGGTTGTCCCGATCCCGATCCGTAAACTCGATCCCGAGATGATTCGAATTTGGAGATTATCTGCAAATTAGGTAAGATTGTTATCCGAATGTTTTTCCGAAATATTTAATTTCTTAATTTAAATGTTTGAATATTTCGTGGATATTCTTTGGTAGATAATTAGATATCTTAGGATAATGTTCAGGATATCCGCAATAGTTTGAAATATTCAAAATTAGGAAAATTTCCTAATTCAGCAACGTATCTGGACGACTATCCGACTTTAACCCTAAGGTCCGATACGCGGCGATACGGAAAATTATTATCTTATCCATAATCACTTGGATACGATAATGATTTTTATCTGCTTTTCAAATTTGAACGATTGACTATCCGTTAATATCTATAACCCTATAGATATGACCGATAGTTTGATTTTTGTGCTTAATCCGAGTTTGAAATAAATTTGGCGGATCGCGTGGTTTTTTTAAATGTGGTTTCTATCCTTAGTTGTTTAAATCGCTTTCCTTTTCAAATAAAATAGAAAATTTTTAAAAAAATATAATTTAGGATTTGAATTAGAATTTTTACATGTTTAGGGAATCCTAAATATATCTAGAAGATAGAGTGATTATTTAATTTAAATTAGGACTTGAGCTAATCTATTTCCTAGTTTAAATTAAGTACTATTCTAATCTTAGTAGATTATTTAGGTCACTTTTTTATTTCGAATTTTCATAAAAAACCAAAAAAAGATCATCCTAGGATAGATTGCATTCTTAATTTCAGCAATTTATTATTCCGAATTTTAACAAAAATCCTAAAAATAAGTCATGTTAGGATATGTTAAATCATCATAGATTGCGCGTGAATCTATGCATATTTTTAATTCCAAATTTCATTTGAAAAATACTAAAAATATATCATTGCATCCGTCATTAGAAATATGACATGTCGTCGCATGACATATAGTTTGCATGCTAGGTTGCATTAATTCGCATGTCAATTTTTGCACGTCAATGCATATAGACTAGATTTCATTTAAATAAATAAAAATCCAAAAAATTGAGTGAATTGCTTTGTTAATTAGAAATCATATTAGGATTGTCTGTATGATTTTTCACTAATAATGTAGATGCTTGCGTTGTACTCAGGTAAGTAATTATCCTAAATTTGCAATCTATTTAATGCTTTCTTGAGTGTTAAATTGGTGGTTTGCGCACCCGCATGAATACCTCACATGTTAGTTATTAAGATAAAATGGATCCAAACTGCCTGCCAAAATATTTTTGAAAAGAAAAGGTACCGAAAGGGCGTTAGACTAGATCTAGCGTAATTAAGTCCCCGGGCTTAGAATATCTAGTTCGTAGGAATAAAACATATCTCTCTATGTTTTATTTAGGTTTATAATCGACCTACCATAAATTGATTAGTGGTGACTCCAAGCATGAAAATATTTGTATGTTAAGAACTTAAACCCTAAGTTGCGAATTGGTAGGGCTTGGGAGGGTTCGAGTTAAGTTCAATCTTAATAATCCATTAGCCCGGGAAAATTGATAAAATTTTTTAGGTTCGTGACAAAAACATTGACAGTATTCGAGTGACTTGAGTGTTGTTGTTATCTCCATTATAGAGATTGATTTATATTGAAATCTTGTGATGCTCTCTTTATGAAGTAGGTCCCACTAACTAAACAACGTAAATCCGATATGCGATTCATTTTCAGGTTTTTTTATTTTATTGTTTGATTGCTTGTTTTATGGAACAATTGATATTAGAGCAAAGCTTGGTTGAGTTGAAGTGAATCGACAATGAAAGCAGGAAAAGTAAAGTTCGATAAATTTAATGGGAAGGATCTTGATTTCATGAAGATGCAAATTAAGGATTACCTATATCAAAGGAATATGCACTTACCCATAATTAAGAAGAAGCTAGGATTGGTGAAGGAAGTTGATTGGGATTTATCGAATAGAGAATCGTTAGGTGTTATTTGATTGACATTTGCTCATAATATCGTGTTTAAAATCGTGAAAGAGAAGACCATCGAGGGATCAATTATCGAATATCTAAATTCGATCCTATCAACAATGCAAAAAAGTAATGAAAATTCATACAACACAAGAATTTATGTGGTTCAACAGGGAAGATGTTCCGCCTATCTACGTCCTCGGAGAGATGAGATCTGTTTCACTAATAACGTAGAAAAGTGTATAGCCGCTTTTTTTCACTCCCTCCCTCTCTTTCTTTTTATAGAGACATGTTTCGCTCTAAAAGTCTATAGCAAAATCCTATATGGCACAAATTACAAAATTGCCCACATAACCTAAAATATTTAGTTTTTCCATATAAATCCTTCTATGACTGAATATAAAAAGCCTTTGGCGGCCCAGGGACGCTGCCCCCACGACCCCTGCCGGGGCAGCCCCCCCAGACCCCCGCCCGCTCACCGGGGAGCGGGACCCCCGTGTTGTTCAGTCGTCAGGGGACCTTTCGGAACTGTCTCATAATCTTTTAGATAATAGAATACAAGACATCAACCTCAACACTAATGAGTGCTCTATCAAATATGTACGAGAGCCCTCTTCGATTAACAAGGTCTACTCGATGCAACTTTAATTTCACTTAAAGAGGGCGAGAATAGCCTTCACTAGCCATAGTTAAAAATGAAAAAAAGAAAAAAATTAAAAAATTGTCAATGTCGGCATCGCCCGCACCATGTAGGATGACCGGCGTTCGCGTAACCAATTCCCATTCATAATTGGCTAGATATACTAAATTGGCATATTTCTAAGATTTAAAACCGAATTGATAGTCACATAACAAGTTTAGGACACAATTAACTCCATTAATACAGTTCAAATGTTATGAGTTCTCCTCATAACATCTCAATGAAATCAACTCAAGTGTTGCAATCTTGTTAACTTGAAGGTTCAACCTAAGTTTGATCTTCTAACTCGTTAGATTTGCCCCCATCGTCCAATAAATCTTTTACTCGTTTTGCACAATACGGTGCTTCTGCTGCCTAGCAGGGGCAGCACGGTTGCCTTTTTTTTTTTTTGAAGGAGGGGGGCAACATGATTGCCTGATCGGCCAGATTTCGGGTTAGCGTTTGGACCATTGCCACCTCAACATAATTTCAGATTCGAATTGGAATGGGCCTGGAGTCATTTTTATGGCTGGTTGAACGAGCTGCTAGAGGTCACACCATTGCCAACTTAACATGAATTCTCAATAATTGAACAATAAAGTTACGTTTGGTCGACCGGATAAAAGTCAGGATAAGATATGTTTTATCCTATCCTCAATTTGGTGGTGATCCAGGATAGGATAAGGTCGGATATAGAGCGGATATAGCCCGGGTAAAAAAATCTGATGGGGGGTGGGATAGATCCGGATAGGATTTCTAATGCCTATATTTCCAAAAACGTTACACTCCACTCGTCAACATCTTCATCCCTACACCTTATGCGCTTTCACCAAAAAAATTTCTCTGCTTTTTTTCCATCACTAACTCCTCTGGATCCATGAATAGAAAAAATAAAAAAATAAAAATTATCCTATCCGACTTTAAATCCATAGTCCACCAAACAATTGATAGAATATGAAGAAATCCCAGGATTTCTTATCCTATCCTATTCAGTCCTATCTCGTTTGGAAATTCGGACAACCAAACGCAGTTTAAACTGTCATAACAGTTGATTTGTTGTTTGGACTATTTACTAATAAGCACCCAACACACACATTGGGTAATCTAGATTTGTTTGAAGAATAACTTATGAGATAGAGTGAAAAAAAAAGTGAACGAACATATCTAGGAAGTGCAACCTAGTTTGATGTTTTCGAGTATCTATCAAGCTTTGGCCAACGTCTCGATCGGGAATTGAAGCTCGGAGGTGGATAGTCGGAGAATGTAAGCAGACGGCTTGCCTAGCGCCCGGACAAACCAGGCAAGCCAAGATAGGCTGGTTGCCGGGAAAACCCCCATTAAGAAAAGCACTTTTTAGCGCTGTGGGAGAGTGTCCAGGCCTAATTTTACCAGCCACTCACCTGCGAAACGGACCAGATCCATACGTGAATTTGAACCCTATCCTAGAAAGGTTTTTATGAGAAGAAGTGTATTACATATTATAGCCACTAGAGATTGTTTCTAGGGGTCTCTTTAATAGTTTTGGGGATGAGTGTGGCATGAGTGCCATTATTTTCGTACAACGCTAACTTGAATGTCATAATCTTTTTTTCACTTGCTTAAGTGCCATATTAGAGTAAAATGGATAATTTTTTTTGTATTTTTTTAAATTTAAATTTTTATATTTTATATTTTCCATTTATTTCTTTATTTTTTTTTCTTTGCGCCCCCTACAAAGGCTTTGCCCTTGGCCCTCGGCCGGCGGGGCCTTCAGGCCCTTGCCCAGGGCCATGGCGGCCTCGCTGATCGCGGGCGAGGGCCTTTGCGGCTCTACTAGCCGCGAGCGAGGGTGTTGAGGCCCTCGCTAAATCTAGGCAACACCGGCGGTGGATTTTCCGGTGAAACAAATTATCGATGGCACCTAAGTGATTCATTTTTCAAATTTATAGCATTTAAGTGATCGATTCTTCAAATTTCTGACACTTAAGTGAGCGAAATAAATTACGAAAATTATCTACATTGATGCTGGCGTTGCCACGGAGGACGATCAATGTCCATGTCGGATTTTCCAACGAGATAAATCGCCGATGGCAGTTAAATAATCAAATTTTCAAATTTTGTGGCACTTACGTGAGCAAAAAAAAAATTATGACATTCAAATGAGTGCTGTATAAAAGTTATGGCACTCATGCTATTCCTATCCTATAGTTTTGTGTTTAAAATATTAGTGAGATTGATCAATTTGGTATATTACGAGGCTTGGGTGTGAGAGCTTTTGGTCTGAGCTTGATCTCCGTTGTTCCTAGTGGATTCATGGCCAACGCTATCTCCTTGGAGTAGGTTTATACAATTAAACTAAAGGGGAAATTATCCAATCAATACTAAACTTATTGTGAGGACGTCAATATAGTCACAAACTTTTCAATGTTGTTAATTTATGATTGATTGGGCAATTTCTCCTAAACCGAACCAAATAAAGCCTCGTGCGTTGTTGTCTTTGTTTCTTGCTCATTTCTCTGTTGATCTCCCTCTCGTGATCAATTGCACGATCCACTTTTTGCCACAAATGTTATTTTTTCCTAACACCCCATCTATCATGTAAAACCCTTCGAGTATATTATTAATATCCATCCTAAAAGCCTCACCAACGAACTCGTTTTTGAGATAAATTTGTCCAATTACACATGCCGTGGTAACTCCATATGCAACATCAATATTACCGAGGACAATTAGAGAGTTTCCAAATAATGAATTGCCATTGTTCCGCAATGCTGCCATTATAAGTATGTCAAATAAGACCAATCACTTGCCGTAGTTAAATGAGTTAGGCCCTTTCATTCGACTATATCAACTAGCTGGAACAGTCAGGTCAAGTGCATTAGGTGGCCATTCTCAACGGATATACAAATCAATTATATATTGCATGTGGTTGGAATTATAAATTGATAGACCATCAATTACGGGGAAATTACCCAATCGGTCCTAAACTTATTGTATGAATGCCAATTCAATTCTAAGCTTTCCAATTTTGTCAATGCAGTCTTGAACCTTTGCGCGAAATTTTAAAGTAGTCCTTTTTGGCCAATTTTCGCCATAAGTCAGTGACGTCGGAGAGTGCCATGTAGGACGGTGAAGCAAATTCCAGCGAAAATTGACTAGAATGATTGCATTGGAATTTCGTACAAGTTTAGGACTAAATTCATAAAATTGAAAAGTTTAGGACTAAATCGACACTTGTACAAAAGGTTTAGGACCAACTAGGTAATTTTCCACATTAATTTGAGATAATGATGCCGTTTAGGAATAATCCTAAAACATGTCAAATTGATCTAATCAAGTCATTTTGTTGATTGCACTTTCCGAAAGATTTAGGACTCGGTTGCATTTTCGAGATAAATTTTACGACTTGATTGTATTTTTTGAAAGTTTTAGGACTCAATTGTACTTTCATGATGAAAATTGGTTGGAAGGACTGTATTGAAATTTTGCGCAAAGGTTTATGACTAAATTGGCAAAATTAAAAATTTTAGAACTAAATTAGCATTCGTGCATTAGGTTTAAGATTGATCAATCAATTTTTCCCTTATTTCATAAGTTATTGTTTGAAAGTTCGACTAAAAAGCTTAAGACAATAGATGGAAGGAGACCACAAGCATAAAAAGAGCACATAAAACCCTATAGTCAAATGATGGGGGATATTCTAACAGTTATATCGACTTATATTGTTCAAAATCAAGAATCTGCCAAGACTTTTATTTCCTCTTATTTGGCTTAAATTCAACAAAACGAAATGAATAGATACTTACTATGTCAAAACAATTAGAGGAACCTAACATAGAACGAACGAAATAGAATGCAAAAAGAACAAACGATGAACCAACAAACAAAGTAAACAACAACAATCCATTAATTCCAATCGTTTCATGCTCAATCCTGTGTCTTCATCGCCAATCCTCAATTAATTAATCTTTGAACATACTTTTCTGACTTCGCCAGCCGTTCCAGTGAGCACGCCGACTCGACCCATGTTCACCATCGACACTCCAAAGTCCTTGAAGAAGGTGGATCCACCGGTCTTGATCTGGAGGTCAAGGTACGCCTTGGTTTGGCTGTCAGCGAGAAGTGCGGAGTCTGAAGTGAGGAGGCCTCGTCTCTTTGGGAGGAGATCGAAGTACTTGATGTCGAACGTCCTCACACTTCCCGGGTCCATCTCGACGAGGGTGGTCTGGTCATTCGGCTTGCACCTGAGCTTCAGTCTCGCTGCGTAGTTGGAGTCGAGCGAGGGGTCGGCATCGCCCTTTCCAGTGAAGTTGTAGAGGCGGTTGGTGAAGGAAGAGCAGTGTGAAGTTCCGATGGTGTGCCCACCTGGTCAATAGGAAATCGCAATTAGCATGATCTAACTTTACAAATTACGTTTTCACCTTGTAGTGCTGACCGTTTTGATGAATCTCGCGCTCAAATTACAGTTTCTTCCTGATTAATTTATGTCAATTTCCGCAAAATAATTGGCAAAGCATACGAAGCGATAATTGGAGATTAGTGTTACCTGATAGGACGACAAGGTCCTTCACACTGAGGCCTTTGCTTGCAAATCCTGCTTTCAGAACTGTAATGTTGGCCGTAGGTGGTAATAAATTGGTAAGTGGCTCTGTAAAACTGGAAACGACCCCATCTCTTCGTCCGGTTTCCACGTCATAGGAAAGTCCTCCAGTCTAAAGTGGCAAACAAAAGAAAAGAAGCCCAACTACTATATTACTGTGTTTTTCTCATAAAGAAAAGTCATCGAGTTTTGTCACAAAGGTTTTGAAAAAAGAATTTGTTTCCAACGAGATAACAAAGATTGTTTGTAAATATGGAGATTTCTTCTTATGTCGCGTGTATAAAACGAACATTCAAATTAAAAGGAATAAATAAAGGAAGTGACATATGCATGCGCGCACCGCGACAACGACATCTCTAGCGACGATGGCCAAAATATCAGCGCACGAAACGGTGGCGGGGCAAGCCTTCTCCAACGCCGTTTTGACTCTATCGATTACTTGGTAACCTCGAAGGCTGAGATTTGGTGGCGAGTCCTTCTCGGCTTGATGGGTCGAAGAGTTCAAGAGTATTGAACCTTCACAACCCTGTGGAAAACCCCAGAAGGAAACATTATTCAACTTTAAGTTCATGCAGAAAGCAGTTCGTATCCACGGATGAATCTAGAAAAAGTATGTTGAGGAGCCAAATACCATTTGTTAGAATGTAATTTGTTCCAATGGATGTTTAGCCGATAATTTGATGAAAATAAAACCCATTCTTTTCAGTCATTCGACATGCGCTCATTCTCTCGCTTACCCTAACGAAACAGTCGTGAAAATGCATCCTCAAGAGAGGACCCGAGAAACTCGGAGCGACGGACATGACTTGGCCGATGACCTTCTTCACGATGGCCTCTGCATTTGGGCATGTCTTCTGGTAAAACCCTACCTTGAGACCCTGACCGTGAGCGATTTCAGGGACAAGAGACAACAACATCAACTGCAGCAACAAACCAGACAAGAAGAGCTTTGGACAAGCCATTGCTTCGTGCCAAGAAGATGATGATTACTGTCGCTTGATCTTAGTGTTTTCTTGTGGATGTTTCCATTAGCAAACCGCTTTGGCATTTATATATACTTCGCACCACCAACTAATTGACCTTTGATTTATGGGCTGTCATTAGCACGACAGTTTAGCATACTTTTCTTTTATGCAACATGCATCTTCGCACGATCCAACTTGTGAGCTAACTCCTCCATGATTTGGTACCGATCCGTGTTCCTAATTAGAACATGGCCTTGAGGCTTTGACTTTGTTATATTTTAAGGGCTTGCGGGATTTACTCCATCGAATCGATATTGTAGATTAATGATCGTGATCTACTTTTGCCAACTTACAATGAAATGTCGGACCAAAAATTTGTCATACAAGTGGACAAACAATAAGCTCATTACTACTCACCTACGATGAGCTCATTTATGCTTGATGGCCGTCAAGATTCGAGATAGCGCATTCGGAGTTCTTCCGATCAGGCAAAGAATCCGAGGAGTTCTTCCTCTAGAGTACCTACGAGTCGTTAATTCTTTCGCAAGGGCTAAAGCTCCGAGGAGTTCTTCCTCGAGTGTCAAAATTTAAGCATTTCTAGGCATTGATCCCTAAAATAGGACAAATGCTATTTGTCACGCTTTTTTACTACTTGTCATTCATTGATCGCCACTTGTCCAATATAATCCGACGATCCCTCAACAGTAATATATGAATAATAATATGAGACACAGGTACTTTTTCCAGCACTTCTCTTTCAAGAATACGCCTCTTCTCAACCTTAAAAGTTCATCATTTTCTCTTTCTCTCCTCTAAATTTTCCTCAATATCAAATGCTAACTTAGGCTTGGAAGGCCAATCATGGTACAAAATCTGGACACATTGATCGGTTTGTTGTGGTGCAAACCAATCTTCCCATTGCATTTGTAGATCAATTTCGTCGTTCCCATTTCTGGCTTTAAAGTGTGTACATTAAGACAGTTCTTATATTATGAATTCTCTTCCTAATATCTCCATAAAATCAACTCATGGTGTTAAGATCTTCCAAACGTGAGGGATTAAACTTAATATTGATCTTCTAACTCGTAAGATTTACCCTTTCATCCAATAAAACCTTTTATGCACAACAGAAATTTCTATCTCATTTTGTAGACTTGGTGCGCCCGCAGGATGGCAGGCGCAAAATAACTGCCTTACCCAGACCCAAAAAAATTGTTTCAAATTCGGATTGGATTGGACTAGGGCATATTGACTTTTCGGGTCAGCTATAGTTGGGTCTTTCGTCAATTTTTGGCCGGTGGAACGAGCTCATAGAGGTCACACCATTGCCCTTTCCACTTGAAACCTCAATAATTGAACAATAAGCTGTGATAACAGCTAAGTTGGTGTTTTAAGTACATGCATTGTGTAATCTAGATTTGTTTGAAGAATATATTATGACGTTCGATAGAAAAAAATGAACGAAAATATCTAAGAAGTGCTACTTATTTTAATATTGATGAGCATTTCTTGAATTTTGGCCAACTTTAGCTGTATACTCGGCCCCAATGCGGACAGGATTCGTATGTGTTTTAAACCCTAAATTTATAGAGCTTTTACGAGAGAAAAGTGTATTTACACATCATAACCTCTTGAGAGTATTTCTAGGGGTTTTCTTTTGAGAGTTTTGTGAGGAAAGCACTTGAGAGATTTGGTGAAACACTGGGTGACGATTGATTGGGTATAACCTGGGACTTGGGTGTGAGATTTTAAGCTTGTTTATCCCCCGTTCATGGTGGATTTGGGAGCGCAAGTAGAAATCCGATATCTTCAATCTGAGAGATCGCCAAGAAATAGTTAAAGTCTGAACCCGTCAATACATCCGATAGACTCATTTCCACTCAAAAGTTTAATTCAATAAGTTATGTGCCAGCTAGTATATATTAACTATTCCACTCAACATCAATTCTAACATAATTCACACATGTATCTCAACAATGATCCCCTCACATGTGTGCACAATATTAGGTTTGCTCTATCTTAATTTATGTATCATTATACATCAGCTCAAATTGAATCTACACAATAGCCACCTTCGCCCCTAGTCTATTTTGCCTGATCAAACCACGAATGCTTTGTGGAAATCACATTGGTCATGAAATTCCTTACTTAAGTTATTTACCAAACACTAATAGACATTAGGAGTGGATGCGTAGAAACTACATTGGTCACGGGATTCATTTCTTGAAATGTTCACAAAATACCAATATATATTGAGAGTGTGTCGTCAATTAACATTGACTTTAATACCATTTGTTAAAAATGCGTAGCGAAAATCTAATAGTTTCATCTCACGATATCATCAAAAGAAAGCTCAAATCCGATCCTGTCATTATATCCAATCAAATTCATTTTGGCTAAATAATTTAAATTAATAAATTATAAATCAATTATGATATGTTAATCACTCCACCTATATCAATTCTCCGATAACTCCCGAGTACATCTCAATTTAAGGAGCTCGTTTCGGACATAATTTTGAGACACGTGCCGTGGTAAATCACTTTGCAATAATATCTTCCCGAATAAAGTTTGAGAGTTTTCCAATAATGCCGTGTGATTGCTCTGAGGAATCATCATGACAAGTATGTCAGATAGAAGCAGTCAATTATAGTAATCGATTAGTTCTGACGCCCCATCGTTTGACTTTGTGAAGTAGCTAGAACGGTCAAGTGCATTAGTGGCCATTTCCAAAGAAAATGCAACTTTGCAATTTTGAAAATGAAAACAAATAAGCAATCAACTGATAATGAAATGAATTAAAATTCTATAGAAAATGAAAGAAGTGTGGTGCCACGACGGGAAGAACATGGGACACTGCCAGTACACATTGCATGTGGTTGGAATTATAAAATTGGCAAGCCCATCAACTTGAGACAACCATGCCATTCAGGAGCACTTCATATCAACTTCCTAAGCCATTTGGCCCGATTAATCTTGTGCAAGCTTATGAACTACGCCATCAATCTTAATTTCTCCAACATCTCTGAAAATTACATTATGTAATATTTATACCACGCAACATGCTGACAATCAACTACTGGGGTAGCCGCCTTTCTTACTTGGGAATGAGGAGGTAAAAAGTTCAGTTTACCATCTTTTTAGGGGAGCTAAGGGTGGGGACATTTAGTTTCAGATGTAGATTTCGACTTCTACGCTTTGCAAAAAGGTAATGTCAAAATTTATAAGTGAGTTGAAAATTAGAGTATGACAGACTAAAAAAAATGTGATGGCGATAGCTCCTCTAATTGAATGTCATCAACCGTCACAAAGCATTTAATCCATCTTTTACCGCTTAAGCTTCTGGCAGAAGTAATGAAGCGTTTGAATGCATCTGACCTATTGATTCAAAAGATAAAAAAGAATACATCTGACGTGGCATAATAATTTAGACACCTTGAAAACGAGTAAAAAAAGCTAGGGACCCAACATAAGAAATGTTTCATTTCACTGACTGACCAACAACAAAAGGAAGAAGATCTCATCAAAATGAGTTGTCCGATGTTCAAGAACTGAGAGCTCCCCCTAGGGTTTCCGTAGTATTCGGGAATTTGACCTCGTCATGTGCTCGAATTGATTCGAAAGTTAAGTCAGGACCGGCTCTTATTCTTCTTTGGGATCTTACAACGTGTAGGAATTATTTTTTGGTGATTAGCATATACTTTAATTTGTCACTGACTCTCTAGGGAAGAAAATGAAAGATGTTGATTCATTTGAAAATGATGGCACCTGGCCATGGCCTATGGAGATGAACGCGGGAGCTAAATCGCAGTACAAATTCGATTGATCGTTGTCGGAATGTACAAAAAATCAACTGTTGAACGTAAAGCAATCTGCAATTTCTCTTGAGCACAATGGCCTCAAGGATTTTGCAAATTTTGCTTCACTGTCGCAATGGTGTTTTGTGTGTTTCTCATCCCTGAAGCTTTCGTGGTCATGGCACGAAATCAACGAGCCGATTATATGAAGTACCGGTGGATAAATTGCGCGCAGATTCTCTTATTTCATCATGCATCAAACAACAGGACATTGAGTCATGAATTATATAATAGTTGTAGTTATATTTTTCTTCTGGCCATCCCTAGTTGACTTTTCATTACTGAGAATTTAAATTATCAAAGTGGCAACACATACTAAAAAAAAGTCCTAAACCTATTATATTTGTACCAATTCAGTTATAAACCTTTTAATCGGATCAATTTAATCCTAAATTTTTCACATTAGCACCAATTAAGTCTCATTTAAGCTAGAAATCGCTAATGTGAATGTCAACCGTTTCACGTGGTAACAACAAGCCCTCGCCAAATTTGAGTAAGGCCACGAAGGGCCTTGCTTGCGGCCGACGGGGCCGCAAAGGCCCTCTCTAGATTTGAGTGAGGGTTGCCGCCTTACCTGTAGCAGGCGAGTGTTTGCTAGTCCTCACCAGCCAAAATGAAGAAAAAAAGAAATAAAAAAATAAAAAATAATAATAAGAAAAGAAAAGAAAAAACAAAAAAATTTAAAATTTTAAAATATTATTAAAAAAATGTCAATGATAGCGTTGCCGTACCACGTAGGATGTCCAGCATCCACATCAACGGTTTCAGGTCTAAAGTGGTTGAATAGACTGAATTGGTACCGATGTGAAAATGTATTCGTGCAATTGAAAGATCTACAAGTGAATTTGTACAAATACAATAGGTTTATGACTTTTTTTGTGTTTTTCCCTATCAAAGTGTGTTAATTGAAGAGACTCTAGTGGCTTTCAAATTCCCTACTTTCTTTGTAAAGTTGGTTATGGCATGCGTAACTACCCCTAAATTTTCGGTTTCAATCAATGGGGAATTACATGGCTACTTTGCCAGTAATCGTGGTATACAATAGGGAGATCCCATTTTGCCATACCTTTTCATTCTTGTAATGGAAGTTTTATTAGGAATCTTCAAGGCTAATACTGCATCTCCGAATTTCCATTGGTTCTGGCGGTGCAAAAAAACCCGTCTATCACATCTATTCTTCGCGGATGATGTTCTCATATTCCTGGAGGGCCATATCAAATCGGCTAAATTGATCAAGGATTCTCTAGATAAATTCTCGCATTGGTCTGGGCTAAAACCGAATCCTTTGAAGAGTAATATCTTTATATCGGGAGGTACTCCGTTGTTACATGACCAACTCACCCATTGTTTTGGATTCCAACAAGGCACTATACCTTTTCGTTATCTAGGGGTGCCTATTGTCTCCTCTACACTTCGTAAAGAGGATTGCAAAATTCTTATAGATACTATTACCGCCAGAGCTCGATCATGGACTCAGCGTTTCTTATCCTTTGCGGGACGCATGCAACTCATCAAATCAGTGTTGCATTCTATCCAAGTTTATTGGCCTCCATTTTTTCTCTTCCCAAATCTGTGTTGCAAAACATTGAAACAATATTGAGGCAATTCTTATGGAAGGGCCCTGACTTGGGCATTGGTGGAGCAAAAGTTTCTTGGAATACAGTTTGTCTACCCAAGGAGGAAGGAGGACTTGGGATACGCCGGTTGCTAGAATATAACTGCGCAATGATCATGAAACACATGTGGGTACTCTTTTCTGATAAGGAGGGTTTGTGGTGTAAATGGATTCATACAAACTTTTTAAACAAATCCAACTTTTGGATTGTCTCAAAACTAACCTTTTGCTTCTGGACTTGGAAGAAAATTTTGGACATGCGAACATTAGCTCACACCCTCTTTCGATGGAAGATTGGCAACAGACGTTTCATTTCCTTTTGGTTCGATTGGTGGCATAACAAAGGCCCCCTGTATTGGCTGTTCTCCAATGTGCATATTTATTAGTCCAGGATCCCTAGGGATACAATCGTTTGACAATTTTTTGATGGCACTTGGCATTTTTCAGCTACTCTTGAGGTCATATTAACAAAGGCCCCCTGTATCGGCTGTTCTCCAATGTGCATATTTATTAGTCCAGGATCCCTAGGGATACAATCGTTTGACAATTTTTTGATGGCACTTGGCATTTTTCAGCTACTCTTGAGGTCATATTAAGCTGGATGGACCCGTCACCCATGTTCACGGAAGGTTCAGATGAGGTCACATGGGCTCCCTCTCCGTCTACTCCCTTCTCGGTTATGAATGCCTGGAAGCACACTAGAATGACCGGACGGCCAGTTCCTTGGCATTCTTTTGTTTGGGATAAACATATTGCTCCTCGCCACTCTTTCCTCCTTTGGATAATTTCTTTAAACCGGCTGCCGACTCAGATCTTTCTCCAGCAAAACAGCAGGATTGACTCAGCGCTTTGTGCCTTTTGTGGAACTGTACCGGACTCAATCAACCATTTATATTTCGCTTGCTCGGCCACGTCTAGATTGGCTTCATGTTGGGCAACGAAATGTAATCTCCCTTGGCGCAACAGACCTTGGCCTGACCTTATCACCTGGACTATGAAGGTTTCCGGGAGCAATTCTTTTGCTCATCGACTATCCAGATTTGCATTTGGGGCTTTATGTCACATCATTTGGATTGAACGGAATAACTCCATTTTCAGAAGCAAACCTGCCTTCATTCCGGGTATGCGCAAGCACCTCATTAAGGTGGTAAAAGACAAAGCCATGTCCATGGGTACAGTTCCTGCCATTTCTTCCAATCGGAAGATGCAAAGGAATTGGGGCCTTTCTCAATCGATCTTCGAAGTCAGTCCAGCAAACCCTTAGGGTTTTTTGCCTTTTGTTCATAGCCTTTGTGGCCTCTTTTGGCTTGTTATATAGTTTTCCTTGCTAAGCCATCTCTCTCCCCTCTTGGACATTTTCCTTGTTGGGTTGACAGGTGTGCTTGGTTTTAGGTTGTAAATGATGGTTATAATAAGTAATACAATTCCTTACCCTTACAAAAAAAAAGTGTGTTAATTTGGTTTAGTCATGGATTGTGTTGACATGTAAATTTTTGCCAGCAAGAAAACTCGTTCACAACAAACGTTCATCCTTTTCCTTACGCGTATCTCACACACAAAACTTCTAAATTTTGTTCCAAATAACCCATACTTTGAAATCAAGTTTTGTCAAACCCCACAGCTTCGCAATGCCCTATATTATCATTTCTGTATATATCCACAGCTGGACAACCCCTCAATTGGACTTCATAGCTCAAATCAACATAACTACGAATTTATGCCATAATTTCGAAATTTACTTTGATAAAACGAATAATAGGCTTGAGTACTAACCCGGCGTTGCAAATAGTAATTAAATCGGCTTGTCGGGACGTTCGAATCGGCAACGCACAAAGATTTTTCCCTCTTTTCCTCTTGGTCGATCCCTTCTTTTCTTCTTGTTGTCTCCGCCCATTTCTTCTTTCATCTGTTGAAGAAGAAATGAAATGGTGAGAGACATGGATTTGGGCTATAATGGGCCCATAAATTACATTAGGAGGGCCTGCGCCTAATCAAGGGCCGTCGGCCCGCCCTCTGGCCATTATTTCTAAACCAATCTTTTCCCCGACCGCACCAGGTAGGGTCACGACAGCTTGATTACATTACGTTAAGTTAAACTGCTCTTATTTGATGCGTTATGTTAATGCACGCAAAAATAAGTTAAAAAAGGTTTAAATTAAACGACGGAAATAGATGTTAAATCTATGCTATATCTGTTATGTATAAGTGGGGTTTTTGGCATTAATAATGACCATCAAGTATTTTCACCAAAGCTCTTTGTAATTATCTAGTTTACCTCTTCTCAGTTGGTCTCTTCAGGTTATAAAATAATAAACCCAAGATTATTTTTCTGGGGAAATTCATTCCGAATGAAATTTACAATCTCTCGTTTCTTTCTTAATCAAACAAAACGTTTCCTTTCTTACAAGCTCTAAAGAGATGTCTATCCATTTCTTTAATAAATCATGATGTATTCCTAGTTGTTTTCGATCAAGGTCCTCCATTATTAAGTACTTTTGTGGTTTCGTGGTTTCTCAATTATTCTTTCTTCTCATACTTAAGTACTTTCCTCACCGATGTAATGTTATGTGCTGTGAGTTGTGACAGTTTCAGCATCTTCTTCAACTTTGCTTGGGACTTGGCTTAAAACTTATGAGTTCGTTTTGCTATGGAGCGTGTTAGAGTTATGTCCCGAGTTTTGAACTCGTCGAATGAAACTAGACTCGAATGGGAACGCGCGGATTGCGTGAAAGTGAAAAATCCCAGATGCATGCGACTTGGTCTCGAAGTTCCTATTCAGACTCCGATTCTATCCAAGCTGAAATTGGAGATGTAAATCAAAAAAGGAAAACTCAACATTCGACTTTAATGGTCGCCTTAGTGTTCGACGGAATTTGGATTTTGCGCGGGACGTCGGAATGCCGTGCGAGGAAACATGAATAAATTTGTTTCCAAGTTGGAGTTGGTGACTTCCACGTTTGTGAACACACATAACTACAATCTTCCATTGCCATATTTTCTCCTTGAAGGGTCTTCCGTGCGGAGGTGTGTGCCGTGACTTCTAGCTTGTGGCGTGCAACAACCGATCAAGTAAGTGAGGCTAAACTCTGTGGGTACAAGTGTAATCTAGAGTTGAGAAATACTTGAGTAAGTGATAGTAACTCTGTAATTCTCAGATTAATTAGTCATTCCTTGCGGCCGACTCTGTTTGCCATGACTTCTAGCTTGTGGCCACAACATTTGAGTAATCCGTGAAGCTAAAAACTGGGGGTATGAGTGTAATCTCGAATTGAGAAATATCTAACACTACAAAAAAACACTGAATTAGCGACGAAATTTGCGACGGAAATTTTGGAAAAATCCGTCGCAAATCGAATTTGCGACGGATTTTGCGACGGAAAAAATTCCGTAGCAACTAGCGCGTCGCAAATTTTTGCGACGGAAAATTCAAAAATTCGTCGCAAAATTCGTCGCAAAATTCGTCGCAAATTTGCCACGAATACACAATCCGTCGCAAAATTCGTCGCAAATATTTCGTCGCAAATTTGCGACGAACTCCATCCGTCGCAAAATTCGTCGCAAATTTGCGACGAACACTATCCGTCGCAAATTTCATAGGAAATTTCGTCGCAATATTTGTAGCAAAATTGGTCGCAAATTTCGTCGGAAATGTCGTCGCAAAATTCGTCGAAAAATTCGTAGCAAAATTCGTCGCAAATTTCGCCGGAAATTCCGTCGCAAAATTCGTCGCTAATTATTTATCGCTAATTATTCGTAATAAAATTCGTCGCTAATTTCAACCAAAAAAAAAATTCATCGCTAATTTACCAATTTTTTTTGGGCCTGTTATTTTTTTTTGGGTCAATAATAGCAACGAATTTTTATTAATTATTTAGCGACGAATTTTTATTAATTCTTTAGCGAGAACTCCGCGACGAATATTATTTAGGGACGACTTCGATTTTAAATCTAATTAACAGCAAAATTAATTCCTACAATTTATATTTAACATTGATTAAGCACTTAATAACATCAAAATATTATAATAATATGAAAATGAAATACATTCATCTACATTTTCCACAAGAATTGACATATTTTTCTTTATAGTACACGTAATGAGAGAATAAATAATCTTGAGTAGTTTAAAGCACTTGCTTAAGCAACCTCAGGGTGGCAATTCTTTCCGGGGCAGGAACGTATTAAGCCAACTGCACTTCTGGCATTGAAGATGCCGAAGCAAAGTTTATCCCTGATATGTATGAAAAGATACTTCCAATCTTGTGCCCACTCTGCTTTCTCCTATAAGGTTTGCATGAAGTGCTTCATCACCTCCTCCAATTTTTACTGACCTGTGAAATAAACAAAAGCAGAAAAGATATATTCATTGAGTCAATTTATATCATTTCAACTACACACTAAAACTCAAAGTTGAGGATCAACAACATCGAATACTGATTTGTGTTGGGTAGTGGCGGGTTCTGATGAACAAGAAATGTAAGCATGGCAGGGTATAGAAGGGAATATGTACGCAATATGTACTCTGTAAGCATGGCAGGGTATCGAGCAACATCTTTTTGTGGCACGCAATATGTACTCTGATTTCTACATATATCAGATTAGATGGGGTATAAGTTTCTTTCCATTATCAAAGTTTCCACATGTTTTCAGAGACTACGAGTTAGAAAACATACCGTAAAAGGACTCCTTCCTCGTTGACTTGTAGTCCACATTAATGCATTCAATATAGTTCATATGGTGACCTTCAAACAGCTGCTGAATTGTACCCTCCACAACAGTTCCCTGAACAGATGAAAGGATAGATCTGCTTACTTAAAGATATGGACAAATATAGGCCGGTTCATTTTGATTAAATGCAAAAAAAAGGTGAGGAAATATCAAAAAAAATTCCTAAATTGAAAAAGTCCCATTCTTGGCTCTCGCTACTAGTTCAAGGAGAGAAGGAAGAGACTTTGACTTTTTTAGGCTTATGTGAGGATAATAACGATAGATAACTTATTGAAAATTTATGCAGTTACACTTATTTTCCTCAGCCAAGAAACAAAGAGTTGCTTGCTATCATCTCTTCATCCTTTCTCTATTTCCTTTTGTCCTCTCTTGGGCCTTTTTACCCAGCATAGCAAATAAATCAACAATAAAAGCAAAGATTTTTCATACCAAAACTCATACCTTCATCTTATCTTCAAGCTTTTCACAGAGAACCCGGTTAAGCTCTTGCACATCATGCTGCATGAATGAATCATAAGTGTCCCACCCAAAAATGACGATGCACTTGTAGATAGCGTTGCCGCCACATAGCAGTCGAATTTAAAGAATGACATAGCCAATTTTACTAAATCAGATACTTAGTCCAAATATAGTGCAATTTTTGGAATCCATAGGAATGCAAATCTAATAAATACGCAGATGTGAAAAGGACAAATCCTTTATTGCATCAAACTGAAGCGTATGAAATAAAATTGGCAAAAGGAAAGTACTCACGAGGAAGTTCAAGCAGGAAATACCTTTTTTTATGGAGAATTTGTTGTGCATCTGATTAATAACAGTTAAGCTGAACTGCGCATATCTACTCCAACCATATGGCAACGTCGCCGAATCCGCAACGTCCAGATATATTGACAAATGGTCCACATTATTCCCCTTTGGGAAAATAAGAATTCGCCTAACAAATATAAGATTAAATAAAATCTTACCAACTAACAAATCCAAAGTAACTGCCAATTGTTTAAAATAGAACTTCAAGGAAACTTGGAGAAAGCTAAATACCACTTGTATCCGCCAACATAAAAGATGTCAGAATAAAGCTTCTTGGTGTTAAGCCGTGAGAAGTTCTCTATCGTCCAGGTGAACCTCCCTGATGGGGGATCTTCAACAGCTTGTGTTTCGACTGTGCTTGCAGTATCTGCTTGAGCTACAAAACCAATACCAAACATTAATGACCCAACTCCCAAAACAAGAAGTAACGCATAACACGCGACACGGAAATTCCAAGCAGATTTGCCATTAGAAAGAGGACAAAGCACTCTACCTGCAAGAGCATTACAAGTACATGTCACAGTAGACAAGTTCCAAACTTGACGAAACCGTAGGCACAACCAGACTGACAGAATAATTAAAACTTCCACTTCCCATTCTTTCCTCAGCTACTGGCACATCAAAGTAAATATCAACCACGTAACAGAGGAAATTTACCATCAAGCACTGGTATGTGATTTGGATTCAGTTCAAACTACCTTGTGAATTAGGCCGTCGTCAATAATTGAACTGCTCAATTTCTTGAAGAGCTCGAACAGAGCTTCGACTTCATTACTCGTAACTGCAAACCCACGAAATCAAAGCAGAAAAAAGAGGTGAAGATCCTCTCCTAAACCTCCGATGACAACAAACGCCATAAGCAGTCCAAACGACCCAAACAAACCAAATCGCGAAGCCTAAAGACATGATCGACTCTCATTTTCAGGACTGCTCAACAAAAAATTTCGAATTTCCAGCAAAATTCAACTGATCATCCTGCTCCTCCGCATGCTCTAATATCATTCTCTCATTTATTAGAACGAAGAGGGTACAAGTATTCATTCACACCGAATTCTCTCCGTCCAGCTTTAAACAACAGCAGCAGCAGCAGCACGGTAATAAGAAAAAAAGCACTCACATCTCGTCTCGCTGGCGAGGCGACTGACATCGCCGTACCGGTAGCGGCGCTTCTTGAGCCTCGGCCGGTTCTCGCAGCAGCTACCGACGCCGAAGGCGAGAATCTCCACTATCGACACGAGCGGTATGCACGCGGCGCAGATCCGCTCGCCGATCGTCAGGGAGCTCGATCTCTGCGCCCAACAAAAAAAAAAGAGACAAGAAGAAAACAACACGGAGGATTAAAACCATCGCCCCGCGAAGAAGCGCACGCTCGTCGACGAAGCGGAAACGGGAGTCGTCTCCAGGTTTCCCGGAACCGCAGCTCCGATCAGAGCCTGCCCGCCCGCCCGCCCGTCCGCCCGCCGCCGCGGGAAACGAATCGCGGGAGAGATCAGTGGGCGAATCGCGGTCGCGACAGTGACGAGATCGGAGAGATGGTGAGGGGGAGGTCGGCGATTACATCTAGAGGCGGAGGAGTCATCAGAGTCATAGGGCGGCGGCGGCGATCGGCGGCTCCGGAATTGCGATCGCTTGAATCTGCGGGCGCGAGGGGACGAGGGCGAGAGGGCGGCGGTGGGGATGTACGGGGCGGAGTAACGAACAGGAAGAAGAAGCGGAAGCAGACCTGAAAGAGGAGAAGCGGAAGAAAGAGGGAGAACAGTAAGCGAGAGAGAGAGCAATTGGGGGTGAGGGCGGGGTCTGGGGCGCTTTTTTTTTTATTAAATTTGCGACGAACCTAAAGGTTCGTCGCAAATTTGCGACGGATTTTTTTATCCGTCGCAAATTTCAGTCCGATTTCATTTCCCGGCACAAATTTGCGACGGATTTCTTTTTATCCGTCGCAAATTTGCGACGGATTTTTTATTTTCCGTCGCAAATTTTAGTCCGATTTTATTTCCCCGCGCAAATTTGCGACGGATTTTTTTTGTCCGTCGCAAATTTGCGACGGATTTATTTTCCGTCGCAAATTTGCGACGGATTTTTTTTTCCGTCGCAAAGTTGCGACGGATTTTGCGTCCGTCGCAAATTTGCGACGGATTTTGCGTCCGTCGCAAATTTGCGACGGATTTTGCGTCCGTCGCAAATTTGCGACGGATTTTTTTATTCGTCGCAAATTTGCGACGGATTTTTTTTTCCGTCGCAAATTTGCGACGGATTTGTTTTCCCGTCGCAAATTTGCGACGGATTTTTTTGTCCGTCGCAAATTTGCGACGGATTTATTTTCCGTCGCAAATTTGCGACGGAATTATTTTCCGTCGCAAATTTGCGACGGATTTTTTTTTTCCGTCGCAAATTTGCTACGGATTTTTTTTGTCCGTCGCAAATTTGCGACGGATTTATTTTCCGTCGCAAATTTGCGACGGATTTGTTGTCCGTCGCAAATTTGCGACGGATTTTTTTTTTCCGTCGCAAATTTGCGACGGATTTTGCGACGGATTTTTTTTCCGTCGCTAATTTGCGACGGATTTTTATTTCGTGGCAAATTCCGTCGCAAATTAGCGACGAAAATTATTCGTCGCTAATTTGCGACGGGAAAAAAACTCCGTCGCAAATTTCGTCGTAAATTAGCGACGAAAAATTTCCCGTCGCAAATTTTCGTGGCAAAATCCATATTTTTTTGTAGTGTAAGTAAGCGATTGTGACCCTGTAATTTTCCGATTGATTAGTGGATTCTCTTCGGCTGGGGCTGGCTCGCAAAGTAGGTATCAACATTTAAACCGAACCATGGAAATCTGTCGTATTCTTTTTTGTTTCTCTTTTTTTGTTTGGTAATTTCGTTCTCTCATGTCGAATTGCGATATCCATTAAGTTCCACATAATTTCACATAAGAGCTTCCGTAATTTTCCATTGCATCGCTATACAGGTCCATGCTAGTGGTCCTCCTAATGAGTGGTCCTCTCAAATTCATGCGTAGGCGGGTCGAGAACTTTCTTTGAAACGTGAATGAATCTTCCACAAAAATAAAAGGACAAGGACATGAACATGATGGGGGTCCAGACATCAATTTGCTTGGCATAGAAAGAGACAAAGGAAGAGTTCGATATGGTTTAGTCATTTGCTATTACCATGATGGCCCAATCAGAAATTACAAAGGCAGCTAACCAGATCTACACTTCTCAATTTCTATGTTGCTCTTCCTTTTCACAGTTCGATTGATATCTAGAATTTTCTCTTAAGTCAAGTCCTAATTCGTTTGCTTGGTTATAAAATCCTGCATTTGATTACACAAAACCGCAATTAAAATTACTTTTGTGGTGTAGTAATTAACAAAACTGCAAGTAATAAAGATGCTAAATATAACATTAAAGTCTAATATATGTGCTATGATGGCGACACCTAAACTATTTTCTATCATTTTCTATGTACATGGTGGTTTCTCTTTTGGTGGATGAGTGATTAGCTTTACTAATGAAAAAAAGTCACCATGAGACTAAGAGAGTAGGAGTGAGCAAAAGAAACTGCCCCAACCAGACCGAACTGGTTGGTTCTAGGCGGTTCTCAGTTCCAAATATTTGGAACTAGTGATTTTCGGTCCAGTTTCTGGTTTCATGTGTGGAACCTCCCTATAAAAAGTCCTAATCCTTCACAAGCCTTCATTCAGTTAAATTGAGAGAGAGAGATTGCAACAAAGAAACCAAAATGTGATAATCCACCGATTTGCATGTGACTCATTAGTCACACTTGATTCATCAGCCCTACTCTTCCGAAAAGGAAATGGAAGGTTCAGAGCTTTTGATTCCTCCTTCAGATTATCTTCTTTGAATACATGACAACACAACTTCTTCTCACTCTACGAAGCTTCAGTCAAAACTCTACCCAGTAAGAACACAAGAATAGCCTCGTGTCCGACGAAGTTTCACCGAAGAGCACCATGGAACACGACAACAAAAACGAGCTCCCACAATCTCAAAATCAGTTCTTTCCAAAAGCACATCAAATCAAAAAAGACCACAAGCAAAAGGAAAAGTGACCAAACGCTTACAAACGCAATCAACCAACGAGTCACTCGTGCAATCACCAAGTGAGAATGGCCACAACTCAATACATCGAAACCCCAAAAGTCCTCATCCCCGTCAAACTCCAATTCCTTGCCTTCATTGCTGTTTTAACCCTCGTGATGGACCCATACGCATTTTCTATTAATCCATACCAATTTTTAACATCCTTCTCGTAAAGATTCTGCAATGGATTAGGATTATATGCTTAAAAAAAATAGATTATGCCATCGGTTCCATTGACTCATATAGGAACCCGACTAGACCGGTCGATTCAGTTTTAGAAACGGAAAACTGGCTCACCCTAAAACCGATTACCTCTATAAGAGAGGAATTAGTACTTCGACTGAAATTTTATTATTGTTATTATTATTATTATTATTACTGGTGATAAAAAAGGACAAAGAAAATCCTGCAGAAAAGAAGAAGAAAAGTTTGGGTCTTCTAATTGAAGTCTAGCAAGACGACTACTTTTCGGGAATACATTGGTAGGCATCTCTTCCTTCTCTATATACTAAATGCGTACGTGCGCAAACTGCAACTCCATGAGTAAACCATAATATATACAATAAGAAGATAAATCTTTCCAAAATGTACACTTAGAAAAATTTAAGTAAATCAACCATACACATCTGTGTGATGTTAATATTGAATTTTTCTATATAAAAAAGAATTTTTGTTTTTGTTTTTGGACACAATAGACCTCCGACAAATGGGGTGCTGACACGTGCATGCGTTGAACTCTCCTGTCATCTGGCCCTCTCAATTTTATTTCTCAAACCGAGAGAAGTAACATCCAAATATCAATCTGACATCTATAGTAACCTTCTTGAAGCTCTTCTCTAGTTTGAGGCTCTCCTGTATACTCTCAGCTTTAGCTTTTGAAGTTGAGAGCCTACTTACTCTTTGGTTTTCTATTTTTCTATTTTGATTGTCTTTTCTTTTCTCTCCTGATTTATTTTGGGAGTTTGTGTGCATGAATAAATTTTTTCCATTGATCAAGTGGAGACCAATTTGGTCATTTGTCTAGTTGACAGACATCGAGAAGAATGTTCGTGAAATAACTCCATAACTTCTATGAGATTAGGCTAGCTGCTCTCTTCTCTCGGATTCTTACAATGATCCATGTTCTTTCAATATATTGATGTTGTTGTCTCTGCATAGTGATGCTAATGAGGACATTGAATTTAGAAGTACACACCAAGCCGTTACAAATGGAGTGAGAGATCTCGGCATGTACTCATCACTAAATCTGGCGATCGGTTGCTGAACGTTTATGGTAGTCATTGCAAATCGATTTTTGATATTACAACGACACAAGTATCCTGTAATATCTCTTGCCTTCACGATTGTGAAAAAAGTACTTGCGCATATACTAGTTTGTAGATTACATAACAATTTGGAAACTGAAAGAGAAATTCAAATTTCAAAGGACTGAAATATGAGTATCCAAGTTTACAAGTTCAGATCTTGAACTGAGGGCCTGTTTGGATTAATTTTTACTTTTTATTTTATTTCTTAATTTAAATTTGTGGCTCACGCACTTTTTGATTTCTTTAAAATCCGAAACTCCTGGAATTTGCACAATATTTAAGTATTGACACCTAGATTCACATAAATTTTGTTTAGAATTTTCTGAAAATGAATTATATTTTATATTGTCGGGAAAGATCAAAGGTACATTTATACTATTATGAATTTACAAAGAAAAAAAACCCTTAAAGCTACTTAATTTCTTCTTAATGGCCCCGCAAGTGAAATGGCCCAGGATGCACAATGAGCTTGGATCTGAATTTACGGAAACACAGAGAGGACAAAGGTTTTAGCTATGATGTCTGCAAACTGATCAACGGTAGAAATAAACCACACATGCGCAACCTTCTCGCGAACAAATTGATAATTTAACTTTGACATGATTTGTCAGATGTTGTAGCACCATAAAATAGGTGGTTCAGAGAGATAAACATGAAGTTCTTTCAATGAGTCTCAACCCATAAATATAGATGGTGAATGGGGTGAGAAGACAAAATGAGGAAAAATGAATTTTTTTCAGAGAGATGAACAACATGGATAAATTGGAATAGTGAAAAAAGGAGGGTGAAATGGGGGTTAGAAGAAGAAACCACAGATAATGACTGTGTGGGAATCAATCTTATAGGATTGGCATGTTGCAGGGTCATGATGGTGGGCTCTGATACCATGAAACAGCACAAAAATGTTTGAATGTCTCTTGCCTTCACAATTGTAAGAGAGTGAAAGTGCCGCAGAAAACCAAGTTTGAAAGGAATGAGATCTCTGAGCATCGAAGTTACAAGTTCAGATGTTGAACTAATTAATATTACAAAAGCAAGATCAACTATGATTACACTGAGGCTACCTAATATTCTCATTATTCAATTGATATTTATCAGTAGCAGAAAAAATTTCTGGTTTTTGGCACGGGAATGATAGAATTCTGCTCTATCTTGATACAATGGTTGGCGCCGCACCAGGTTTGTAGGAGAGAAGATGAGGAAGAGAAAAACCAAGTGATCTGGGGCAGCTAATTAGAAAATTATTTCTTCGGCAAACAGGGACAGGAAATTCATAATTTGACCGTTTCTTAATTACATCACACATAACTATTAAAATGCAGTGTAGCATAAATGAAATATATTCTTAGTTTTGAAACTGAAAAACCTTCACACGGTTCTTCTCCTAGCAAATCATTAATCCACCAGTCATTCTCTTCAGACATGTCATCAAACCTGAAATTCTTACAATTGACTCAAAAGCAATCTCCTGGAAATAACCCTATAATGACAAAATCAGAGGCAAAAGAATATTACAAGTGCCATAACTTATGTACGGCGCTCACTTTGGTGCCATAACTTTTTTTTGGATCACTTTAGTGCTAAAATTTTTGAAAAACAATCACGTAAGTGCTAAAATTTTTGAAAAACGATCACTTAAGTGCCAACTCCGGTGCCGTACACAATTTTTCGCCGGAAATCCGACGTGGCATTTTTTTTATTAATTTCTGAAGCTGACGTGGCTCGCCGGAGATTGGCACTTAAGCGATTGTTTTTCAAAAATTTTAGCACTTAAATGATTGTTTTAAAAAAATTTTAGCACTTAAGTGATCGTTTTTTAAAAATTTTAGCACTGAAGTGATCCAAAAAAAACTTATGACACTTAAGTGATCGTTTTTCCTCCGACTTGGCACCAAAGTGATCCGAAAAAAAGTTATGGCACCAAAGTGATCTCCGTACACAAGTTATGACACTTATAGTGTCCTTTTGCCCAAAATCAGACACCAACATGGGACCATGAATTGCACAGCTCATAAATCTCAGCTCAAACTGGAGCTCGAACACGAACCCAGATAGACTAAGAAATGGCTCATTACCCAAGTGCTTCAATGATCATCCACTCCCTTTTTGCTTATTTGATTCTCCCCAGTTTAGTCCACCTTTCACGTGCCGATCCTCCTTACCCGCTCTGTTCAGTTCCCGGGTATTATGCCGTTAATAGCACGTTTCAGAACAACCTCGACGTTTTCATCACGAATTTGTCCTCAAGTGCTTTTCTCTCAAACTTCTATAGTACTTCTTATGGCAATAGCACAGACAGAGTCTATGGTCAGCACATGTGCTTGAATCATGCTAGTAACCAAGATTGCCGAGACTGCATAGACTCAGCCTCACAGGACATACTGAGGCTCTGCCCTAATAATACCGAGGCAATGGTCTGGGAGGAAGTCTGCCAGTTGCAGTACTCAGGCCAGAATTTCATTGGCCATTTGGACGTTACAGGCAACATCTGGAAGGATAACTTGATGAACGTTTCGTGACCTGACCAGTTCAAATTAGTTGTTGACACCATGCTGCAGAATCTCACGAAAGTGGCGGCTTTTGATCCTTCGTTGGACATGTATGCGACTGGAGTAGTTGAGTTCAAAGACGTGAGCATGTCAATGCTATACGCGTTGGTGCAGTGTGGAAGGGACCTATCTGGAAGCGACTGCTACATTTGTCTTCAACAAGCTATAACAGATGTGTTGGCAAATTGTTCCTCCTCAGTTGGCGCGAGTATTCTGAGCCGTAGCTGCTTTTTGAGATATGAGCAGTATGCGTTCTATGAAGGCAAAACTGCGTCAGAGCCTAATCAAACCACTCAGGGAGGCAAGTTTATATAAGTACTCCCTTTCTGTACTCATCCTTCGGTAGTGTAGTGTCAATTCATATCAGCATGAGCAACAATTGCAATTAATTTCTGCACTGTGCAGGTAGCAGAAAAAAAATGGGGTTGATTGTGATTCTTAATATAGATCGTAGCAGCCGGATTAGCAGTTCTTCTTTTGGCATCCTGCGTTTGCTATCTTCAAATCCACAGAAGAGAGAGGAGGTAATTTGCCCCTCGATAGTGCTTATCAAAGTCTTGAAGCTTGTTCTCCTAATTGTCCTGCCTTTTTCTCATCCTCGTAATTTTGTTTTCTTACTCAAAATTTTTTCAGGGAATAAATCAGTTATCCAGCTCGGCGTGCTCCACAATACTGGCTATACCAGTGATAATACTAGCTTCGTGAACTGGATTTTTAGACAAAGATTTGACAAGAGTGTTCCAAATTCCCCATTTATTGACTTCACGACCATACTAACTGCTACTAACTATTTCTCTGCATCAAACAAGCTGGGACAAGGTGGTTTTGGCCCTGTTTACAAGGTAGCGAGGATATACAATACAGGGGCAAAAGACTAACTAGTATTGTCTAATTTGCTGTGATTCAGATTATGATCCTGAGTAGAATCATTGGTGTCATCTTTTTTAGGGAATCCTAGGAGATGGAAGAGAGGTAGCTATCAAGAGACTCTCAAGCACCGAGCAGGGTACTGAGGAATTTACAAATGAAGTCTTGCTCATAATGAAGCTACAGCATAAAAATCTCACTAAGCTTTTGGGATTTTGTGCTGATAATGAAGAGAAGATTCTCGTCTACGAGTACATGTCCAATGGCAGCCTGGATGTCATCCTATTCGGTTCGTTGAATGAAACAGCATGAAATTGTAGGCAATCAATTATCTAACTTATCTTTCTAAAGTGTTAATTCTTGTTCTTACTGCCAGATCGAGAGAGACGGGCAAAACTTGACTGGAGAAAACGCATTGACATCATAAACGGAATAGCACGCGGGGTTCTTTACCTACATGAAGATTCCCGTCTAAGAATCATTCACAGAGACCTGAAGGCAAGCAATGTATTATTGGACTCTGAAATGAACCCAAAAATCTCAGATTTTGGAATGGCTCGAATTTTTTCTGGAAATGACGGCGGAGCCAACACTTCAACCATAGTAGGAACGTAGTGAGTCCAGTGTTTTGGGTTTTATCTGTTCATTTCCTTAATCTACTGGTTGATGATATAAATATATACTCTGCAGATGAAAATTTGAAGAAAAAATTGCCATTGAAACAACGTTATAGCCCTGTAGGCCACTTCAGTTGACAATGTTTGTTGAATCTCTCAATTGTTCTTTTCGTTTTCTAATTATCTGGAACAGTGGATACATGGCGCCGGAGTATGCTATGGAGGGACTATATTCGACTAAGGCGGACGTTTTCAGCTTCGGAGTTCTTGTGCTCGAGATGATAACAGGAGAAAGAAATGCTAGCTTTCATCTATCAAGACGAGCGCCGACCCTTGCTGCATATGTGTGATATTTTAACTAATTATGATGAGTATTTGTCTTAATTAATAGGGAAATGAGGTTACTTATTAGATCATGAATTTGCAGGCATGGCAACTGTGGCAGGATGAAAGAGAGTTGGAGCTGGTGGATCCATTGATAATTGACTCATGCTGTGTAGAAGAATTTAGGCGATATATGCAAATTGGACTGTTGTGTGTTCAAGAAGATGCATATGACAGGCCTACAATGTCATCCGTGGTTGTTATGATGAAAAGCGAGAGTACAGCTCTTACAAATCCTCAACGACCGGCTTTCTCAGTGGGAAGGTTCACTGAATATCACCAACAAGTCATGGATAAGAGCTCTTCTGTCAATGGCCTAACCATTTCGAATATTGATGCAAGATGATAGACCCAAGAAAGGAGATATCGGGACTTTGCGAGTTTACACATATTGATTGGTCACTCTTGCATTTAGAAATTTTTTACAGTAGTCAGTTCATTTAGTATATAACAAGTTTAAGTGTTCATTTAGCATGGCGAAAAGTCTTTCTGTGTATATTTAACTGAGTCAAATTTGTATGCCATGTAGATTTTGCGTAATTGTCAAATTGCACTGATGACAACTGCATTTTGTTGAAGTAGAATACTATCAGCTTCTGCAGATTTGAACATATTGGTATTGGTATTGAGCTGATCAATTGCAGGCGCTGCGCAACAGATAGAACACAACCAAATGAGTCTTTCTGGCCTTTGACCAATAGTTCAGACCCTACGATTTAACTCTTCCACACTTCCAAGGTTTTACAGAAAACTTCCGGCCACTTGACTTTGGCTATATAGTTCTTCTTTAGCTTCTTTGAACAAGCAATGTAATTAATCTAAGAAAAACCCCAGTATTTTCATTAAAAAACCATTACATTTGGCCAATAAAAAAATTTCAAAGAGAAAGTACATTAGTATGGTTGTTACTTCCTAAGTGAATACCAGTAGGAGAACTGCAAGTAGACAACTTCCCCATTCACTTTTTTATTATCTCATGCACATAGAAATCAAGGACCGTCTAGCATCTGTCATCTGTAACTGGGTGCAAAAGGGTTTGACCGAGAAAAGACAACTGACATAAAAGACTAAAGATTTGTTAAGGTCAAGAGTCAATGAAGTTTGTGAAATAGAGAGAGAGGAAAAGATTTTCTACATGTATACACCACAAGTGTTCAATACATATACCAAAAATAAGACCTAAAAGGCCCTAAAGACCACTTTACCCTTTTTACTACCACTAACACTCCCCCTCAAGTTGGAGCATAGATATTAATCATGCCCAACTTGTTACAAATATATTCTATCCTCTCATTACCCAAAGGTTTAGTAAAAATGTCTGCAAGTTGTTCACCGGTTCGAATATGATTGGGAATGATCATTCCACTTTGCAACTTTTCCCGAATAAAGTGACAATCAACCTCAATGTGTTTTGTTCTCTCATGAAACACAGGGTTGGAAGCTATATGCACTGCAGCTTTATTGTCACACCATAGAATCATGGGTACTAAAGCTTTGAAGCCTATCTCAGTCAATAACTGTTGAATCCACACTAATTCACATGTCACTTGTGCCATGGCTCTATATTCTGACTCGGCACTCGAGCGTACAACAACATTTTGTTTCTTACTCTTCCATGACACTAGATTTCCTCCAACCAAGGTACAATAGCCAGTAGTTGATCTTCTATCATCTGGAGATCCTGCCCAATCAGCATCAGAGAATCCTTCGACTTTGCTATGACCATGATTTTGGTAAATAATTCCTTTTCCCGGAGTCTTTTTCAAGTACCTCAATATCCGAATAATTGCATTCCAATGAGATATACGAGGAGAAGATAGAAACTGGCTTACCACACTAACAGAAAAGGCAATATCTGGTCGAGTGACTGTGAGATAATTCAGTTTTCCTACCAGTCTCCTATATCTCTCCGGGTTATCAAGAGTTTCTCCTCCCTCAGCAGCTAGTTTGACCCCTTGTTCCATGGGTGAATCAAGGGGTTTTGATCCCAACATACCTGTCTCATTAAGCAAATCTAGCACATATTTTCTTTGTGATAGAACAATACCTTTATGTGACTGAGCAACTTCAATTCCTAGGAAATACTTCAATTTTCCTAAATCCTTGGTTTGAAACTGTTGTTGAAGATAAATCTTTAGTTCAGCAATACCAGTCAAATCATCTCCCGTGATGATAATATCATCAACATACACAATCAAGAACAATTTGCCTCCCCGTGACTGTTTATAGAAGAAAGAATGATCATTTTCACACCTAGATAGTCCAAAAGAAATCACAGCCTCAGAAAATCTTCCAAACCATGCTCGTGGAGATTGTTTCAAACCATATAAAGACTTTCTTAATTTGCAAACCATAACCCCAGACTCCCCCTGAGTAACAAACCCTGGAGGTTGCTCCATATAAACTTCCTCATGAAGAGTACCATGCAAGAAGGCATTCTTAACATCAAGCTGAAATAAAGGCCAGTTATATGTGGCAGCAAGGGATATCAAGATACGAACAGATGCAAGTTTGGCAACAGGAGAAAAAGTGTCTAGATAGTCAACTCCATAAACCTGAGCATACCCTTTTGCAACAAGACGTGCTTTTAAACGAGCCAAAGAACCATCAGGATTGACTTTCACAGCAAATACCCAACGACAACCAATAGCAGTTTTGTCTGAAGGAAGGGGTACCAAGTCCCAAGTCTGATTAAACTGGAGAGCCATTAGTTCTTCTTCCATTGCTGTCCTCCAACCAGAATTTTGTAATGCTTCAGACACAGATTTGGGAATAGGATATTGGTCCACTGTAGATAGAAAGGATCGAAAAGAAGGAGAGACAGAAGAATATGAAACGAAGTTTGCAATAGAGTGTTGAGTACAAGCACGTGTACCTTTGCGATGAGCAATAGGAAGATCAAGATCAGATACAAGAGGAGGGTCAACTAATGGCGGATCTGGAGCTGAAGATGACGTAGTAGTGTCATGAGCAAGGGGGGAAGACGTAGCTACTCGAGGACGTCGAGTATAAACCTGGAGAGGAGGTGGTTCCTGTCTAGAGTCCGGTAAAGTAGTAGGAGCAGGTGACCGAAAGGTAGTCACATAGAAGTCTTCATCAAACTCAGAAACAGAAATTGGAACATCATGATAAGTCGTGGATTCAAAGAAGGAAACATCAGCAGTTATAAAGTATTTTCTCAGTAATGGAGAATAACAACGATATCCCTTTTGAGTGCGAGAATAACCCAAAAACATACACTTAATAGCCTTGGGATCAAGTTTTAATACTCCAGGTCGATGATCACGAATAAAACAGACACAACCAAAAATACGGGGTGGTAAGACAAACAATGACACATTTGGAAACAGAGTAGAAAAAGGAATACCACCTCGCAAAACAGAAGAGGGCATGCGATTTATGAGATAGCATGCGGTTAGAACGGCATCACACCAAAAGGTTTTGGGAACCTTCATTTCAAATAACATGGATCTAGTAACATCCAATAAGTGTCTATTCTTTCTTTCAGCAACACCATTCTGTTGTGGTGTATCAGGACAGGAAGATTCATGGATCATACCATGTTGAGTCATAAAGTCAGAAAAAGGTGCAGAAAAGTACTCTTTAGCGTTATCAGAACGCAAAACTTTAACCTGCACACCAAACTGAGTATGAATTTCATATACAAATGCACGAAATATAGAAAACAATTCTGAACGATTTTTCATTAGATATAACCATGTTACCCTGGAGTAGTCATCAACAAAAGTTACAAAATATCTGAAACCCAGATTAGAAGCCACATGACAAGGACCCCAAACATCTGAATGAACTAACAAAAAAGGGGACGCTACTCGTTTAACAACTCGTGGCGGGTAACTAATACGATGTAATTTGCCCAGTTGGCATGACTCACACTCTAAACTGGAAAGGGATCTAAAATTAGAATCTAACTTCTGAAGGCTATGAAGAGAAGGATGACCAAGTCGACAATGGATCTGATGTAAGGATGCAACACTAGGACATGCAATGGGAGGAGCGTCTTCAAGTACATACAACCCCCCCGCCTCATGTCCTCTACCAATCATCCTCTTCGTAGCCAGATCCTGAAAAATACAAGAATCAGGGTAGAATGTTACCGAACACTGAAAGTTTTTGGTTAATTTACTGACAGACATAAGGTTAAAAGGAAATTGAGGAAGATAAAGCACTGAGGACAATGGCAAGGAAGGAGTTGGATGAACTGTGCCAACCCCCTTAACATGTGTAGATGATCCATTGGCTATGGTTACCTTCGATGAAGATGGAGTAAGAGAAGAAAATATACCTGAAAGACCTGACATATGGTCAGAAGCCCCTGAATCAATGATCCATGGACGAGAAGCAGCTGATAGGCATGTAGTTGCATTACCTGTCTGTACCAAAGTAGCAGTGGAAGAAGCAGGCTGTGAAATCTGAGACTGGGTGTACCGTGCAAACTCCTCATCAGACATAACAACTACCTTGCCTTCGGAAGACTGTGGAGAAGAATCAGTACCAGAAGCAGTATGTGCAAACTGTTGTTGTTGTACTGATCTTCCATGTAACTTGTAACAAAATTTTTTAATATGACCAGCTTTTCCACAGTAATGACACGTCCGTATGGCCGCTGAGTTGTTAGTAGACAAGTGCTGCTGGCCTTTGCCTCTCCCTGGTTCTTCACCTCGGCCTCCTCCTCGGCCACCACGTCCACTATATCCTCCACGATTTTCTCCATTACTCCTTCTACCGCTACCCAATCGAGATTGGAACACAAGAGCTGAGCTATCTGCCATATGTGTAACATCCTGAGAAGACTCACGTGATACCCGAAGTACTCGAGCAAACGTGTCCGTGAGTGATGAGACAGTCTCTCCTCCAAGAATCTGAGACCTAACAGTTTCATATTCAGGACCAATACCTGCTAGATACACCATTACAGCCAATTGTTCTCTTTGAAGTTGCATTTGCTGAATATTGGCTGAAATGGGAAGAAGAGCATTCAACTCCTCATACATTCTCTTAAACTCAGCAAAGTATTGCGTCATAGGACGTCCCTTCCTTTCAGATCGGTAAAACTCCTGCGATAACTCATAAATTCGTGACAGATTATTTTGGCCAGAATATAATACATTCAAATACTCCCACATTTCTTTGACCGTGTCAATATGAGTGACTAGATCAACTATATTGTTTTCCATAGAGTTTAACATCTGACCAAGAATGCATGCATCAACAATATCCCAATTTGCATCATCTTCGGGTTTCGGCTCAGTTATATGTCTAATCTGATTTCTGCCTGTCAAAGTAAGCTTCACAATTTTCTTCCATTGATGGAAGTTAGAACTACCCACAAGCTTCTTATCAGTAATTCGATTCGACGAAGAAGACATCACCTCAGTCATCACAAAATTATTCCTCTAAGAATCACCCATCCTTCAATATTCCAGCAGACCGTGTACTAGCACCCAAGCCTCATCAACGTTACCAGCCTTCCTCCACAACTCCACCAATTGTTAAACCATGACTCGATTGATCAAACATCCATAATCTATGGTCTAACAACCAAGCAATCTATTCTTGCCAGTATTGAAGAGCGACAAAAGTAAGTAAAGCAACAATGACCACATAGTCCAGCAACAAAACCACTGCAGGCAACTATGAAAAGGCTATCAGCACCTTCTTGCCAGCTTGAAATTCATCTTGAAGAATTTTTCGTTTGCTTGTCATACCAGAAGCAAAGGAGGAACAGCAGAGGGAGAAACCTTCAGTTCATGGAGCCAAGGAGACCTTCAGTTCACATTAATGGCGAGGAAACCTCCAATCACCAGGCTCGCGTGACTTGCACGACCTAAATCGCGCGAGCTGGAGTCCCACGCGAGCTGGGTCGCGCGGCTAGAACCCCGCGCGCGCGAGCTGGAGGGTCGCGCGAGCTGGGTCGCGCGGCTGGAGCCCCGCGCGAGCTGGGTCGCGCCGGCTGGAGCCCCGCGCGAGCTGGGTCGCGCGGGCTGGAGCCCCGCGCGAGCTGGGTCGCGCGGGCTGGAGCCCCTCGCGAGCTGGGGTCGCCGGCGACGGGTTGTTCCGGCAACGGCGACGGCGACGGGTTGTTCCGGCGACGGCGCTAGGATCGGTGCTCTGATACCATGTGAAATAGAGAGAGAGGAAAAGATTTTCTACATGTATACACCACAAGTGTTCAATACATATACCAAAAATAAGACCTAAAAGGCCCTAAAGACCACTTTACCCTTTTTACTACCACTAACAAAGTTCTTCTTATAGCGAGTTCACCAATGATTTAAACAAAATGTGAGTCACTGGCTCTTTAATAAAGAATGATGCGGAGAGAATCTTACTGCTACTTGCAGAATAATGCCACTGAACAGCTTTCTCCGAAACCCAACTAACCAATAAATGTATAATTTTTTATCTGTCTATAGTCTTAACAAAAGAGAGAGAAAGCTCGAATAAAATAATTCTTGAATGTGATTCTCCTTTTATGAAGTTGAAAGGGACATTTGGATATGATCTTATCTCTTGACCTGTCATCACAAGCACACGTTGTAACGACAGGAATAAACAGTCTTGTTCTTTCTTGGATTTAGTATCCAAAAGTGTTTCTAATTTTTTTGACTTTCAAATAGTTTGGTCAAACAAAAAAACAAATTTGGCCATTTATTTTCTCAAGAAATTCATTGTTTCTCAAGTAACCCATTTTTTTTTCTCAAGAATTCATGATCAAACAAAGAAGCTTTGCTTTTCTTGCTGGATGATTGTTCCATGTGCTTATGAGCATAGCTCTTGATAGATTCAAAGAGCATATTGAATTTTATCTGGGTGAATGTTAAAATTCGACGTCCCAGAAGTAGAAAATGGAGAGGGGTGGGGTCCATATTTATTTCCAGTTCTCATTCATATTGCTGACAATGCTTGGCCTTAACATTAGTGTCGAAGCAGATTATCTTGAACTTGCTTGACAGTATGAACATGGAAATTACTTGTGCAATAGCACGTTTGAAACAAATCTGAAGCACCTTCTTAATTTACTGTTGTACAACACTGCACAAATGGGATTCTACCATACTACCTTTGGAGAACGCCTTAATCGAATTGATGGACAAGCACTTTGCCAAGGAGATGCCAGTTCCGCAGCGTGAGAATGTTGTGTCAGCATTGCAAGCCAAGAGATCATGAAGCTGTGCATTGCTGATGATGCAATAATTTGGTCTGAGTTATGTCAAGTGCGGTATTCCTTCCAAGATTTCTTTTCGAATATGGTTTATAGTGGTACATACCCAGATTCAGATAAAAAGGAGAAACTTGCATCAGACCCAGTCCATTTCTATGCCTACTTGATGTATCTAGTGAACAGTATATCCAATGGGGCTGTAAATATTAACTCTACTCAAATGTTTGCGACGGGGCAAATAAATTACTCTATGAGCCAGACAATATTCGGGCTAGCGCAGTGTACTAGGGATATGTCGGACACGGACTGTAACAGATGCTTGAACTCTGCCTTGGGGGATCTTAAAGCATGCTGCTATACTCGGGAAGGTGGAATGGTTGTTAGCAGAACTTGCAATGTGAGGTGCGAGCTGTACTGCTTTTTCAATGGCTTGACAGCTTCTGCGTTATCTTACCCAGCCACAGGTAAGAACATGAAATCTATCGAAAATTAAGAATATTAGGAGAAGAAAGCTATAGTTATCACCACTAACTTAACTTTTATGCTATAAATGGTTAGAACAAAATCGAAAAAGTTCATCAGCATGTTGGTTGTTCTTTGACTTTGACTGTGCTGTTCTCTTTAAAAGTGACGGGAGACTTCTACATGGGTCCATGTCATCGACAGTACCAAATTACGGGATTCTCGACTTGGCATCAAGAAGTTACGCCGAACTGGAGTTGAATACGAGACATCTTGCTTCTCAAATCGCTAGGTCTGGGTCGCCAAGTCTAAATCACGTCACTTTCACCAATTAGCTCAACTAGTTCCTTTGATTGAGTTACCTTTGAAAATTCCCTCAACTAATGCAGTTTTGTCCTTGACAGAACCTTCCATTAGCAGACTAAAGAGATGAAGACAGGTCTAATATTGACAGTATAGAAAGGAAATTTCCTTGGGGGGCTACTTCCTAATAATTTACATATGCAACTTGACTTAGAATTTCTAAAACTATCCTTTATTTATAGGGTTAATACCACGAAAAACCTCAAACTAGTACATTTGTGATAAATTTATCCCAAACTAATATTTTGTCCATTAAAAACCCCAAATTGGTATATTTGTGACAAATTTATCCTTCGTCAATTGCTGTTAGATTATATACATATCATGAAAAATCACAAATTAGTACACATTTGAGAAACAGAGGGTAAAATCCTAAACTGGTGCACCATTCAATTGTCTCGTATAATCCAACTCAGCAATTTAATGATAAAATTTAATGAAAACTAACGGAGGATAAATTTATTACAAATGTACCAGTTTGAAGTTCTTGATGGACAAAACATCAGTTTGGAGTAAATTCGCCCATCCACACTTTGTATTTTTTTATGCCTAATGAATATTATGCACTCTTAAAATTTTACCTTACCAAAAAAAAAAATATATGTTATGCACTCTTACAACCTTTGAAAGGTCGTATCTATTCATGCATTTTTTTAGCTGATAATTACTCTAAATTTCTGTTCATTAGACCGACTTCCGTTTTTGTTTTTTTCAACAAATATACCACCATTGTTTTTAATTGTTTCCCTTTGAGAGTTCCTAGAGAAATACCGGAATTACTATTTGGTGTTCAAGTTTGAGACTTGTCGTATCTTGGAAGATTTTTGTCAGTAACCATTAACAACCTTTGTGTCACGCCCCGAACCCTCGAGCGCATGGACATCTTTCCTTGGTCGTGGAATTGCGACGTCCCAGGATGCATCCTCGACCCATTCATTTTAACTTCCAATTAAACACAAGCGAAAGCAATTATAATCCACCTAATCACAATAACAAGGATAGTCAAGGAAACACACCTCAATATATACAACATCATTAGCAATTCATTGGGTTAACATTTTACAAGTCCGCTACGCGGACCTTCCCAATTACAACCACAAAAAGTAGGGGATTAACCTAGCTCCTCTATCTACGAGGGCAACCTCAAAAGGTATTCCCCCTCAAAATAGCCGGTTTCCATGGAATGCAACGTGCACTCATACTTGAGCACCTGAAAAATGGTTAATAACAACGAATGAGATAAATCTCAGTAAGTTAACGACCTAAGTTTCGATTAGGAAGTCAACTCGCCTCGGGCGCTCCTAAACATGTAGCGACCTATTGATGGCAGATCAATAGCAAAGCAACCCCTGCTTTGCCTTAATTGTAAACACAAGCAGGTTACCCAGACTAGCATAAACAAACGTGCTATTAAACAATCGCAGGCATTCTTACCTTGCCTCGGCACACATACACACCCTGCATATAATAAACCAATATGTGCAATCATAATGCAACAAGCATACAATATAATCAGAACACGCTCAGTAATTCTCATGTACAATGTATCCACACAAGTCCTGATTATGAAGTAAAACTGTTTTAGCCTGTCCCATACTGTGCCTCACAATTTCATCCCATAATCATGTGCAATGCAACATACACTTTCACGCAAGTTCCGATTACTACAACCTCATAGAGCCATGGCACAACCCCACGTTACTTGCATCGGGTTAGCCCTCTACTAACCATCATAACTCTGCAATCGCTCCAATGAGCATATAATATGATCATATGATTGCATAAACCAGAGGTATATCATAATGCATAAGCAGGGATAACATCAATTTAATAATCCAGACACATATAATTATTATAATGACTCAAGGCCCCACCTTAGCACGATATTATCCGCTTTGGGCTAGAGTTCTCACTAATTTAAAATGCGTTGTACTAGGTTAAGGCTCCTCAACCCTTATAAGCAAGCCCAATGCTCTCTTTCTAGACGATGCAGGATAGGAGACATTCGCTTAGCCTCACTCTGCGCACGTCCAGGGTAGAGGCGCAGCCTTCCCTGCCATCTCTCATCTTGCGCCCGTCGCCTTGGGTCTTGGTCGTCACATTCTCCCCCCCCCCCTTATGGGCACAGCGCCCTTATTGTGACCCCACACATGGTCGGGAGTTAGCTTCGATACCACTTGTAACAACCTGATGCTCCACCTTAGCACGATATTGTTTGCTTTGGGCCGGGGCTCTCACGGATTTAAAACGCTTCATGCTAGATTAAGGCTCCTCAAGCCTTATAAGCAAGCCCAAGACACTCTCCCTAGGCGATGTGAGACATGAGACATGCGCTTAGCCTCGCCCTGCGCAAGTCCAAGGTAGAGGCGTAGCCTTCCCTGCCATCCCTCATCCTACGCCCGCCGCCTTGGGTCTGGGTTGTCACAATTATCACTTTCAGGCACAATGCATTCATCCATGCACATTGTACTCGTAATAGTCCAGATTATTAAATGACTACTCAGGGCCACAATCGAATCCCCGCCGGTGTCTTCCGGTATGATTGGGTATCGTCTCGTTCCGTCAGGCACAGCAACATTTGGAACCCTTGCCTAGACGGCATTCTATAAGGAGCATCGGTCCGGCCTCAACCACTACATGACATCGTGTAAAACCCCCGCCTAGACGGCATTTGAACCCTCGCTGGGCATCGTCTAGAACCCCCGCCTAAACGGACTTTCATATGACCATGCAGGCACATCAACCACTCAAGCCAATTCTTTATCTTTGAATTTAGCCAATGCAACAGGGTATATGATGTGCTATTCTCTTATGCACAATGTCACATATTGCACTCATTTTTTGCACAATGTCACACATTGCATCCCCAGACCCCCGCTGGGTGACAAGTTCTCTTATGTGATCACATGAGTACAATAAACACACAATTCATTTATATCTCAATATTTAGCCAAATGCAAACGTGTTTCATGCTCACACAACAAATTACTATAACTTCCACACATAAAAATGCGGTAATAAATTTACACGTGATCACATACACATAATTAAACCATCAAACTTTACGCGATTTCCGTTTTAAACATCCTTGCCCCATTTAACTCATAAAACTTGATACACAAAACCCACATCTCAAGATTTACTGTTCATATGCCCGCAATTCCATCCTTAAAAATAGCAATATAATTCATTTAGTTATACAAGCTAATTTATACGGCAATTTCCAACATAGGCATCACAATTCAAGCCTAAAATAATCACAATTTATTATTAAACTCTACACAAAAAAATATTAATAAAATATTAATATTTAAATTCCGAAAATTAATTTATTTAATAATAAAATATTAATAATAAAAATAATCCGATAGCTTATCGTCAAATCCTTAATAGCTTATCGCAATATCCTTGAAAGCTTATCGCAATATCAGCGATAGCTTATCACTAGAAATTCGATAGCTTATCGCATTTTCTTGATAACTTATCGAGTCCACTTATCACTTATCACGATAACTTATTGACTAATCCTTAATTAATTAGTACTAAGCAAGATTAACTTAGTCTAATCAAACCCTAAGCAAGTTTAACGTACTAATCAAGGGATTAGAGCGTTAATTCTCCCGGAAACGATTCCAATGACACAGGCGCGATGGCGGCGATGAGGGCTATGCATGGCTTGGTCCGGAACGACATGAGGTGGCGACGACGGCATGGACAGTAGCACCACAGCTTCTGTGGGCTGTTTTGGCTCGCAGTGAGGGCGAATCGGTGAGGAAACGGCTTGGATGGACAGCACACGGTGGTGGCTCGGCAAGGGCAGCTCATGGCGTGACTTGGGGGAGGAGATGGGGGTGAATGGCGGCCAAAGCAGTAGTCAAAAGGGGCAGTGATGGTGGCGGAAAATGGTGAGGCCGAGAGGGAGAGAAAAACATGAGAGAGAGAGAGAGAGAGAAAATAAGAGAAATGAGGAGGAGAGAGAAAGTGTTTTGCAAGACACCGCAAAATGGCCGAGATCCATCCTTGCCCAACAAGTCAATATCCAATGGCTAGGAATCATTTTTGCAAAATGCTTCTAGAAGGGCAATTTGGTAATTAAGAGAAGATGAGAGGGGTATTTTGGTAATTTCAGCCTTGATACTATTCACAGCACTATTCACATGGGCTTGGGCTCGGGTCAACAAACTTGGGCTTGGGCTTGAATGGGTCCAATTTGAAGAGAAACGGACTTGAAAAGGTTAACGGGGTTGAAATGGGCTTGAAAGGTTTAGTGGGCATAAACTTGGGCTAAGCTCATTCTTTTTATGCAGAAATCCTTCTCGGGCCCTGACATTGGGCTTAGTTCTTGGCAGGCTTCTCGTCGGGGGCTTTTCTTGCACAACTTCTCAAAACTTCTTAATTTGGGCCCAAAAGGGCAAAACCATAATTTCCCTTCCATTGGGCCCTCGTGACCGACTATATAGTCCATGAGGCCCACTTAGAAATTCGAGGGACCCCTTATGGGCTCCAATTTCCAGCCTGAATTTCACTTTTCCAAGGTTTCTCAGTTTACTGATAAATAAGCGATTCCCAGAATTTTTCTAATAATTGTCTCTTAATCCTCTAGAGTCCAATATTCTCAACTGGATTAGAATTTGTGGTTAAAATCACTCAAATGCGTCTTTCGCATAATTAGAACAATAGGCGGCTTTTAGGGGTTTCGTGCGTTTAACCCGTAGTTAATTCTAAATCAATCTACACTTAAGCATTCTCAATCCATGAATGACCCTCGATTGTCATGTAATCGTGAGGGGTTAATAACTCATTTCGAACCATATGATCATTAGGGATTGGTTTAGTGTCGTTCGAAATCAATATAGTAATAGTACAGAATCATTCGCAATCCGATTTTATACTATTGTCGAATCGATCTATAACCATTCCTCGATCGACTTGAAATGGCTTATGGTTGTCCTTCAACGATTGATGATGTGTATATTTGACTTATATTTTGATTATATTTGGTGGTTTTTGGGAAAATATTCGAATAAATAGAGCGGAATTTATTTGGATTTATGTATTGTGATTAGGTGATGGTGAATGATACAATCGCGAAGATTTTGACGCTTTTGATGTATTTTTGAGCTGTTGGTTGGGATTCTACATATAAAAGATCCATTTTCCAGAGATCTGTACTCACGGCTTAAGATCATGTGGATGTAAAGTTGGCGCAAAATTTGAGGACGTGATTTGGCTATTAATTTCCATATTTTCCAGATCTGATTGAGGATGATTTTTGTACTTAAATAGAACTCTTAATTAGGGACATTAGGGAGAAACTTTTGGATTTTGTTTTCGCTTTCCATGTTGGATAGAATTTCTTTTTCTAGACTTTCTCTTTTTTATTTAAGAGGTTGAACGCAAGAGGGGAGGACAAACTGGACTCCAGAAAATTCAGAAACATGTTATTTTCTCTTTTGCATATTTTGTAGCCATGTGTGGCTAACTCCTTTTTAGTCTAGCAAAGAATTATCAAAATTCAAGTTCATTCAAGTTGTGAGATCTAAACTTAATCCTTCTTCTTAATTTCTGCAGTATTTATATATTCTCTGTTTTATTGTTTACCATTGCTTTGTTGGTTGTTACAATAAGAGCTCGTTGTGTAATTGACAGGGTGATAGTTTGCCAATTGAAATTCCCAAAACCGTAATTGTTTATGTGTTTTAATAATAATGACAAATAATATGACTTGATTAAAACTAGATTTTCAAGTTGTATTATGAGAATATATGATCTAGCTTGAATAAGTTACGTGTGTGATTTATTGGCTAGGGTTGGGTTTTTCTCGTTTTTCATGCTATTAGCGAATTGAATCCTTGGCGCGTGTCGGGGTTATTCATTAATAAGGGATTAATCACAGGCGCGTGCCCGGTTAATCTAATATTAAGGAAAGATTAGGTTGTTAGAAGTGTTTCAACAATCATAACCAGTTTATCGCAGTGTTTGAGATTATTCATTTGATTCAATGATCAACTTCCGAACTTGAGTGAGATTACCTTTGCTAGATGTTGCATAATCTGATTTTTTTTAATTTATGTTTGCTTATTTTATTTAAGTCTTTTCTGCATAAACCCCCCTTTTTAGTTTCGCTTTTATTTTATTTTATTTTATTTTATTTTTTGGTAAGGGAGTTTCGCTTTTATTGTTTACTTGGTTTTCAAAGAATTAATAATTTGTCAGTATTTGTGGATTCGACTCTGCTCACCCTAAGTACAATTTATTCATGATTTAGAGAGTAGAAATTATTTTTGGTGAATTCGACAACCACCAAATTTCATTATGATTGAATTGTCAATCCATGATTTAGTGCTTTGGTCGCGCGCATCAAAGTCTTAATTTGCCTTTCCCAAAGCTTGGAATACTCTTAAATGATTCAAGAATCAATTCAGAGCCTAATTTTACTCATTTGTGCATTGATGAAATAACCATTCATTACATCCTGAATAAGGTCGAAATTTGAGGATGTCACACTTCGTGTCCTATTGAAACAATTTGATTGCTTGCAATAGAGTTAAGGTTATTTGTTATTATTTAATTCTGAATTTTATTATTTTTGCCTAACAATTATTTTGCGCTCTTACAATATTTGAAAGGTTATCTATTCATGCATATGTTTCGTTATTAATTACTCAACATTTTTTTTCAGTGGACTGACTTCCATTTTCATTTCTTTCAAAAGATATACAATCATTGCTTTTAATTGTTTCCCTTTGAGAGTTCTTAGAAAAATGCCAAAGTTTCTATTTGGTATTCTCATTTGAGACTTTGTTGTATTCTTTGCTAGTTACCAGTCGAAGCATATGGTTGCTCAACTGGTTAAATGCTATTAATGAGAATAGTAATTCACTATTTTTAACAAATTGTCCCAAAGACTTCTTGGGTCATCATGCGATTACTCTAGGTTTACATACAACTACATTGATTTTAGTAAAAGGTGCTTTAGATGCACATGTTTGAAAGTTATGGGATAAATAATTCCTTAAAGACAGTGTATTCATGCCTCAAAGTATGAGTCCATTCTTCTCCCAATCTTTTTTTCCCAACAATGGTTATTATAGGTAGACTTACAGAGTCTGGTGCAGGAGGGAAAACTCTATTCCTTTGCAAATGGTCAATTTGCACTTGAATCCTCTTTGTTTTTTTTTTTTTTGGGTTGCCAATCTTTGCTTGATATGATTCATCATAGGAAAAAAGATCAATGAGCAAGATTGCAACTAGACACTGACATTGTCCGTCGCAGGATACAAGGTTATGCCAAACTAGAGCCGAATACGAGACGACTTGCTCCTCAAATCGCTAGGTCCGGGTTGCCAAGTCAGAATCACATCACATTCACCAATTAGCAGAACTAGTTCCTTGGATTGAGTTGTCATTAATATTTCCCTCAACTATTGCTGTTGTGTCCTTGACAGAACCTTCTATTAGTAGACTATAGAGAAGAAGGCAGGTCTTTGATTGACAGTGTAAAAACGAAATTTCCTTGGGGGGACTGCATTCTGGTAATTCACATATGCTACTTGGCTCGGAATTCATAAAACCATTTTTTATACCCCTCTACTTTTATTTTCTTTAAAAAAACGTGAAAAGACTGGCAATTTTTTTTGTTGAGTTATTATTTTCATTTGCCTTACTTAACAACTTTACCAATTCTATCTAGAGCTTACCAACCTTAATTGGAGTGATTAATAGTTTTTTCGTTTAAATTATCGACTAGTTTTGTATTACCAGCTTCGTTTATTTTTGGGTCACATACCAGCTTCATATTTGAGTTAGTAACTTAGTGTTCATTTGATTTTTCTTAAAATTACCAACTTCTTGATCTTTGGAAAAAAAACGTCTCTTGCTTTTTATCAACATCTGAAATTTACCGCATTTTATATGAATTTATCAATCTCCTTCGGGTGACATCTTAATTTTATCCAATTAAGTTATTAACCAGTTTTTTGTTACCAACTATCATTTGAATTGCTTATTAACTAGTTTTTTTTTGTTACAAATGCTTAAATTTTATCAATTTTCTACTGCATACCCATTTTGTTTGCCTTGCTTCACAACCCTTTTCAACAATTAAGTTAGCAACTAGGTTACGAACTCTTATTTTTGTTAGTTACAATTTTTTATCCTTTTTTTTTTAAAAGTATGAACTTCAGTTATCTTTAATAAAAACTTTTCTTATCTTCTACAAATGTTAATTTATCATTTTTTTTCCAATGTTCTTAAATTTACCAACTAATATATGAGATTATTAATCTCTATTTGAGCAACTTACCGAATTTTTTCCTGATTTAGTAACCCAATAATTTTTTTATAATTAGAAAAACCCTAATATAGAAAGGCAATTAACTAACTTAAATAAGAGTTGCTGACGCACATTGTCACGCCTCGAACCCCCATCGAGCACACGACATCCCTCAGGTCCGGTCGAAATAGTGCGACATCCCAGGAAACGAAGCTGACCCAAAAATTTCCATCAGAGTCAATTGCGGCGGAAATCAATATGAAAACCCGAACAATAAAATTGGAGAATACCAGGAAGAGTAAGATCGCTAAGCCACCAATTAAAACTACACATCCATAAATATGTACAATTATCCATTTACAAGCGAGCTCATACTATACCGCCACCTTTCTTGATCATCAAAACATATATGCACACCTAACAAAAATATACAACCATCGACATCCAAAAGATCGATGCCCTGGGCCCCTATTCCTCAAAAATAGTTCTCCTCAAAATTCTGCTCCTAACCTACTCCCACTAGCCCCAGCGTCCACGAGATGGAGTCCACTCAAAATCTAACTCATCAGAACTCGAATCCGACTACTCCTGGATCGTCGTATCTACTAAGGATTTCATCTTTGCTCCGATCTCAATTGAGTAATCTATGTCACCCGACTCCACTGGAGCCTCGTCCCGCTCTTCTTCAACCGGATGCTCGTCCTGCTCATCCTTGGGCACATAATAAGAGTTGTACTCGTATATAGGTACATATCCCTTCTCCTCATCCTCAGCCTCAGGCTCTAGGGCTTCCTCCGGTTCAGCTTCGGGATTGTCTTCTCCTCCTTCCTATCCCTCCTCGGGAATTGCCTCGAGATCTATGTCTATTGGATCATATCCAACCTGGGATCCCTCTGGCTCGGGCTCATGCTCCGCTCCTGAGGACTCAGGTGCTGCAGATGCAGGGTGAAGCCCGGACTGAGCTAAACTGGTCTCTAAGCTGGTCAACTCGCTATCGGGAGGGGGTACGGCCGATGGATTCCAGTCCCCGACTCCATCATAAGAGACATCGAAACCTCTAACGGGCCTAAACTCGTCTAGCCCATCTCTGAACATCCATGCCGTATAGGTGTGAGCTTGCCATTAAGGTAGTCCTATATTTACCCATACTACATATGTGTGCTTAACCTAGGTAAAATTGTCTCCCATCAGATATTCAACGATGTCGTGGTCGTTGTGCATGAGGATTTCAAAACGCTGTAGTGGCGGCTGATTCATGGCTCGAGTGGTGGCTTTGAAATGGCTTGACTTATACAACCATGAAACACTTCTCAATAAGTTGCAACCTAAACCCTACCTAGGCTACTATGTATTCCAGACAAGTTTAAACACGCAACAATCAGAACGCACCACAATAATCACACAGTCACACATACCAGGACTCTAGCAACTCAACCTGCACATTAGTTCACAATCACGACAAACACATCACACTCGTTCACGCACCATCACATCATTTTCATTTATCCTTCCTCATTGTACCCAGACTTGCACAATCACCTTCCCTGCCCGCGTAAACACGCCTCAGGCCCACACGATCTCGCCCCGAGCATCACACGCCTCAGTCCGATCCCACTTTCACATGCCATACCACACATCACATTCCCGATCATTTCCTCGGCCTACGCTAACATGCCTCAAGCCCACATGATCGCTCCCCGAGCATCACACGCCTTGGTCCGATCCCAATCTCGCACTTTCCTCAGCCCTCGCCAAATGCGAAAGGCCTACGTGATTGAAACCCGAGCTTATAATGCCTTGGTCCGATCCCGGTCTCACCCGAGCTCACCAAGCCTCGGACCAATTTCATTCTCATACTTTTCTCAGTCCGCACCAAATGTGACAAGCCTACGTAATCACGACCCGAGTTTGTAATACTCGGCCCGATCCCTCAATCACATCTCAACCATCCTCAATGCCTTTTTGTGATTACACGCACATCGCCCGTCATAAATCTCACACGTGCACATACTCGGGCATTAAATACACGCACTCAAACGCGCCCAATTCATTCAAATAAATTCAGCCATAACATATTGCACAACCAACACGCAATTTATTATTTTTCTAACCCGAAACTGCAATATTACACTTCCATCCCTTCACGGCACTTCCACGAAATTACGAGCCGGTCCTAATGGTACTAACCGCATACCGAACATCCCATCACAGCACCTCAAATAGTAATTCACAGCCATCGTTCGACCTCCAAAATTCCACCAAAAATTCATGATTTCAATCCTACAGCTCGCTAATCCAATTGATTCCTAATTTCCACCAAACCGCATCTAAACGGGCCCGAAATAACTAGATATACTAGACGAGATTTAGATCGCGACTTACCCAACTCTAAACTAACACGGCTAGAGTGAAACGGGTGGCGGTATGGTGGTGGCTTGCAACGGCGGCGATGATCGGCTCACGGCGGCGGCTCACGGCAAGCAGCAACGGCTTGGGCGGTGTCCGGCGTGCTCACGGCCACGGAGAGAGAGAAAACCGAGGGGGAGAGGGAGAGAGGAACGGTGGTGAGGGTGGCGTGAGGGTGGGGAAGGCGGATCGGCGGCGGCGCAGCGGTGCGGCGGCGAGAGGCATGGCGGTGGCGGGAGAGAGGGCGATCGGGAGGGGGAGGGTGGTGTGAGGGTGGGGAAGGCGGATTGGCGGCGGCGCGGCGGTGGGCGGTGCGGCGGCGAGAGGCACGGCGGTGGCAGGAGAGAGGGCGATCGGGAGGGGGAGGCTCACGGTGGAGGGGGAGGACCGAATGGGGAGAGAGAGAGAGAGAGAGAGAGAGAGAGAGAGAGAGAGAGAGAGATAAGACTTGGTCAAGTCCTTGGTGACCAAGTTTTGACTAAATTGACAATTTACCATTTTGCCCTTCTCTCACAAATCCTATCCGACGGTCGAGATTTGATCCAATCTTGAAATCGACGGCCCAGATTGAATCTTTTCTCAAAATATCCAAGGGCAATTTATCTTTTCCAAACTTGAGGGAAAAATGACCAAAATGCCCTTGCCCATTAAAACTAGCCCTTTGTAAAGTCTTAGGGGTAAAATGGTCACTTTCCCATTTTCTTGTCTAATTTGAATTTTTCTGAAGGATCCAGAATAAACCAAAGGTGCACGTTCACATCGCAACGTCGTTCTAACGTCCCATCGTGACTTCCAAATTTTCCCGATGCCTAATTTGGTCTCTAATTAATAATTGAATTATATATATAACGTAACTCGAGTGTTTTTCAAACTAACATACGGCTTTTGGGGAAATTCGCATATTAGACCCGTGATCGATAATAAATTGAGTCACGTGCAAGTTCATTCAGTTCGTTACGACTTCGATTGTCATATAATCGTGATGATCGATTGCTAGTTCCATCGGGCACGGTCGTTCGGTATAGTTTTGGGATCGTTCGTCAATTCATTTTTGTGGTCAAATGGGATCACCCGAAATCCACTAATATAACAATGACGAATCGGCCCCTAACTATCCTATAATCGGCGTACATTAGCTCAAAATATCACTTCGACGATTTTATGGTCGAAAGTCGGTTCACGATTAAATTTCCTTTAGTCGTGCGAATTCAAATCCCCAATTAGCCTTTCCCCTAGTATCTCACGAGTGATCAGTTTCGGGCGAGACTAACTAGGAGCACGTTCATAAAACCAAATATTTCATAAATTCCAAATGAGCAAATTTTAGGATGTCACACACATCTACTTGATAACTTAATTAGAGAAAAGTTGATAGGTCACTTAAATTAAATTTAGCAATTTCGTGGGAGAATTGGTAAGTTTAAGATGTAGTTAAGCAAGAACTAAAGGTTGGTAAAAGATAAAAAAAATTGGTAATTAGTAGAAAATAAACTTGTAATAGTTGCAAGATCCTTGTGCCTTCCTATCGTAGGGGAATATGAACCACACCCTAATACAAATACCCTCAATCTTTCTTTGGTGTTTAGAGCATACAAATTTGCAAGGTTCTTAAACATGGAGGGAAGAAAAAGTGCGAGGAATAGGATTTACTGACCGATATATGCAGTCTTCGTTTCCATATCCTTCCCATCTTTGTGGATTGTCTTAGCTAGAAAATCTTCTTCTTCATCAGAAAAGAGACAATATAGGAGTTCACCCAGAATGATGAGTAGTCGAGGAATAAGGAAGAAGATAAACACTAACCACAAAAGAAAGAAAGAAAAAAAAAAGAAGAAATTAAAAAATTTACACAAAACGGAGTCCTTTCAATTCGGTGTGTCTATGTAAGATTGCTGGCCATGCCACGTAGGATGGATGGTGACAATTGGACCACCACGCCAGTGATTTCCAATTGAAATTACCCAAAAATTCTTTATCGCATTTTGTATTGGACTTGGCTATTGAATGACCTTCTACTCACAAAAAATAGTAGTGCAATCGACCCAAATCTTTCAACTTAAAAGTGGTTTCGAAATTACGAATTAAAACTAAAATAATAGTCACGACTCCCAGTGGCAAATATATCATCAACTCAAACAAAAAAATCTGGTAATATCATTGCCAGCAATATGAATAAACAAGGATGTGTCGGTATTGGGTCCGACTAAAAACAATTCAAGAAGCAGAGTGCTTCCCCATCGAAACTATGTTCTCGGAGCATTCTTAAGTCCATAAATTGCTTTGTGAAGTCAGGGCACACAAAAGTTGGATGATTTGGATCAACGATGGAGAAAGGCATTGTTAAACATCGAGTTGCCAAAGAGACCAACCCTTTGATACAGTTAAACTGAGACCATTCGAATTGTTGTAAGCTTGACAACTAGACTATAAGTGTCACAATGATCTACGCCAGTTTCATAATTGTATCCTTTTGCCACTAATTGAGCTGTATACTTGTCAATAGTGACATATGGTTTTCCTTTGATATGAAGAACATTTTTGCTACCAATAACATTCTGATTTGCAGTTGGTGCTACAAAACACTAAGGCTATGATTGGTAGCTAAGATAAAAGTGAGGATATGATATATCTTATGTTTGGTTCCAACTCAACACATGATAAAGTGGGATATAAGGAGATATCGTTTGGATAAGAATATTCATTGGGGGTTGGTGGTATAAAGGTGGATAAGATTTCTTATATTTATGTTATAAAAATTATTTTATCGAATAACAAACTTCTTAAATTAATAAAATTAAAATAATAATTAAATGGAAGTAATATTTGAATTCTAATATAAAAAGAAAATTCAATATAACAAAAATTGTTTTTTCATTTTTATTTAATCCTATTTTTATTTATATATTTGAATTTCTTTTTACTCTATAATATATATTATGTGTATATATATTTAGTATCTATATTTATAACATATTTTAGGTATATTCGTATATTTTATTATGCAATTTTTATTAAGGAATGATGGGAGTGAATAGTGAGAAATTTATCTATATTTTACCTATTTTTATATCTCCATTTATGCATTTGTGGTTTCTTTAGAAGTGAATTGTGAGAGATTCTTATAATCTCCATTTGTACATACCAAATAATGGACGGGATAGGTGAAAATACTTGGCTTTATTACTGCGATTCACCAAACAAAAGAAATGATATATCAAAATATATGGATTTCATATCCTATTCTTTCCAATTTTATTTTAACTAGAAATTCAGACAACCAAACGCAGCCCAAGTACCATTAGTGATTAAATTTTGGGTTTGTGAGTGTTATCAATTGTTTATGTAACCATGGGATGACTTCTTCTTTTGTTGGGTGGAGGAAGTGGAGAAGGATCTGCATTATAATTTTCCAGTGGAGTGTGTTGGATAAATTGGAAATCGAAAAAAGGATGGTGCAACTGGGTTAAAAGAAGAAAAAACTGATGGTGAATGGGGTGGTAATCAAGCTCATAGGCAAAGCAAGATTGGCATGTTGCAAGGTCAAGATGATGGGCTCTGATATCATGAAACAGCAAAAATATGTTTAAATGTCTCTTACCTTCACAATTGTAAAGAGAGTGAAAGTGCAGCAGAAAATCATGTTCGAAAGGTAAGATATGTGAGTACCGAAGTCACGAGTACTCTGACCAAAAAGAAAAGTTACAAGTTCAGATCTGAACTAATTAAGACTCAAACAACAAGATCAAATAAAATTAAGCTGAAAAGCATTATTTGAAGCTGCCTAATGTTCTCATTATTTACCAACAATTAATCGAAATCAATGAATATGACGGAAAAAAAATTCTAATTTTTTGGCACGGAATAATAGAATTCCGCTATATCCTGGAAAAAGAGGTTAGCGCCATACCAGGTTCGTAGGAGAGAAGATGACGAAGAGAAAACCATGACATGTGGGGGCCGCTAAATAGAATATTTTTTAGCAAATAGGGACAGGAAATTAATAATTTGACCGTTTCTTAATTGCATCACGCATAAGTGTTGCTTGAATGATATTTTTAATTTCGAGTTTTGAAGTTGAAAAACCTTCACGTGCTGCTTCTGCTGACAATTTTGTAATCCACAAGTCATTCTCTTCGAACGGGTCACCAAACCCGAAATTCTAAGAAATTGACTCAAAACAAGCGAAAGCAAGCTCCTGGAAATTGCCCTTAGCTGCAAAGTCAGAGGCTAACATGGGACCATGAATTCTGCAGCTTATAAATCTCAGCTCAAACTTGAACTTGAACCCGGATAGACTAAGAAATGGCTCACTACCAAAGTGCTTCCTTGATCATCCACTTCCTTCTTGCTTATTTGATTCTCCCCAGTTTAGTCCGCCTTTCACATGCCGATCCTCCTTACCAGCTCTGTTCAGAACCCGGGGATTACGCTGTCAACAGCACGTTTCAGAATAACCTCAACAATCTCTTCGCGAATTTGTCCTCGAATGCTTCCCTCTCAAACTTCTACAGTAGCTCTTATGGCAGTGGCACAGACACAGTCTATTATCAGCACATGTGCTTGAACTATGTTAGTAATCAAGATTGCCGGAACTGCATTGATTTGGCCTTACAGGACATACTGAGGCTCTGTCCTAATAATACTGAAGCGATTGTCTGGGAGGAAAACTGCCAGTTGCGGTACTCGGGTCAGAATTTCACCGGCCATTTGGACGTTACGGGAAACATTTGGAAGGATAACGTGATGAATGTTTCGCGACCTGATCGGTTCAAATTAGTCGTCACCACCACTCTGCAGAATCTCACGAAAGTGGCCGCTTTTGATCCTTTTTCAGAAATGTATGCAACCGGTGCAGTCAAGTTTAAAGATGCAAGTGCGTCGATGCTATATGCGTTGGTGCAGTGTGGAAGAGACATATCTGGAAGCGACTGCAACAACTGTCTTCAACAAGCTATAACAGATGTGTTGGCGAACTGTTCCTCCTCAGTCGGCGCAAGGATTCTTAGCCGTAGCTGCTATTTGAGATATGAGCAGTATGCGTTCTATGAAGGCAAAACTGCACCCGAGCCTAATCAAGCCACCCAGGGAAGTAAGTTTAAGTAGTTCTCACTGTCTGTGCTTAACCTTTTGTGTGAATCAGATTCAGGATTAGTGATAATCCCAATTAAGTTCTGCACAGTGCAGGTAGCAGAAAGAAAATGTGGTTGATTGTGATTCTTACAATCGTAGCTGCTGGATTAGCGGTACTTCTTTTGGCTTCCTGCTTTTACTATCTCCGAATCCATAGAAGAGAGAGGAGAGGTAATTTGCTCCTCAGTAGTGCTTATCGAAGCCTTGAGGCATGTCCTAATTGTCCCGCCTTTTTCTCGTCCTGGTAATTCTGTATCCTTCTTTGATATTCTTTTCAGGAAACAAATTGGTTATCCAGCTTGGCGTGCTCCACAATACTGGCTATACCAGTGATAGTACTAGTTTCATGAACCAGAATTTTCAACAAAGATTCGACAAAAATGTTCCGGATTCCCCATTTATCGACTTTGTGACCATACTAACTGCTACTAACTATTTCTCTGCTTCGAACAAGCTGGGACAAGGCGGTTTTGGCCCGGTTTACAAGGTAGTGAGGATATACAATACAGGGGAAAATGACTAAGGACTGTTGTCTAAATTTGCTGAAATTGAGATTGTGATCCTAAGCAGAAACTTTGGCGTCAACTTTTTCAGGGAATTCTGGGAGATGGAAGGGAGGTAGCTATCAAGAGGCTCTCAGGCACCGAGCAGGGTGCTGATGAATTTACAAATGAAGTCTTGCTCATAATGAAGCTCCAGCATAAAAATCTCGTTAAGCTTTTGGGATTTTGTGTCCATAATGAAGAGAAGATCCTTGCCTACGAGTATATGCCCAATGGCAGCCTGGATGTCGTCCTTTTCGGTTCGTTGACTGAAACAGCATCAAGTTTTGAGCGATCAATTATGTAACTTTTCATTCTAAAATTTTCATTCTTGTTTTTTGCTGCCAGATCGAGAGAGACGGGCAAAACTTGACTGGATAAAACGCATCAATATCATAAATGGAATAGCACGCGGGGTTCTTTACCTTCACGAGGATTCCCGCCTAAGAATCATTCACAGAGACTTGAAGATGAGCAATATATTATTGGATTCTGAGATGAACCCAAAAATATCTGATTTTGGAATAGCAAGAATTTTTTCTGGAAACGATGGTGGAGCCAACACTGCAACCATAGTAGGAACATAGTGAGTCCAGTGTTTTGGGTTTTATCTATTTATTACCGGTTGATAATTTGAAAATATACTTTGCAGACGAAAATTTGAAGAAAAAATTGCCATTGAAACAACGTTATAGCCCTACAGGCCACTTCAGATGACAATGTTTGTTGAATGTCTCAATTGATCTTTTCCTTGTCTAATTATCTGGAACAGTGGATACATGGCGCCGGAGTATGCTATGGAGGGACTATATTCAACTAAGTCCGACGTTTTCAGCTTCGGAGTTCTTGTGCTCGAGATGATAACAGGAGAAAGAAATGCTAGCTTTCATCTATCAAGACGAGCACCGACCCTCGCTGCATATGTGTGATATTTTCACTAATTATGATTAGTATTTGTCTTAATTAATAGGAAAGTGAGGTTACTTATTAGATCATAAATTTGCAGGCGTGGCAACTGTGGCAGGATGAAAGAGAGTTGGAGCTGGTGGATCCATTGATAATTGACTCGTGCTGTGTGGAAGAATTTAGGCGATATATGCAAATCGGACTGTTGTGTGTTCAAGAAGATGCATATGACAGGCCTACAATGTCATCTGTGGTTGTTATGATGAAAAGTGAGAGTACAACTCTTACAAATCCTCAACGACCAGCTTTCTCAGTGGGAAGGTTCACCGAATATCACCAGCAAGCCATGGATAACAGCTCTTCTGTCAATGGCCTAACCATTTCGAATATTGATGCAAGATGATAGACCCAAGAAAGGAGATATCGGACTTTGCAAGTTTACACATATCGATTGGTCACTCGTGCATTTAGAAATTTTTTACAATAGTCTGTTCGTTTAGTATATAACAAGTTTAAGTGTTCATTTAGCATGGCGAAAAGTCTTTCTGTGTATATTTAACTGAGTCAAATTTGTATGCCGTGTAGATTTTGCATAATTGTCAAATTGTACTGATGACAACTGCATTTTGTTGAAGTAGAATACTATCAGCTTCTGCAGATTTGAACATATTGGTATTGAGCTGATCAATTGCAGGCGCTGCGCAACAGATAGTACATAACCAAATGAGTCTTTCTGGCCTATGACCAATAGTTCAGACCCTACGATTTAACTCTTCCACACTTCCAAGGTTTTACAGAAAACTTCCGGCGATTTGACTTTGGCTATGTAGTTCTTCTTTAGCTTCTTTGAACAAGCAATGTAATTAATCTAAGAAAAACCCCAGTATTTTCATTAAAAAACCATTACATTTGGCCAAGAAAAAATTTCAAAGAGAAAGTTCATTAGTATGGTTGTTACTTCCTAAGTGAATACCAGCAGGAAAACTGCAGGTAGACAACTGCCCCATTCACTTTTTTAGTATCTCATGCACATAGCAATGATGGACCGTCTAGCATCTGTCATCTGTAACTGGGTGCAAAAGGGTTTGACCGAGAAAAGACAACTGACATAAAAGACTAAAGATTTGTTAAGGTCAAGAGGCAATGAAGTTCTTCTTATAGCGAGTTCACCAATGATTTAAACAAAATGTGAGTCGCCGGCTCTTTAATAAAGAATGATGCAGAGAGAATCTTACTGCTACTTGTAGAATAATGCCATTTAACAGCTTTCTCCGAAACCTGACTAACCAATAAATGTATAATTTATTATCTGTCTATGGTCTGAATAAAATAGAGAGTAAGCTAGAATAAAATAATTTCTTGAATGTGATTTTCTTTTTATGAAGTTGAAAGGGACATTTGGATATGATCTTATCCTGTGACCTGTCATCACAAGCACACATTGCAACGATAGGAATAAACAAGCTTGTTCTTTCTTGAATTTATTAGTATCCAAAAGAGTTTCTAATTTTTTTTGGCTTTCAAATAGTTTGGTCAAACAAAAAAAACAAATTTGGCCATTTATTTTCTCAAGAAATTCATTGTCTATCAAGTAACCCATTTTTTTTTTCTCAAGAATTCATGGTCAAACAAAAAAGCTTCACTTTTCTTGCTGGATGATTGTTCCATGTGCTTATGAGCATGGACCTTAAGAGATTCAAAGAGCAAATTGAATTTTAAAAAACCACTTTTTTCCCCCAAGGAGACCCCCGGAATGATTCAACTATTTGATAGAATGCCAACCAGAAACAGTTTCCTGGGCTATTTCAAGCTCTTGGTCCTTATACCAACAATTTCACTTCTCTTTCGTTTGTCATAATCAATTATGAACTAGTCTCATGTGGATCTTTAACTTCTACGGCACAAGTAGCATCTCATTTTCCATTCAAAGGCTTTACTTTTCAGGTTCTCTGAAGTATGGTGGCCACGTAAGTTCTTGCCAGTCTCCATCGGCAGACAGCATATGACGTTTCTAGCGTTTTCCTGAGACTATCCAGGTTCATTCCGACGTTTCTTGTCCACGTTAATTTGTTCTCTAGTCTTTATGCAATGCCAATATCAGCGATAAATATTGAAATTGCTTTCCAGATACTTGTGTTCATTCCTCGTGACTTCGGTGCTTTATACGACTAGTTATTTGGGTGAATGTTACGATTCGACGTGCCAGAAGTAGAAAATGGAGAGAGGTCCACATTTTTATTTCCAGTTCTCATTCATATTACTGTCAATGCTTGGCCTCCATATTGGTGTCGAAGCAGATTATCTTACATATTCTTGTCAGAGTGAGTATGGAAATTACTCGACCAACAGTCCCTTTGAATCAAACCTGAAGCTCCTTCTTGATTCACTGCCGTACAACACCGCAACAACGGGATTCAACAATACTACCATTGGAGAAGGCCGTAACCGAGTTTATGGACAAGCTCTTTGCCGAGGAGATGCCAGTTCTACAGCATGTGAGAGTTGTGTCAGCAACGCAAGCCATGAGATCATGAAGCTGTGCAGTGCTGAAGGCGCACTAATTTGGTATGAATTATGCCAAGTGCGCTATTCCTTCCAAAATTTCTTTTCAAACATGGTTTATACTGGTAAATACCCAGATTCAAATAGTCAGGAGAAACTTGCATCAGACCCAGCCCGTTTCTATACCTACATGATGTATCTAATGATCAATATATCCAATGAGGCTGCGTATGTTAACTCTACTCAAATGTTTGCGACGGGGCAAATAAATTTCTCTGTGAGCCAGACAATATATGGGCTAGTGCAGTGTACTGGGGATATGTCAGACAACAACTGTTACAGTTGCTTGGACTCTGCCTTGGGGGATCTAAAAGCATGCTGCTATTTGCGGGAAGGTGGAACGGTTGTTAGCAGAAATTGCAATGCGAGGTACGAGCCATACCGCTTTTTCAATGGCTCGATAACGTCTGTGTTATCTTACCCAGCTTCCACAGGTAAGAACAAGAAATCTATTTGAAGTTGATGTTAGTAGGCGAAGAAAGCCATAGTTCCCACCATTAACTTCTATGCTTATATAATTTGACCCATGGTCAGAACAAAATTAGAAAATGTAGATAGGGTTAATCTGCATGATAGGTGTTCTTAAACTTTGAATGTTAAAATTCTCTTTCAAAGTGACAGAGGAGATATCTACAAGGGTCAAGATCTTAGAAATTTGTTTACACCATTATTTCATTTACCTCCAACGAATGACCAACTTTTAGCAAACTCATTTTCCTAGTCTGGCTCTGTTTTCTCAGAAACACTGTTAGTTGCCTACGTTGCTTTCATTCAATCAGCGATAGCCTCTAGCGAAACTTAAATTATAGAGAATTTGAAGAGACTTAGCTTACATAGCCCTGATTCTGGCAATAGCCAAATATGCAGGAAAATTACTAAGGTAATCAGTTCAAGCTGAACATTTCTAATGAGCCTCTTTATTATTATGGGATAACATTACGTCTCTCTTCATAGCCTACTGATACTCCAGAATATTATCCATTTATTGGGATGTTAATTTGACTTATAATAAGCAACAGGGGATAAATGGAAGAAAGGAAGGATTGTCCTAGTTGGTATCCTGGGACTGTTATTAACTGTTCTTGCCGGAGCTTGCGCTGTCTACTTCAACCGGAGAAAAGCAAAACAAGGTATATATGAGAAAATGGCCCCCTTAATTCATATATTTACGTGAGCTAATCCAGACTCGGGTACCTTCAGACCTGGGAAGAAGCCCACATGCTGTGCTCCATGATTTAGTAAATCCAGTCAGTGTGGAAATTACCGAAGAAGGAAACCTAGTTAGCTCTGAAGAACTACCTTTCATGGATCTAGCCACGATAAAGGCCGCGACAGATGACTTCTCAAGTTCAAACAAGCTCGGGCAAGGGGGGTTTGGTACTGTCTACAAGGTAATTTATCCTTTGCTGTCAGTTTGCGATTGTTTGCCTTTGAAGTCCAGGGAGGGGAGGGCTTAACCGAATTAGTTTTCAGGGTGTGCTTTCTGATGGAAAAGAAGTAGCAGTTAAAAGGTTGTCGAGGAAGACTTGGCAAGGTCTTGAGGAGTTCAAGAATGAGGTGATCTTGATTGCAAAACTTCAGCACAGAAATCTAGTAAGGCTTCTAGGATGCGGCAGAGAGGGAGATGAGAAGCTGCTTGTATACGAGTTCATGCCTAACAAAAGCCTTGATATCTACATCTTTGGTTCATTTTCTCGTGTCCTTCAACTTTTAGAAAGAACTCATTTACTTAGAATTTGTGCATATTGTAAATTGTCCTCATTGCAAACGTTTTTGAATGATGCCCTTATCTTCAGATTCGGACAAACGTGCACGGCTTGATTGGTCCACCTACATGTCTATTATTGATGGAATTGCTAGAGGACTAGTTTACCTGCACGAGGACTCGAGACTTAGGATTATTCACAGGGATCTGAAGCCTAGCAATGTTCTGCTGGATCATGAAATGGTTGCCAAGATATCAGATTTCGGGATGGCCAGAATATTTTGCGAAAACCAAAGTTCAGCTAATACAAGAAGAGTCGTAGGAACTTTGTAAGTTTGCATCTTCTGATTTTGTTCAGCTGAAAAATCTAGGAGTTTCTTTTCTTGCCAAGGAGAACACTCTATTTAGTTAGTCATTAAGAAGGTACCAAGTAGGAAAGACTAATGCCAACTTTGATACTTGTGACAGTGGTTATATGGCCCCGGAGTATGCAATGGGGGGACTATTCTCTGTGAAATCAGATGTGTTCAGCTTTGGTGTCATTTTGCTTGAGACCATCAGTGGAAAACGAAATAGCGGATTTTATCTTATAGAACATGCTCAGACACTTCTTGCATATGTATGTTCTATGGTTCGTGGGAATTAAAATCTTGCCTTTTAATCATGCTGTGAGCTGAAAATACTTGATGTCTGCCCATCATTCATTTTGTGCCACATTAATTTGATCTTGCAGGCGTGGAAACTATGGACTGAAGGAAAAGAGTTGGAACTCGTGGATCCTTCTTTAGCCAAATCAGGCTCTACAGCTGAAATAGTCAGGTGCATTCACATCGGCCTCTTGTGTGTCCAGGAAGATCCTGGAGATAGACCGACAATGTCGGAAGCAGTGACACTTTTGGGAGGTCAAACAGGAACTCTTCCGGAACCGAAAAAGCCTGCTTTTTCAGTCGGTAGAGTCGTTCATGAACTTGATCAATCATCAGCAACTAATTATTCTGTCAATCAGATGACTGTTTCTAGTACCTTGCCTAGGTGAACGAGCACGTATATTAGTTGAGTAAGGTTTCATTTTCCCACAGTTGTAAAATTCTGTGCTATGAGAAAATGGTGTAAATAGTTTATCATAAATTAGCAACGTTGTGAGGCAAATAATTCCTTAAAGATAGTGTATTCATGCCTCAAAGTCTAATTCCATTCTTCTCCCAATCACTAGGTCCAGGTTGCCAAGTCCGAATCACATCACATTCACAAATTAGCTGTGCTAGTTCATTGCATGCCATGTAGATTTGCGTAATTGTCAAATTGTGCTGATGACAACCACATTTTTTTGAAGTAGAACACTATCAGCTTCTGCAGTTTGAACATATCGGTATTGAGATGATCAGTTGCACGCGCTGCGCAACAGACAGAACATAACCAAAGGAGTCTTTCTGGCCTATGACCACTACCCTCGTAGACGATTTAACTCTTCCACACGTCCAAGGTTTTACAGAAAACTTCGGGTGACTTAATTGACTTTGGCAATATAGTTCTTTAGATTGTTTGAACAAGCAATGCAATTGATCTAAAAAAAAACCCAGTATTTTCATTAAAAAACCTTTACATTTGGCCAATATAAGGGAAAGTCAATTGGTATGGTTGTTATTTCCTAAGTAAATACCGGTAGGAGAACTGCAAGTTGACAACTTTCGCATTCACTTTTTGAATATCTCATACACATAGAAAAGACACTGTTACAGGTTCTCTGAAAATCAAGTTCGAAAGCTAAGACATGTGAGTATCGAAGTTACAAGTTCTCTGACCAAAAAGAAAAGTTACAAGTTCTGATCTGAACTAATTAAGATCAAAACAACAAGATCAAATAAAATAAAACTGAAAAGCATTATTTGAAGCTGCCTAATGTTCTCATTATTTACCAACAATTATTGAAATCAATGAATATGACGGAAAAAAATTCTAATTTTTTGGCACGGAATAATAGAATTCCGCTATATCCTGGAATAAGTGGTTAGCGCCATACCAGGTTCGTAGGAGAGAAGATGAGGAAGAGAAAACCAAGTGATGTTGGGGCAGCTAAATAGAATTTTTTTAAGCAAATAGGGACAGGAAATTAATAATTTGACCGTTTCTTAATTGCATCACACATAACGATTAAGCTATAGTGTAGCTTGAATGATTTTTTTTATGTCAAGTTTTGAAGTTGAAAAACCTTCACGCGCTTCTTCTGTTGACAATTTTGTAATCCAAAGTCGGTCTCTTCGAACGGCTCACCAAACCCGAAATTCTAAGAAATTGACTCAAAACAAGCCGAAAGCGATCTCCTGGAAATTGCCCTTAGCTGCAAAGACAGAGGCTAACATGGGACCATGAATTCTGCCGCTCATAAATCTCAGCTCAAACTTGAACTTGAACCCGGATAGACTAAGAAATGGCTCACTACCAAAGTATTTTCATTAAAAAACCCCAGTATTTTCATTAAAAAACCATTACATTTGGCCAAGAAAAATTTTCAAAGAGAAAGTTCGTGAGTATGGTTGTTACTTCCAAAGTGGATACCAGCAGAACTGCAAGTAGACAACTTGCCCATTCACTTTTTTAGTATCTCATGCACATAGAAATGACGAACCGTCTAGCATCTGTCATCTGTAACTGGGTGCAAAAGGGTTTGACCGAGAAAGACAACTGACATAAAAGACTAAAGATTTGTTAAGGTCAAGAGTCAATGAAGTTCTTCTTATAGCAAGTTCACCAATGATTTAAACAAAATGTGAGTCGCTGGCTCTTTAATAAAGAGTGATGCAGAGAGAATCTTACTGCTACTTGCAGAACAATGCCATTTAACAGCTTTCTCCGAAACCCGACTAACCAATAAATGTATAATTTATTGTCTATCTATAGTCTTAATAAAAGAGAGAGTAAGCTAGAATAAAATAATTTCTTGAATGTGATTTTCTTTTTATGAAGTTGAAAGGGACATTTGGATATGATCTTATCTTGTGACCTGTCATCATAAACACACATTGTAACGACAGGAATAAACAGTCTTGTTCTTTCTTGGATTTAGTATCCAAAAGTGTTTCTAATTTTTTTGACTTTCAAATAGTTTGGTCAAACAAAAAAACAAATTTGGCCATTTATTTTCTCAAGAAATTCATTGTTTCTCAAGTAACCCATTTTTTTTTCCTCCAGAATTCATGGTCAAACAAAGAAGCTTTACTTTTCCTGCTGGATGATTGTTGCTTGTGCTGAGCATAACCCTTGAGAGATTCAAAGAGCATATTGAATTTTAAAAAACCACTTTTTTCCACCAAGAAGACCCCCGGAATGATTCAACTATTTGATAGAATGCCAACCAGAAACAGTTTCCTGGGCTATTTCAAGCTCTTGGTCCTTATACCAACAATTTCACTTCTCTTTCGTTTGTCATAATCAATTATGAACTAGTCTCATGTGGATCTTTAACTTCTACGGCACAAGTAGCATCTCATTTTCCATTCAAAGGCTTTACTTTTCAGGTTCTCCGAAGTTTGGTGGCCACGTAAGTTCTTGCCAGTCTCCATCGGCATACAGCATATATGACTTTTCTAGCATTTTCCTGAGACTATACAGGTTCATTACGATGTTTCTTGTCCGCGTTCAGTTGTTCTCTAGTCTTTATGCAATGTCAATATCTGCGATAAACATTTAAATTGCTTTCCAGAAACTTGTGTTCATTCCTCGTGACTTCGGTGCTTTATACAAGTTATCTGGGTGAATGTTAAGATTCGACATGCCAGAAGTAGAAAATGGAGAGAGGTCCACATTTTTATTTCCAGTTCTCATTCATATTGCTGTCAATGCTTCGCCTCCACATTAGTGTCGAAGCAGATTATCTTGAACTTGCTTGTCAGTATGAACATGGAAATTACTCGAGCAATGGCACGCTTGAAACGAATCTGAAGCTCCTTCTTGATTTATGGTCGAACAACACCGCACAAACAGGATTCTACCATACTAATGTCGGAGAACGCATTAATCAAATTTATGGCCAAGCTCTTTGCCGAGGAGATGTGTGACATTCCGAATTTCGGCCCAGTTTTGGGATTTACAAAACGTGTAATTCATCGGTATGCTTATAGTAAAATCTCGCCTGGGAACTGATCGCTTCCGGTTATTGTTTTTAAATTTGAGATTTCGCTAGAATCGCATTCGATCGAATTTTGCCGTTAATTAGAGCCCAAACTTTGGTGTCAAATTTCTCGGAGTTTTAGGATGAATTTAATTGGACGGTGTCGATATTATTGTGGCCAGCATCAATATTGCATGGGATACACGAAAAGTGAAATTTTAACCGGGTGTGGATTTGGACTAGTAGACCTCTCTCGTAGTGTGTTTTAGCTATTTTCTTTTGGCCATATCTCCTAACTATTAGTTAGGATTTTCGTACACCGTTAGATCATTTTCGGATTCGAACGTGGACCATTGGATCGCGATCATTACATCTCTCTCTCTCTCTCTCTCTCTCTCTCCTCTACGCCGCACACGTCCCCCACCCATGCACATGTCCCCTTCGTGCATGATTTCCCCCTGTCAGACTCTCTCTCCTCTTCCTCTCTCTCCTCTCTTCTTCCTATCTTCTTCCTTTCTTTTCCCCCCAACTGTTTCTGGCTTCTGGCTTCTGCTTTCTTCTGCTCGCCCGATTGCCATACGCCACTCGACCATCCCTTTGCCTCCGCCAGATGTCGCCCCACCAGCCGCCGACGCCGTCGTCATCCTCACGCCGTCATCGCATCGCCCGTTAGCTCCACCCCGACTTGGTCTCCCTCCCCTCTTGAGCGCGCGAGCTCGGCTTATGGTCTCCCTTGTCGACTCCAGCCGCTTCCCCCGTCCACCCTGCTGCCTGCAATGCCGTCGTACCACCCGTCGCCGTCACGAGCCCAACTTGCAGCCCGTAGCCCGCAGCTTGTCGGGCCGAGCTTTCCCCCCTTGTCCGGCTCCGCCTCGTTCAGCCACCACGTACCGCCGTGCCGGCCGCCGCCGCTGCTACTTCGTCCGCCACCACCCAGCTCCCCTATGCCGCCCCGTCGCCGCCGGCTCGAGCCCTCGCCGCTCCTAGTTCCCTTTCTCTCTCGCCACCATTATCCCGACTGACTTCCCTCTCCCCTCCGTACGTTGTTGTCACCAAGCTAGTTATCGCCACCCTGAGCTCAGCTTGCCGGACTGCCAGGAGCTCATTGCCATTGCCATTGCTGCTGTCGTGGCCCAGCCAGTAGCCGTCGCTTGCCTAATTGCTCACCGGCGGCTCGCCCAGTCCACCCCGTCGTCTATTTGTCCACCGGTTGACGCCTCCGCGAGCTCGCCTCGCTCGCTAGTCGCTGTCCATCTCCTGCACCGAGTCAGCCCGGCTAGTCGCCCGCATGTTTGGTAGCTTGCCCGATCGCGCGCTCGCTCGCTCGCCCGATGCCCGCACGAAGAACTCGACCACTCGCCCGTCCAGCCCGGCGCCTCGCCCATTGTCCGAGCCGTCCCAGCTCGTGCCCATCGCCGTGCCCGTCGCCCGTCACCATGCCCAACCGTGTCAAGCATTTTGCTCGTGGCCGAGGGCCATGCCGAGCATTTTGCCCATGGCCAACCGTTGTGCCAAGCGCCGCACCGAGCCCAATGCCGATCCAACCGGTCATTTTGCCCATCCTTGCTTGGTCCCCATTGGCTTGGAACTTAGGTAAGTGACTTCTTAATCCTTCCTTAGGACTATGGGTATTTTTAGACTTTTTTAGAGGATAGACCAGGTGGATTAAGGGCTAGCTTGATAGAATTGATTTACTAAACTTTAGGATTTGAATGTGATTGAATTGTTGGGTGAATTGGGATGGTTTTGAGTGCTTATTAGTGGCTGATGTTTGTGGGTCAATGATTGGCTTGTCGTGGCATTCGTGGGTGTATTTGATGTTCGTATGTGGCCGGCTTAAATGTCAGATTTGTGGGCTAGTGTGATGTGATTGGGATTCATACGATATGTTGAATGGCGAGTTGTGATGTGGTGAGCATGCCTTGAGTTTGATTGGTACGACTTGTGAGAGTGGCGAATTATGTTGTGGTGCATGTGCATGAGAAAAGCCCGGATTGATCGGAGGGTTGCCAACCTAAGGCGTGGTCACGCGAGTGTGGCGAGAAAGGAATGACTAGACTTGAGGCGTAGTTACGCGGATCATTGGAAGGGGAAAAATATCCTAAGGCGTGGTTACGCGGGACCAAGCTCGGATTAATTGGAGGATTGAGCCTGTGGCGCAGTAGTGCTGGCTGTGAGATTGGGCTTGTGGTGCAGTGGCGCGGGTAGTAAGAATGGACCTAAGGCGCAGTGGCGCGGGTCGTGAGAAAGATGTTCAGCCATACATGCGAATTGAGTGTGATTAAATTGGCTGGTTGAATGTGTGATCGAATTGGTTGAATTGATTGAGTGCTAGTGTGGTTGGTGTTTGAGTGATTGTGATATGTCATTGAGTTATAATCATTGCATCATCATGTTTTGACTAATGTGCAGAGTCGGCATGTGTTAGATGGCGAGGTAAGTACAATGGTGTGAATTCTCTATGTTATGGGTCAGACTACATGTACGACTTGTCTAGGTACGCATTGGCCTTTGTGGGGTTTAGGGTATTACTTATTGAGACTCGTTCTCACGGTTATTATATAACCATTTCAGACCCTTGACCTTGACGATGGCAGGAGTACCGATACGTTTTGGGATCTCGTATCGCATAGAGTGTTCGGTGATCGAGTACCTCGTTGGGAACGGGGGGACTTATGTTAGGGATTTTACCACTGTTTGGGTTGACGTGGGCGTACCACAGTTCCAAGCTCATCAGTATCTTGGTTGGTGTTTTCGAGATCAATTTGGCGTTTATAGACCCCTTAGGACTTTTGATGTCCCAATAGATGGGTTAGGTCACTAGGATTCGCAGGCAGCAGATGGGGAGGTTGTCATTCCCCGTATCCCACGAAGCACGAGCATCCCACGTCCCAGGAACGCATAGCTGACCTAAAACGCAAAGCTTCGAGTTCACAGCACAAGCGGAAGCTACGTATATATAAATGTATATATATACACCCGTACAACAATTAAGATGACCACGAATAACAAAGTAGAGAAATTCAACTGATTAAGAACATGCACAATATCATTACTATAAAAGGGTAGATACAATATCCATTTATAGGGAGAGTATAGACCAACCTCAAAAGTGATACACGGCCACTGAGATAAAAAATGGTCAGTGGCCAAGGGTTACTAAGCTAAGGCGGCTTCAATCAAAAAGGTACAGCCGCCCTATCTAAGGTTAAGATCAACCTAAGGAGCCTAGTCCGGGTTAGAATCAGAACGCTTTAATGAAGAAGAACTATCTGGCAGCTTCTCATCAGAGTCCAACGAGTCTAACTTGGACTCAGCCTCTTCGGGCTCGGACTCAGCCTCCATCGCCTCGAGATTAGGGTCCTCCTCCATCTGTTGCTCCATTTCTTCATCGCTTTCTTCCATGTCCATCGATTCACTTTCATCGGATTAGTACACCACAGGTACCCCCTCTGAGCTCATACTCTCCTCAACTAAAGGGCCTGGGTCTATCACCTGCCCGTCGGGGCACTGATGGTCTACTCCGCCCTGCTCGTTAAACGGGACGTCAAAAGTCCGAAGGGGCACAATCTCTTCCCCATTGTACATCCTATAACACCATGCCAAGTATTCGTGGGTTGCAGACTCTAACTCCCCTATATCTACCCAAACTAACGTATAATACCTAATGTACATGTTCCCATTCTCCACAGGGTGTACGGACATCGTCTTCTCAATAAAATGGGGAATCCCAAAACACACGAGCGGCTCGGCCATTTTCACTGCCGGGGGTCTGAAAAGTAGGGTTTTCCAACAATCGTGAGATTAAACTCAGCAAGTACATAACCCCTAAATCTAACTAGGCTAACATGCACCTCCTGATAGGTAATTTAAACACACCAAGCAGTGTACCATTAAATCACCATAAATTCATAGGCCTATGGCCCAAATCATTCATATCATAGCCCTGCAGGTTAGGCATTTATCAACAATAATCATGTGTGAATTATCAAATAGACAAAGATATACCGACCCGAAGGCCACGACCCGTAGGTCACTTTCAATGATAAATCGACCCATAAGCCCGACCCGAAGGCCACAGATTAAAACAACCTGAAGGTCTGACTCGAAGGCTATAATTTAAAACGACCTGAAGGCCCGACCCGAAGGCCAACAATTTCGTCACATCAGGTGCGTGTTGTAAGACTAATACGAAATCACGAGAAATGGAATCCAAACTAATGATCAAATGCCAATACGCCAAGTACAATTATTCATAAATTTGACACATTCAACGCATTATCAGCACACACAATTCATTCCATTTTAGTCCACCTAAACCCGACACTTATTCTATGCATTTCTTCCAAGTCAATTCAAGGCATCCAAGGCCCATTGCGACCAATCGAACCTAGCCATTCAATCCTCGAACATGGTGTCACCAATAGGATTCCAATAAGTCCTGACTAGCCTCCTAAAATGCCTAATTTCAAGTCCTCCCTTAATGAACCATTTAATACATAACTTAGGCACAACTCACAAATTCGGTTATGTGTGAACAGTACCAGGGTAGAACACCATTAGGCCACTCAACCATCTCTAAATCACCTCATTAAGCCCTAATGAAGCCCCCTAATCAGCCTACGCACAAATACACCTAATTAAACCATAATTAAGCTTAATTAACCTGTAATTTACCCCTAAAATTGCACAATCAAAGCTAGTTTTGGGTTTAGGGGTTAATACTCGCCTAAACTTGACTCGGGTAGACGAGAATGGGCGGCCAATTACCGACACGCGGTAAAATTGGCAGTGGCGTTCCGAGGAACAAGCCGGCGGTTCACGGCGACAACGGCGAACGGTCTTCTCTGTCTCGGCTCGAACTGCAGCTGAGGATGGCGGAACAAGAGAGGGAGTGGTCGAGAGGGCTATGGGTGATGGCTAGGGGCGACGGTGGGCGGCAGAGGTGCACGGTGGAGACAACGACGACCCGGCGGTGCTCCAGCGAGAATGAGGCTGAGAGAGAGAGAAATCACGGGAGAGAGGGGGAACCGGGAAGAATGAGGGAAGGAGGAGAGAGATTAGGTCAAATGCTGGTCAAAAATGGGTGAATGGAATCCAAGTGTCAACAATCCAAGGTTTGTGACCATTTTACCCCTCATCCAAGGGCCAATAATCCTTCTTATCCAATAATTCAAGGGCAAAATGGTCATGAGCCCTCAATTATTGGCTGACTAGACCTTAGTTAATCCAATTAACCTTAGTTAACTCCCAAAGATGGACAAAATTCGAAATTACCAAAAATGGGTCCAGGGGCATTTTGGTAATTTTCCGGTCCTGGGTCAAAATTTCAATTTTTATCCATACCTGTCCTAAATATGCGTGGCCAGCATAATATGATGTCGGATTCTTAAAAATCATCCTTTAAGCCCTTAGAAATCAGTCCGAAAGTTTCGAGGGGTAAAACTGTAAATTTTTCACTCCAGAGTCGAAATTCCATTTTTCGACCATACGCACTCCAAACATGCGTAGCCACCCCAAAATGGCATCGGCCTCGAAAAATAATCTCATTTAGCCTCAAAAACGGTTACCAGAGTCTCCATGGGCAAATTTGTATTTTTTTTCCAATTTCTATCGAAATTCCAGTTTTCAACCATACTAGTCCCAAACATATGTGGCTACACTAAAATGACGTCGGTCCTTCAAAATAGTCGCCAACGCCCTCGAATTTTCGACGTCGAAGTTCGGGTCCAATTTCGCAATCAAATTCGCTCGTTTTGAATTTTTAGGGCCTCTCACTAATAGGCGGCTATTTAGGGTTTACGCGTATCGACCTAGAGTTATTAGAGTCGTGATGGCCTCAAATTTCGGGGAAACGCGAGGAATTATCACTAGTGTCGAGGGTCGCGATCGTTCGGATTAAATTCGGGATTCATTCGTCAGCGTACTTTCAGTTGTGCGGAATCACCAGAGATCCGAGCGTACGTCACTGATTACATCGAATCCGTTATTTTCCTAAAATCGGCCCATATTGGCCCAAAATATTCCCTTGACGTTTCTCGAAATCGGTACTCAACTTGTGATCGGGTCCCTAGTCCACGTACCGTTCCCTATTTAGCCTTTCCCATTTGGTTAGTATCCCGCAATTGATCAAGTCCGGTCGAGACTTACTAAAATCAAATGAGAATTAATATGCACTTTATTGGTCCCAGTAACGGGTCAAAATTCGGGATGTTACAAAGGTGGCCAATTTCAAAGCCGTGTCCGAGGAGGATTCTGATCCCCCGAGCCACATACCCCTTTTTTTTATGTTAATGGCTGTTGACCCGTTTTGGTTCGTGAATATCTTTGTATCAGATATTGTAAGTCTTTTGATTAACATAAGTTTGTATTGTGGTATTCATTACTACCCATGGTCATGTTTTATTTTGTACGGGTGTGATATTGTTTCCGCATGTGCATTATTCTCTGTTTTGGGTTTTGGATCGGCGACGCGTCCTGGGATATCGCGTTCAATATAACCACGAGCTCGGTGGGGTTTGGGGCGTAACATTCCGGTTGATTTGGTATCAGAGTAAGGTCAACTCGATCCAAGTTGGTCGAAGCCTGGAGTGATAAGGAGTGATGACTTTAGAGTTAGTTAGGGAGACTTGTGTGCCATACATACCCCAGACTATTTGATTATGATTGCTGAGTGATGTATGCAATAATTTTTGAAGTGCAGGTGCGTCAGGACCTGGGGTAAGTGCATGAATTGTGTTGGCTGAGATTGATTGATGTATGTGATTTGGCTGCCTATTTAGTGAATTGTTGTTGTGATTTATTGCCTAGGACTTTAGACTGGTATAGTTGACCTAGGTTTCTAATTCTTGCGTGGAATTTAGCATGTGAGCATTTATGAGAATTGATAAGATGAGTGGCCGAGGTCGAGGTAGAGATCAAGGTAAAGGTCACAATTAAGGTCGCATAGTCCCGCTAGGTGGACTTATGGGAGATCCCATGTGGATGAAATTTGGAGGGCGTTGGAGGAAGCGGGAATATTATCGAGTAGACAAATGGAGGAAAGAAGTGCTACTGTCGCCGCTGCAGCCGCCAGCGAGATTGTTAGGAACAATGGAGGTCAAGGGAATAATGCAATTGGTGAAAATCCTGGTCCAATGCAAGCAAATGCAATGGTCGAACAATTTCTGAGGTTGAAGCCCCCGAAGTTTGACGGGAGAGGCGATTCTGAGGCTGCACCAAGATAGGTAGAAGGGCTAGAAAAAGCTTTTGAGGTGCTAGGATGCACTAAAGAGGAGAAAACAACTCTAACAGTCTACCAGCTTCAGGAAAATGCAAGTGATTGGTGAAGGGCCACCAGAGGTCAAGTATTCCCTATTGTACTGCTCCGAACTAGACCATCTTCACTAAGACCTGCAATGGCAAGTACTTCTTAGAAAGCGCCCGAGAGCGAAAACTAGCGGAATTTATGAGACTTCGCCAAGGTCAAATGTCAGTGGATCAGTATGAAGCCGAGTTTGCGAGATTGTCCAAATTTGCCCCCAGAATGGTGGAGGACCCAATGGACAAAGCTAGGAGATTCCGGGATAGGCTGAAGTCGGACCTTCGTAGTCAAATGATCTCATTGAACTTGAGGGGCTATAATGAGAATTATGAACGGGCTCAGGCAATTGAGCGAGATCAAACGGACCAAGCTGCAGCTTCTGGATCGTGGTATGCCCCAACTAGGGACAACCGTCAATTTGGGAAACGACCCATGACGAGGAATAGTCGTTTCGTCCCTCCCTCTCGGAGGAAAATCGGGAAGCCAAACCGTTACCAGAACGCCCCGTGTAGGTTATATGGAGTAAGGCATAGGAATGGACATTGCCTGACTAGGAGCGGAGCCTGTTTTACATGTGGTGGAAGAGGCCACCAGATGAGGGATTGTCCTAATAACAGGCAGGCCAACACTACTGCCACCGTCGCCTCGAAATGGAAATCAAATTGGAGCCATCCCGCTGGCCAATCAGAACAGGCCGCCAGCCCAAGGACGGGTATATGCAATGGCAAGGAGGGAACCTGAGGACGTGCCTGGCGTGGTCATAGGTACGGTCTTTCTCTGTGATCATGTTGCATATGCTTTGTTTGATTCGGGGGCACTGCATTCGTTTATATATGAACAGTTCGTTAAATTGTCCGGGATCGAGCTAAAGCCGCTTGAAATTATGCTGTGTGTGACTACGCTATTGAATGATAAAGTGCTGATTGCGTTGGATGACCTGATTGTAAGATAGTGATTGGCGATAGGTAGTCATGACCACGGTTTGGAACCGGCGATTTCGGTTCGTGGCCACATGTGAACCGAAACCGATTCCGGTTCCGGTTCCAGTCCGGCCGATTCTGGCTCGTAATTTAAAACTTTAAAAATAAATTATGAAATAAAATAAATAAATAATTATAAAAATATGAAATAATGAATTATTCAATATAAATTATAATCAAAATGAAAATTGTATAGATGATCGGTTCCCGGTCGGAACCGGAAACTGAACTAGTAAGACTAGTCTTTTAATTTTAGAACTAGGAACCGGACCGGCAAACCATAGAATCGGGAACCGAACCATTGGTCCGGTCCGATTCTAGGCGGTCCAATGGAACCCTTTGCTCTTAACTAGCAAAGGATCATAGCCACAAAAGGCATACAACTTCACATGCTCATGGCGTGGCTTGGATTTTATAAATAACCCATTTGATGGTCTTTTCATTCCCATTCGATATGGGACTCTTGGCATTTGCATGAAAACAAGTCAAGAGTCTTATATTGAAGGCGTTCAAGGCAAATCGACAGTCCCACATCGAATGGAAATGAAGAGACCATCAAAGGGGTTGTTTATAAAACCCAAGCCAAGCCTTGTAATTAGAGTTCAATACACCCAAGCCAAGCATTGTAATTAGAGATCAATGCATTTACAATGCATGGCAATTAGAGTTCAATTTGTTTTATAAAAAAAATTAAATAATGAAATTTTTTTTAAAAAAATATTATTATTTTTTTTTAAAAAAATAATTTGGAATTGGAATTGGAATTGGAACCGTCGGTTCTGGTTCCGGTTCCAAAATTGTGGAACTAGAACCAGGCTTGTAGGCCACGGGCCGATTCCAATTTCGAACCACAGGCCCAGTCAACGGGCCAGGCCCGGGTTTGACCGATTCGGTTCCGGGGCAAAACCGGCCTGTGGCCATGACTAGCAATAGGGAAGAGAGAATAGATTTGGCGGTTTTAACCATGCATGACTTTGACGTGATTATTGGGATGGACTGACTAGTCAAACAGAGAGCTGTCATGGATTATGGTAATAGGGTAAATCCAATTCAATTCGGTTGGACACCCTAGATTCGAGTTTGTGGGAAACAGAGGAGGAACTTCGATCGCCTGGATTTTGTCACTTGAGGTGATGAAGCTATTAGATAAAGGGTGCCGAGGATTTCTGGCGTCCGTAGTTGATTCAACGGTTAGAGAGCCAAGGCTAGAAAATATAGCCGTGGTGCGCAATTTCCCTGATGTCTTTCCCCAGGAATTGCCGAAACTGTTACCTGATAGAGAAGTGGAGTTTGTGATCGAGTTAGCCTTAGGGATGGAACCAATCTTGAAGACACCTTATAGAATGTAATTGTCGGAGTTGAAGGAAATAAAGGTCCAAATGCAAGAGTTATTGGATAAAAGCTTCATTCGCCTGAGTGCGTCTCCATGGGAGCACCGGTGTTATTTGTGAGGAAAAAGGATAGGTCTTTGAGGTTGTGCATCGACTACAGACAGTTGAATCAGGTAACCATTAAGAATAAGTACCCACTACTAAGGATAGACAACCTGTTTGATCAGCTGCAAGGAGCATCGATATTCTCTAAGGATTAACAAAGAGGATATAACAAAAATGGCATTTAGGACAAGGTATGGGCACTATGAGTTTACAGTAATGCTGTTTGGATTGACTAACGCCCCTGCAGCCTTTATGGATCTAATGAATCGAGTATTCAAGGAACTTCTGGATCAATTTGTAATCGTGTTCATAGATAACATCTTGGTATACTCAAAGAGTTCCGCCAAGCACCAGTCACATTTGGAAAAGGTTCTACGGACTTTAAGGGAGCATGCACTTTACGCCAAGTTTAGTAAGTGTGAATTCTAGCTTCACCGAGTGGCGTTCTTAAGACATATGGTATCTGAAGAAGGAATTGCAGTGGATCTGGCAAAGATTGAAGTTGTCATGAATTGACCGAGACCGACAACAGTAACCGAGGTTCGAAGCTTCTTGGGTCTGGCAAATTATTACAGATGCTTCGTGGAAAGGTTTTCCGCATTAGCAACGTCGTTGACGTAGCTATTGAAGAAAGAAACGAGATTCGAATGAACGGATAAGTGTGAAACGAGCTTCCAAGAGTTAAAACAGAGGTTGATAATCGCGCCAGTGCTAACAATCCCATCAGGTTCGGGAGGATATGAGATTTATAGCAATGCGTCACTAAGAGGATTGGGATGCGTGCTAATGCAACATGGAAGAGTAGTGGCATACGCATCGCGACAATTGAGGCCACACGAGCTAAATTATCCGACTCATGATTTGGAATTGGCCGCGATTATTTTTGCCTTAAGATTTGGAGACACTACCTGTGTATGGAGAAATTTCAGATTTATACGGACCATCAAAGTTTAAGGTACCCGTTCTCCCAAAAGGAATTAAATATGAGACAGCGCCGTTGGATGGAACTCCTTAAAGATTACGACTGCGAGATTATGTATCAGCTTTGAAAAGCTAACAAAGTAGCAAATGAACTGAGCCGGAAATCGAGCATCGCACATATGATGGTCAAGGAATGGACTCTGTTTGAGGGGGTTCGGGATTCGGAATTTAAGTTGGAAGTGAGTCAGGCCTCAAGTCTGCTTGCAGCATTAAAGATTGAGCCGGAAATCCATACCAAGATCAAGGCCTTACGGTCGACGGACCCAGAGATTCAAAAGATTCTGAGTATGGATGTCACAAAGATGAAATCGGACTTTCAAGTATCCAAGGATGGGATCCTGAGGTTCCGCGGACGATTTTGTGTACCCAGTGATGCAGAACTTAAGGAAGAGATTTTGTCTGAGGCACATTGTAGCAATTATAGTATTCACCTAGGTGGTACAAAGATGTATCAGAACTTGCGACAACATTATTGGTGGAACGGCATGAAAGTGAACGTAGCTAAACACGTGGCCAAGTGTTTAACATGTCAGCAAGTGACGGCACAACATTGCAAGCGGGTGGAATGTTACAACCATTGAAAATCCCCGAGTGGAAGTGAGAACACATTACGATGGACTTTGTAATGGGATTATCGAGGAACTAGAAGGGTCATGATTCGATTTAGGTGATAGTCGACCGATTGATAAAGTCAGCATATTTTCTGCCAGTGCGAAAGGACTTCGCCTTGGACAGGTATGCCAAGATTTATGTGCAGCAAATAGTCCATCTGCACGAAGTGCCGATGATGATCGCTTCAGACTGTGATCATAAGTTTACTATCGCTTTTTGGAAAAATCTTCATACAGCATTAGGAACGAAGTTACGATTTAGAAAGGCCTATCACCCCCAAACGGATGGCCAGTCTGAAAGGACAATTCAGACTTTGGAGGATATGCTACGGGCATATGTATTGGATTTTAAAGCTAGCTGGGAGGAACAGTTGCATTTTGTTGAATTTGCCTATAATAATTACTATTAGCAAAGTATCAGAATGGCACCGTTTGAAGTATTGTATGGCAAAGCCTGCAGAACACTGGTTTGTTGGGACGAAATTGGTGAGAGGAGCATCACGGTTCCAGAGTTGGTTTAGCAGTTAGTCGAGACAGTCAAGATTATCTGGGACAAACTCTAAACCACTCAAAGTTGCCAAAAGAATTATGCGGACCGGAGACGTAGGCCCTTGGAATTTCAAGTAGGGGATCACGTTTTCCTCAAAGTGTCACTGATGAGAGGATTGTCACGGTTTGGCAAAAAAGGAAAATTGAACCTAAGGTACATGGGTCCATTCGAAGTCTTAGAGAGAATCGACGCTTTGGCCTATCGTCTCGCGCTACCACCAAATTTATCTCATGTTCACAATGTGTTCCACGTGTCCATGCTAAGGAAGTATGAACCGGACCCGATCTACGTGCTAAATTATGAAGAAATAGATGTTGACGATAAAGTGTTGTACATGGAAAAGCCAGTAAGGATCGAGGACATAATGGAACAAGTGTTACGGAGCAAGACAATTCCGATGGTCAAGGTGATTTGGGAGTACCATGGAACCAAAGGTGCGACGTGGGAAAGCGAAGAGTTGATGTGACACCAATACCCCCACTTGTTTGATAGTTGGGTTGGATTGTAAATTTCGACGACGGAATTTTTGTAAGGGGGAAGAGTTGTGATATTCCGAATTTCGGTCTATTTTTGGGATTTATAAAACGTGTAATTCGTCAGTGTGCTTATAGTAAAATCTCGCCCGGGAACTGATCACTCCCGGTTATTATTTTTAAATTTGAGATTTTGCTAGAATTTCATTCAATCGAATTTTGCCTTTCTTTAGAGCCCAAACTTTGGTGTCAAATTTCTCGAAGTTTCGTGGTGAATTTAATTAGACGGTGTCGATATTATTGTGGCCAGTTAGGGGTGAGCGGTTCCAGGTTCCGGGTAGGTTCCACCTGGAACCTGGAACCTACCCTCGGGTACAGGTTCCTCAAAATGAGGAACCTGGAACCTACCCGTCGAAATGTGGAATCTGGAACCTACCCTGTCACAGGTTCCAGGGTCGGTTCCAGGTTCCAACAGGTTCTTTTATTTTATTTTATTTTTAGTTAATCAAAACGAAAATGAACATTCATAAAAAAGAATACAAAAGACAAATTATAGAAAAGTCACATTTTTTCTTAAAAGAAAGGGGATAGCACGATAGATAGTAATTGTTGGGATGCAATACATATGACTTTAAATTCCAAGGTAAGATGCCACATTTTTCTCAATACATATCGCCTTTCTCCCTATACATGCTGCAAAAGCACAAAAGCAGAACACCAAAAGCTTCTTCAATATCCACTCCGGCATTAAATTTCTTCCTCCTTTAAACAACCACGAGGTCAAAGGCATGCACAAATAATTGGCAGAATCACAAATAACATGACCTTAGCTGCTCCTTGAAAGACAACCAAAGTATTAAGACAATCCATATCAATTTATTGGTAAAATAAAATAAGTATTAGAAAGCCTACCACATATATTCATTCCGCTTCAACTGGTAAACTCTATTTACTGACGATAATCTCCTCATTCAGACAATCCTTATCTAAAAAAAAAGAAAGATTAAATAAAATATTCACTTATTAGATATATAAAAGGAATTACAATATATAAAGATATAAACATCACTTACCTATCTCAAATTTTTCTGCATTTTTTATGCATTCTTCAACATCAATCGGTACACGAACAGCTCTCAACCAATCTTGAGTGCAAATCAAAGCTTCCACTACTTTGGGAGTCAAAGAACTTCGAAAGTCGTCAAGCACACGACCCGATGTACTAAAAGTCGACTCCGAAGCAACAGTAGTTACGAGAATAGACAAAACATCCCGAGCCATCAAGATAGGATTTTATATTTTGAGCCACTAGTCTTCCACCACATCAAAAGGTCAAGATCAAGAATATTTTCATTTTTTTCTTCAAGATATTGATCAAGCTCAGATTTATTGTCATTGCACATTTGTTGGTTCGAGTGCATAAAAGTTTTTCGCCAAACTTGGGCGTCATGCTTCTTGATCTTGTTACCTTCAGTACCACCGGCATCGGCATTGGAACCACTACTACTAGCACTCAAACTTTGGGCACCAAAATTTCTATCACTTGAAGCAAGAGAAGATTGTTCATAAAATTCATATAAACGCTCCAATGCATCCTTCACCTTGTAATGCATCTCATTGACTTTCAATTCATCATCATAATTTTGTCCATACAAGAAATTCACATAACTCAACTTGGCTCTAAGATCCAACACAACCGCAATCAACACCAAAATATTCACTTTATCCAAACTCTCATAGTATTTGTCAAATTTCTCTTTCATTTTCATACCCATAGCTTGAAGCTTAGGATTCGAAGCATCCACCGCATCTTTCAAATTTTTATACAAAAGAGCTATCCCTTCAAAATAATCATTTGAAGTAACATATGAACTCCCCGACATCCGATTAGTGGCATCATAGAATATTTTTAGAAATTCCGAAAGAATAATAACATTTTCCCAATCATCATCTTTAGGAAGATCATGGTTAAGCTCACTGGCAAAAGCTGAATCGTCTTCTTCGATTCTTTCAAAAGCTTTTCTAAATTTTATGGCGGTGTCTAACATGAGGTAAGTGGAGTTCCATCTAGTGGCAACATCAAGAATAACCAAACCCTTGTAAGTAATCTTTTCACCCTCATTGCAAGATTTAAATATGTTGGCTCTCATGGGAGAACTCCTCACATACCTAACCACGTTTCGTATACGTGCAATAGATTCCCGTACCGTAGTCAAGCCATCTCTAACAATCAAGTTTAATATGTGAGTGGTGCACCTCATATGTAAAACACTACCATCTAAGATCAACAACTTTTCTCTTGAAAGTTTTTCCCTCAAATAACCAATTGCAACGTCATTCGAACTAGCACTATCCACGGTGATTGTGGATACCTTCTTTTCTATTCCCCACTCGTTGATGCATTTCTCCATCATTCTCCCAATCTCCCTCCCTTTGTGACTAGGCATCACCACAAAATTGATGATTCTTTTATGCAACCTCCAATTTTCATCAATAAAATGTGCAGTGAGACACAAATAAATCAGGTTTTGAATGGAAGTCTATGTATCGATCGTGAGTGTGATCCTAGAATTTATCTTACCAAAGTAAATCTTCAAACAAGTTCTTTCATAGAAATATAGCTTCATACAATCTTTAGCCACCGTAAAACGTGACAAATGTTTAAAGAGAGGTTGTAACTCGGTGACAAACTCGTGAAATCCAACACGCTCAACCAAGGAAAAGGGTTGTTCATCAACTATGATGAACCGAGCAAGCATTTGCCTACAGCGTTCTTGATTAAATGACCATGTCGATAAGACACTACCAGTACTAGAATCTCCTCTTGCCTTGTCAGCCAAGTCTACGTTACGCGGTGCAAAGAATTTCTGCCTCTTATCAACATTGCAAGGAAACTTCTTACATGTTTTCAAGTGCTTCCTCATTCCAGAAGTACCATGAGCAACATTGTACTTTAACTCAGACCCACAATGAATGCACTTCACCTTATATGATTTTCCATCCCCATCGTTGATTCTTGCAAAATGATTCCAGCAATCGGATGTATATTTCTTATTAAGAGGAGGACGATGAGAACCAAGTACCTTGTTTATTGCACTTGTGGTAGGGGATGGCTCTTCTTCATTTTCATTGCCCGACAATTCAATTTCTGTGATCGGAGTCATCTCCTCACATCCATCAACCTCCATTGACATGTTATCTTGAATTCTTGATAGTTGATATGTCAATCAAACAACGCTAGCCAAGCAAACAACACGAGAACAGATTAGCCGAGAGCACTTGAACAATCAATCAAACTACATGAGAACAGAACAAGACAGCAGAAAAGAAAATGCAATTTTAATCTCAAGCAGCCATCGTGCCAACATGAACTCGAAACCCAACAGAGTCAACACCATCAATCCCAGCAACAGATTCAACCACACCAGCAACAGAAATCCAGCAATAACAACAAGAGAAAGGCCATTGACGTTGAAGAAGGCCTTTTGCCCGACAGAACAAGAACCAGACACAGCGGAGTCACCACTTTCTAATGAATCACTACACACCCTTCAATTTTTTTGTGGCCATGTATCTTGTCACTAATTTTCTCTTTCACATCCCATCCCTGCTTACTGTTGGAGCATACATATCAAAGAGAAGCGCTGCAGATTTTTTTTTTGCTTTTTTCAGGTATATAGATCTTAAATGAAGTAGTTGATTCACAGCAGACCCCTTTCTAATCTTGTCCAATCTCAATCCAACGAAAACAAGAGTTATAGAAGGAAAACACATGGGAAACTTATGCTATGTTTGGGAACAAAGGGGAGAAGAAAATTAGGGAGGAAAAATGCTACAAGGTTCAGAAAATTACCTCCAAATTTATCTCACAAAAGTTTAAAATCTTTTAAAAATTTCCACCCAAATTAAGTTTTTGAGCTACATGGTCAAGATTTTAAGCGAAGCTTACCTCAGACTAACATGCACCGGAGCAAAAGATAGTTTGCATCAACACATTAGACCCCACAAAAAGCCTCCTCGTATGCTTATCGGGAAAGCAGACACAGCACAGGAACATGCTCAAAACCAGCACAAAGAGAGAGAGAGAGAGAGAGAGAGAGAGAGAGAGAGGAAGAGGTCGCTGCAATACCTATGGACGTGTCGACGAAGAAGAGGGACTCGCTAGGGACGGCGGTGAGGGAACCGCCAGAGAGGGCGTCCTTGGTGGACTTCTCGAAGAAGTTGTAGAAGCAGAGCCAATGACAAGAAGCAGAAGAAGAAGGGGGAGCCGGAGCAAATCTGCGAGGGAGAGAGGAGGCCAAACCGGGGGCTTGCGAGAGCACAACTCCGTGAGCGCCGAGAAGGGGTACCGCCGAGCAGCACAACACCGGGAGCGCCGAGATCCGATTCTGGTTCTGGAATAAGCGTTTGGGAATTAGGTTTAGGGAAAATACCAATAGTTTATGTTTTAATTTTTAGGGATCCGGTTTCCGGTCCTGGTTCCTGGTTTCGGTTCCGGTTCCAGGTTCCGGTTACTATAGACACTGAGAACCGAAACCGGAACAGCCGGTTCCTAAAAATGGGGAACCGAGAACCGGACCCTCTGACCATGGAACCTGGAACCGAACCAGACCCTCCGGATCCGGTTCTTCGATTCCCGGTTCTACCCTGGAACCGCGTTCACCCCTATGGCCAGCGTCAATATTGCTTGGGATATGCAAAAAGTGAAATTTTGACTAGGTGCGGATTTGGACTAGTAGACCTTCCTCGTAATGTATTTTAGCTATTTTCTTTTGGTCATATCTCCTAATTATTAGTTATGATTTTTGTACACCGTTAGATCATTTTTGGATTTGAACGTGGACCGTTGGATCGCGATCATTACATCTCTCTCTCTCCTCTGCGCTGTGCACGTCCCCTACCCATGCACACATCCACTCCGGGCATGATTTCCCCCTGTCAGACTCTCTCTCCTCTTCCTCTCTCTCCTCTCTTCTTCTTCTCTTCTTCCTTTCTTTTCCCATCGACTATTTCTGGCTTCTGGCTTTTGCTTTCTTTTGCTCGACCGACCGCCACACGTCAGTTGACCGTCTCTTTGCCTCCGCTAGACGCCGCCCCAATAGCCGCCGACGCCACTGTCCTCCTTATGCCATTGTCGCGCCACTGTGTCGCCTGACAGCTCCACCCCGACTCAATCTCCTTCCCCTCTCGAGTGGGCAAGCTCGGCTTATCGCCCCACTTGTAGACTCCGACCGCTTCCATCGTCCACCCCATTTCCTGCGATGCCGTCGTGCTGCCCATCGCTGCTGCAAGCCCAGCTCACAGCCCGCAGCTTGCCAGGTTGAGCTTTCCCCCGTTGTCCGGCTCCGCCTCGTCTAACCACCACGCGCAGCCGTTTCGGCCGCCGCCGCTGCTTCGTCCGCCACCACCCAACTCCCCTGTGCCACCAACTGCCGCCGTGCTGCCCCATCGCAGCCGGCTCGAGCCCTCACCGCCCCCAGCTCCCTCTCTCTCTCGCCACCATCACCCCGGCTGACTTCTTTCTCCCCTCCGCGCGTTGTCGTCGTCAAGCTCGTAGTCGCCTCCTCGAGCTCAACTCACCGAGCCACCAAGAGCTCGTAGTCGCCGCTATCTTGGCCCAGCCAGTCGCCGCCGCTTGCCTAGCTGCTCGCCGGCAGCTCGCCCAATCTACCCCGTTGCTTGTTTGTCCGGCAGTTGTCGCCACCGCGAGCTTGCCCCACTCGTTGGTCGCTGTCTGTCGCCCATGCTGAGTCGCCTGGCTACTCGCTCGTGCATTCGACAGCTCGCTCGACCGTGCGCCCGCTCACTCGCCCAATGCCCACACGGAGCGCTCGGCCACTAGCCCGTCCGGCCCAAGCCCGCTACCCAAGCAGTCCCAACCCCGTGCCATCGTCGTGCCCAGCCATGCTAAGCATTTTGCCCATGCCCGAAGGCCGTGCCGAGCATTTTGCCCATGGCCAACCGTTGTGCCGACCGCCACGCCGAGCCCAACGCCGAGCCCAACTGGTCATTTTGCCTATCCTTGCTTGGTCCTCATTGCCTTGGAACTTAGGTAAGTGACTTCTTAATCCTTACTTAGGACTATGGATATTTTTAGACTTATTTAGAGTATAGATTGGGTGGATTAAGGGCTAGTTTGATAGAATTGATTTACTAAACTTTGAATGTGATTGAATTGTTGGGTGAATTGGGATGGTTTTGAGTGCTTATTAGTGGTTGATGTTTGTGGGTCAATGATTGGCTTGTTGTGGCATTCGTAGGTGGATTTGATGTTCGTATGTAGCCGGCTTGAATGTTAGATTTATGGGCTAGTGTGATGGGCTTGTGATGTGATTGGGATTCGTACGATATGTTGAATGGTGAGTTCTGATGTGGTGAGCATTCCTTGAGTTTGATTGGTACGACTTGTGAGAGTGGCAAATTGTGTTGTGGTGCATGTGCATGAGAAAAGCCCGAATTGATCGGAGGGCTACCAACCTGAGGCGTGGTCACGCAAGTGTGGCGAGAAAGACATGACTAGACCTGAGGCATAGTTATAAGGGTCATTGGAAGGGGAAAAATGTCCTGAGGCGTGATTACATGGGATCGAGTCCGGATTGATCAGAGGACTGAGCCTAAGGCACGGTAGCGGGGGCAATGAGAAAGGATTGAGGTGCAGTGGCATGGGTCGTGAGAAAGATATTCGGCCACACATGCGAATTAAGTGTGATTGAATTGGCTGGTTGAATATGTGATCAAATTGGTTGAATTGATTGAGTGCTAGTATGGTTGGTGTTTGAGTGATTGTGATATGTTATTGAGTTATTGTCATTGCATCATCACGTTTTGACTAACGTGTAGAGTCGGCATGTGTTAGGTGGCGAGGTAAGTACAATGACATGAATTCTCTATGTTATGGGTTAGACTGCATGTACGACTTGTCTAGGTACTCATTGGCCTTCGTGGGGTTTAGGGTGTTACTTATTGAGACTCGTTCTCACGGTTATTATATAACCATTTCAGACCCCCAACCTTAAGGATGGCTGGAGTATCGATACGTTTTGGAATCCTGTATCGCATAGAGCGTTCGGTGATCGAGTACCCCGTTGGGAACGGGGGGACTTATGTTAGGTATTTTACCACCATTTGGGTCGACATGGGCGTACCACAGTTCCAAGTTCATTAGTATCTTGGTTGGTGTTTTCAGGATCAGTTTGTCGTTTATGAACCCCTTAGGACTTTTGATGTCCCGATAGATGGGTTAGGTCACTAGGATCCACAGGCAGCAGATGGGGAGGTGGCCAATCCCGAAGCCGTGTCCGAGGAGGATTCTGATCGCCCGAGCCACATACCTCTTTTTGATGTTAGTGGCTGTTGACCACCCGTTTGGATTGGTGAATATCTTTGTATAAGATATTATAAGTTTTTTGATTAACATAAGTTTGTATTTGTGGTGTTCGTTACTACTTGTGGTCATGTTTTATTATGTACGGGTGTGATATTGTTTCGGCATGTGCCTTATTCTCTATTTTGGGTTTTGGGTCAGCGACGCGTCATGGGACGTCGCGTTCAATACGACCGTGAATGGGGTGTTGCGGGCTCGGTGGGGTCCGGGGCGTTACAAGATGCCAGTTCCGCAAAGTGTGAAAGCTGTCAGCAGTGCAAGCCAAGAGATCATGAAGCTGTGCATTGCTGAAGATGCAATCATTTGGTTTGAATTATTGCAAGTGCGCTATTCCTTCCAAGATTTCTTTTCAAAGATGATTTATACTGGTAAATACCCGGATTCAGATAATCAGGAGAAACTTGCATCAGAACCAGCCCGTTTCTATACCTACTTAATGCATCTGATGAAGAATATATCCAATGAGACTGCGTGTGTCAACTGTACTCAAATGTTCACGACTGGGCAAATAAATTACTCTGTGAACCAGACTTTAACCAAAAAAAAAAAAATTACTCTGTGAACCAGACAATATACGGGCTAGTGCAGTGTACTAGGGATATGTCAGACACTGACTGTAACAGTTGCTTGGACTCTGCCTTGGGGGATCTAAAAGCAAGCTGCTATACACGGGAAGGTGGAATGGTTGTTAGTGGAACTTCCAATGTGAGGTACGAGCTGTACCGCTTTTTCAATGGCTCGACAACTTCTATGTTATCTTACCCAGCTTCCACAGGTAAGAACATGAAATCTATCGAAAATTAAGATTAGTAGGAGAAGAAAGCTACAGTTATCGCCACTAACTTAACTTCTATGCCATATATGGTTAGAACAAAATCGAAAATGTTCATCAGCATCATGGTTGTTCTTTGACTTTGAAAGCTGTTGTTCTCTTTTAAATTGACAGAGGAGATTTCTAAAAGGGTCCAAGATCCTAGAAAATTGTTTACACCATTATTTCATTTCATTCCCCTACGAAGTGGCCAACTTTTAGCAACTCATTTTCCTTGTCTGGCTCTATTTTCGCAGAATTTCTGTTAGTAGCCTAGGTTGCTTTCATTCAGTGAGCACAGCCTCCGGTGAAACTTATATCATGGTGAATCTAAAGAGACTAACTTATATAGCCTTCATAATGGCAATAGCCAAATGTGCAGGAAAATTACTGAGGCAATCTGTTCAAGCTGAAAAATTCTAATTAGCCTCTTTATTATTGTGGGATGCACTTCACAATTAGTATACACATTACATCTCTCTCCATGGCCTATTGATACTCCAGGAAGTTATCCATATACTAAGATGTTTATTCGACAACTGGGAAAACAGGGGATAAATTGAAGGGATGATTGTCCTAGTTGTTGGTATCCTGGGACTACTATTAGCTGTTCTTGCCGGATCATGCGCTGTCTACTTCAACCGGAAAAAAAGCAAGACAAGGTACATATGGGAAAATGGACGTTTTAATTCACATTTTTACAAGAGCTAATCCACACTCGGGTACCCAGACCTGGAAAGAAGCCCGCGTGCTTTGCTCCATGATTTAAGAAATCCAGTCGGAGTGGAAATTACTGAAGACGGCAACCTGGTTAGCTCTGAAGAACTTCCTTTCATGGATCTAGCCACACTAAAGGCCTCTTCAGATGACTTCTCAAGTTCAAACAAGCTCGGGCAAGGGGGGTTCCGTACTGTCTACAAGGTAATTTATCTGTTGCTGTCAGTTTGCGATTGTTTGCTATTGAAGTCCAGTAAGTGGAGGGCTTAACCGAATTAGCTTTCAAGGCGTGCTTTCTGGTGGAAAAGACACTGCAAAGAAACAAGGGATTAGCGACAATTTTTGCGCCAAAAAATTTGGCAAAATCCATCGCAAATTGAATTTGTGACGAAATTAGCGGCGGAAAAAATTCCGTCGCTAATTCGGCATCATAATTTTTGCAACGGAAAATTTAAATTTAGCGACGGGAAAAAATTTATCGCAAATTAGCCACGAACTTTATCTATCGCAAAATTCATCGCAAACTATCCATCGCAAAATTCGTCGCAAATTAGCCACGAACTTTATTCGTCGCAAAATTCGTTGCAAAATTCATCGGAAAATTCGTCGCAAATTAGCCACGAACTTTATCCGTCGCAAAATTTGTCGCAAATTAGCCACGAACTTTATTCATCACAAAATTTGTTGCAAATTCCGTCGTCAAATTCGTCGCAAATCCCGTTGCAATTTAGCGATGAACTTCATTTGTCACAAAATTCGTCGGAAATTTCATCGCAAAATTCATCGCAATTTAGCCACAAGCTTTTTTCGTCGCAAATTAGCCACGAACTTTATTCATCGCAAAATTTATTCGTCGGTACTTATTCGTCGTAAATTAGTCACGAACTGTATTGATCGCAAAATTCTTCGCAAAATTCGTTGCAAATTATACACCATTTCGGCCATTAAATCTTGCCTATAGCAATAGCTACGAATTAATGAACATCATGTAATACATTAAAAACAATCAAAAGACACAAGACAACCATAGATTCCGTTTCAGAAAAAGAAAACGACCACACCACACATAATGCCATATAATTGAAAAATATAACTAAAGGAACTGATGGCTCAGATGCATCAACACCATCACCACCACTAGCATTGCTCATTAAAAGTTCATCATATTTTTCCTATATTAACAATATAGATGAAAATAAAATAACTTCATATATATAACTACCATAAATATTAAAAGTATTCACGGTTTTCATTCTAGTTTCCATAAAGTTGAAAGTATAACCTTACATACCTTAATAGATTTTGCTCAATCGTCAATCCATGTCTTATCTTTTTTTTGAAATGTGCGTTCAAATATAGCTGCAAATATTGATTCCGTCCTCAATTCATGTGCCTACAAAATGTAAACATGAGCAATTGAATTAAATTAACTTATTATTTATTTAACAGACTTACCAATCGTTTGCGATACTCTCCAATGTTGATAGAGCCCCTTCATATGTGGCAGACCCTTCACTAGAACTAGAAGATCGATTCTTTTTATTCTGCTCATTGATTTGCTGATTTTTTTTAGTTTCCCAAATTCTATTAATTTCCATCCAATTATCAGTTGTAATGAAAGCCGACTTCACCTGCTTGCTCTTTGCTCTATTCATCACATTTCATATAAAATCACCAACCTTCTTCTTAAAAATTCTTCTCACTTCATTCTCTTCCTCTTCATCCCGCCTGAACCTTCGCTGCAATCAATAGAAAAATAACTAAAAGTTATTATGATGGTCACATATTCATTACCATGCACCAGATAATTCGGCGATAGATTTTGTAAAGGTCACTCTGGGAAAATATTTGATCCCTTTAGTACCGAAAACTAAAGAGTTGTTTTGGTCCCTTTACATCATTCTTGACTATCAATATACTACACCGAATATAGTTGGTCAGAAAATAGAATATCTAAAACTTACCTTGAACTCATTCCACCACAAATCTTTCACTTCTTGTGGAGCACTGCTGTAAGTAATATACTGCCTCATCTAATAGTTTTTGACTATTTTGTTAAGTTCCCTTACAACAAACAGAGCATCAGTGAATCTGTAAACATACGGATATTGTGCAACATCGTTAATTCAGTTGACATCCATATCTAAAACCATAAATAATACATATACTTAAAAAAATTGCCTACTTACGAATCTCCAAATGGGCATATCATGAATCGCTTATCTTCTTCACATGTGTTTCCAGCATTATTCGATTGTTGCGTTGAATAATAAGGTGGAACGGAAGGAGATGGATCTAAAGGTGATGGATATGAAGGAGATTTAGTTTGCATTTGTCCAAGTTCCCTAACATGTTCTTGAGTGTTGGAGGAAGGGCCTATGTGTCCATATTGTCTATCAGCATATCGTAGTTGAGGGTTAGCTAAAAGGGCAAGGGAAGAGGAAAGTGATGGAGACGAGGATGAGGAAGGGGCTAGTCTTCTATGCACGTGACCTCCACGTTTATACTGATAAGTAGGAAGGTTAGACAAATATGTAAAAAAATATGAATACGTATTACAAATACATAATGACGTACATGACGAAGCTTACTATTTTGTTTCAGAAGCAGAAAATGTATCCTCTTAATTAGCCAATGCTGAGTGATTATGACGTGCAATTTCCTACTAATAAATATAATATGAATCACACTCATTTTGATATCAAATATCAATATATGATTACGATATGTAATGCTAAGCCAATAATAACCATAATTAACCACACGATCCACTTGCAAACCACACGATCAATCATCAAGTACAAGATCAACCATGAAACATCAATTTTAGCCACATGATCTCCGTTCTTGGCCACACAATCATCAAGCAACCCACACGATCGGGCCATAGTTAACCAATCAACTATAATTAAACAAATCAATCACATGATTAAACTAATTAACCATACGATTGGCATTAAACAACTAAGGTGCGAATGGTAACCGTTCTACTCCAGAAATTAAATTTTTGCAAGAAATTGATTTCTGGAATTATTGTCAGAATTTGATTTCCAAAGGGGAGAAATTTGTTTGGTAAAACATGACTAATTTTGCTCTAAAAATTGATTTCTAGAACAGAAGTATGTTATGATTTGTTGATTTTTCTTTCACTTAAAAAAATTTAAATTTTACTAAAAGTGGGTGGTCGCAGGTATTTTAAGCCATTCTGTGAAGTTATGAAATTTTTTTAATTTTTTTGGGCACCTAAAAAAATTAAATTTTTTTTCCTAAAAGTGGGTGGTCACAGGTATTTTAAGCCATTCTGTGAAGTTTTGAAATTTTTTAATTTTTTTTGTCACCTAAAAAAATTAAATTTTCACTTAAAGTGGGTGACTACATGTATTCTAAGCCATTTTGTGAAGTTTAGAAATTTTTTATTTTATTATTATTTTTTAACTTTTTTCGGCACCTAAAAAAATTTAAATTTCACTCAAAGTGGATGGCCACAATTATTATAAGTCATTCTATGAAGTTTTGAAATTTTTTCTTTTTAAATTTTTTTTGGGTACCTAAAAAAATGTAAATTTCACTCAAAGTGGGTGGTCACAGGTAATCTAAGCCATTTTGTGAAGGTTTGGAATTATTATTATTATTTTTTTGGGCACCTAAAAAATTTAAATTTCACTCAAAGTTGATGGCCACATGTATTTTAAGTCATTTTATAAAGGTATGAAAATTTTGATTTTTTAATTTTTTTGTGCACCCAAAAAAAATTAAATTTCACTCAAAGTGGGTGGCCATAGGTATTTTATGCCATTTTGTGAATCATATTTTTCAAAATAAATTCGGAAATTAATTATTTAATAATATCCAAAAATAATTTATTTTCCAAAATTCAAAATATTTTCTCGAATCATAAGCATTCAAATCATTTGCTAAAAATGCCAACTCATACGGAAAAATCTAATATTGGCATCATCATTTGACGTTAGAAATTTTTCGAAAATAATAACATTTAATTTCGGAAATTAATTATATAATAATAAGATATTAATATTTAATTCGAAATAATTTATTAAATAATAAAATAATAATTAATTCCAAAAATAATTTATTTAATAAAATAATCAATAATAATGGAAATAATTGATAACATATCAATAAATTCGCGATAGCTTATCGCAACCTAACAATAGCCTATCAAACAATTACCGATGATTAATCAATCAATCCCCGATAACCTATTGCCAAATTTACCGATAACCTATAACCTACTCTCACTTAATTAACCATAAACTTAAACTAAATTACCATAAGCAAGTTTAACACATTAAACACGGGATTAGGGGTTAACTTACTTGGCTAATAACGGCGACGACACGAGGACGACAGCAACGACAAGGGCGGTCTGCGATGGTTTCTAGCTCGGGCTCGGCAGCCGGTGAACGGACGACGAATCGGAACAATGACAAGAGCAGCTACTGTAGGTTGTTCTCGGCAGCCGGGACAATAGCGGCAACGGTCGGTGGTCCGACGGGCTCGACCAGTGGCCCGCGGGAGCAGTGGCTTGGACGGCGGTGGTTCACGGCAGCGAGCAAAGCTCGGTTCGACGAGCTGCGGGCTGCGAGCTGGGCTCGTGGTGGCGATGGGCGGTGCGGCAACATCGCAGGCGGCGGGGTGAGGCCGAACGAGCTAGCCAGTAGCATGGCGGAGCTTGGCCACGGCGGCAAGCTGTTGTGGTTGCTTGATGAGGCAAAATAGAGGGAGAGAGGGAGGTTTCCGGCAGTTGGGTCGGAGACAGTGGCTGGACGAACGGTGCGGCGGCTAGGCGAGCAGCGGTGTAAGGCGGACAGCGACGATGGCTAGGCTAATCCTAACAAGCAACAAGTAGGAAGCGGGAGCAGAACCAGAAGGCAGAAGCTTCAACTGCGTCGAGGGGAAAGGAGGAAGAAGGAGAGAAGGAAGAAAAGAAAAGGAAAAGAAAAGGAGAGAGAGAGAGAGAGAGAGAGAGAGAGAGAGAGAGAGAGAGAGGTTAGCAGAGGAAAGAGAGAGAAAGACGGCCGAAAGATTTTAAAACATGCGCGAATAGTATTTTTCCGTCGCAAGATTGCACAAAAAAATTCTAATCCGTCACGAAATTCGTCGCAACTTTGCGACGGAATAATGATTCCGTCACAAATTTGAGATGGAATCCTGTTCCGTCGCAAATTTACGATGGAATTTGCAACGAATTTGAAAAATTGCCGCGAATTACAATGATAATAACAATAACAATAACAATAACAATAATAATAATTATTATGACAACCAAAATAACACATGTCGAAATAATAATTATGCAATATTAGTGTTTTGTCGAAAAAATTTTAATCTTCATATTCGTCTTCGTCTTCATCATCATCTTGATCTTCATCTTCATTTTCTTCATGAGCATCATCTTCATCTTCGTCTTTGTCCTCATCTTGATCTTGATCTTCTTCGTGAGCATCATCTTCATAATCTATCTCAAAATCAGATTCTGTACAATTTTCTACATTTAATTCGAAAATTTCAGTTGGATCCACATCTATTATTGCTCCACATGAATCTCGTAAAGTTAGAATGTTATATTCTTCAGTTTCAACCATGTTATACACTTCCTCTTGTTGATAGACTCTATCTCTCCAGTGTTCCTCGATTTTTCTCCGTGCTTTGATTTTACATATAATCCACCAATCAGCTTTGTCACATTTCAAACTAGGATATGATACATAACACACTTGAATTGCCTGTTGTGCCGAGACAAATGGTTCACGTTTCATATATTTTTTCTTGTGATTTATTTCAATCAAATTAAACTTCGTATGCACCTTCATTCCTTTGACGGGATCGAGCCACTTGCACTTAAATAACACATCCCGTATCATTAATGATTCAAGGTACTCTATCTCTATGATTTCATCCAATAAGCCATAAAAATCATCTTTTAAACTGCCACTATTGGATGACCGAACAGACACACCACTATTCGTTGTGACTTTTTCCATTCGATATTCTTGAGTGTGAAAATTATATTCATTTATGAAATATGATGGCCAACTGCGTACCCTTAACTATAAACCCCATGACAAATGATATAGCAATCATTGCTTTTCAAGTTCATCATGATTACTGTGCACCTAAGATTACACACAGCTGGTTAATAATATATATTTTAATAAATGATGTATAAAATATTAATAACTTGGTTTTGGTCCATAGGCAACTTACATATATTTTGAACTATGCTACAAATTGTTCATTGCACAAACGGTTAAACTCATTTGGTAGTAGTACATACATTGAAGTTTGGAAAATTCTAGTAATAAATGCCATTTAAATATTAGCAAATATTTGACACATAATACATATATTGCAAATTTACACTTACTCGAAGTATGACTCGACTTTTGGGCAGTTCAGTAAAATATATGTATGAGCTACATACCATTCTTCGCCTATTAAGTAACGAAATGTATATGCGCAGCTTGGTCGACCCAGATAAATGAAAATAGAGAATGATTTGCAATTGGGATCAATTGGGCCCTTATCATTTCTGCTTGCTCATCGCCTCTTGCACTGCACATGCGGTTCAAAATAGTATGATGTAAATGTTGTCACTTTTTCCACAATATATGCTTTACAAATTGAAACTTTAACATATATCTTATTCTTCACTTTTTTCTTCAAATGATATAAGAATCTAGTTGTAATAGAAAGAAACTTATCATAACATAATATATGATAAAGTAATTTGAACTGAATTTTTTTAAAAAAATATATCTCTCAAATGGATACTTCCATCGAAATTAGACGGGACCTACAACTTTGGCTTTATAAGGCAAGTGAACTAAGAGATGCTTTATCGAATAAAAAAATGATAAAGGAAATATCATTTCTAAGTTGCAAAGAATAATTGAAATATCTCTCTCTAGTTTCTTCATGCGTATTTCTTTTAACATTGTTGAGTAAATATCATGCAGGAAATTACTTAACTCTGTAATGTCGTCCCATACAAAGTTCGGTAGAACTTCCTTAAAAGCTATTAGAATTAGTCTTTCCATAAATATGTGACAATCATGACTCTTTAAACCTGTCAATTTGCATTTATTCAAATCAACACATCTCCCGAGGTTTGAAGCATATCCATCAGGAAACCGTACAAATTTCAACCATTAACAAACAACTTGTCTCTGCTCCTTATTCAATGTATAAACTGCTTTTGGTTTTGGTCCCTTGTTGCTTACATCCACATCTAGTATTGGCCGATCACAAATATTTCTTATATCTTTTCTTGCGTTCAAGTTATCTTTTGTTTTTCCGATGACATCCATCACAGTATTTATGACATTGTTGAAAACATTCTTTTCTATGTGTAAGACGTCAAGATTATGATAAATAAGATGGGCCTTCCAATATGGTAGATCCAAAAATATACTGCACTTAGTCCACTTATGTATACTTCCGTATGCAATAGTCGTACCATGAGAGTTCTGAACAACAGTTGGAAAGTCCTGCACCTGCTCCCAAATTTGATCGCCAATCAACCTCAATGGTGGAGGTGTTCTTTTAGTCCTATTCTTGATGAACTCTTTTTTATTCCTTCTGAATGTATGATTTATTGGTAAAAATTGCTTACGACAGTTAAAGTAGTTGGACTTCTTCCCATGTTTTAATTTAAATGACTTTGATCTCTTCAAGTATATCGGACATCCTAAGATCCCAGCCGTACTCCATCCAAATAACATTTCGTAAGCTAGAATGTCATTTATCGTCCAAAGAAAAACAGTTTCCATTACAAATGTTTGATCGGTATAAACATCATATGTAAGTACACCTTCATCCTGTAGCCGTTGTAACTCTTCAATCAGTTGTTGCATATAAACATTTATTAACTTTTTCGAATTTTGCGGGCCAGTCACGATCAATGTTAAAAACATATAAGGTGTCTTCATGCACATACTAGGTGGAAGATTGTATGGCGTTAAGATAATTGGCTAACATGAATAACTTTTTCCTGATTTTCCAAATAGGGTAAATCCATCGGCACAGAGACCTAACCTGATGTTTCGAGGCTCTATCACAAACTCAGGGTATGTTCTACCAAAATGTTTTCATGCCTCTGCATCTGAAGGATGACACATTAGATCCTTTTCTGTTTCATGATTTGCATGCCAAGTCATGTGTTTAGTAGTGGATTTAGACGCATAAAGCCTTTGCAATTTGAAAATTAAGGGTAGATAAAACATTTGCTTGCATAGTCTATGCTTCTGATTACGACCCAGCCTCCTATTAATTTTGTACCTAGGTTGGTTATACAATTTGCAAGATTATGCATTTTCATCATCTCTCCAATATAACATACAACTCTTACTACATACATCAATCCTTACAACCAGAAGACCTAAGCTATTTACTAACTTTTTTGTATTGTAAAAATCACTTGACATGATGTTATCACGAGATATTGTTTCCTGCATTACTTCAACAAAAGAGTTGAAATAATCCGCAGACACATTATGCTTTGCCTTGATATTTAACAGTCTTACTGTCACTGATAACTTAGTGTGGTTCTCACAACTTGCCTATAAAGATTCATTTGCTGTTTTCAACATTTCCCAGAACTGATTAGATGGAAAAGTTATATTACAGACATTCTTATCAAAACCCGTTGCTCTTATCTCTTCCAATTATGATGCATGACTAGTATCCACTTGTTTAAGTGTTGGAGTAAAACTAGTACTTGTATGATTCGATTCTGAATTAAAATTCTGACTCGCTGCATCAATCACTATCCTTTCGTATGGGTTCAATTGATCATAATAGTTACATTCTTCCCTAACTAAAAATTGGTCATTTCTTCGATATCCTTCGTTAAATATAAATGGTTCACCATGGAAAGTCCAATTATAATAGCTCGGAGTAAACCTATATCTACAAAGATGTTTTCTAACTTTATCACATACATGAAATTTCCCATTACCGCACTTTTTACACGGACACCTTAACTTATTTCCATCCATGAACTCATATTGCAAAGTCTAAAAATAGTTCCAACCCAGTATGAAACTCATCTGTCAATCTTCGACGTCTAGGTAAGTTCTTATTATACATCCAAGCCCTTTCTCTTTGCATTATGTCTGTATAAAAATAAAAAGATCTCATAAAATATTAAAAATATAATATCTACTGTTCTTAATTAAAACCATAAAATTAGGAAAATTAAAATTTTGTTTTTGACGCAACAATTACTTTGAAATTGAAAAAAATGAAAAAAATTACCATGTAAAGAAGACTTACCCAAATATTTGACTGAAATATTTGTAGTAAAAAGTGGTCAATTTGATGAGAATTGCACCGTTCACTTGGATTGCAAGACTTTCAAATGGACACGTACCTAAAAAAAATCACTTAAGATTCATTATTTTTAATTTTTTTCAACATTTTTTTAATTTTTTTCTCTTTTTTTTCCCCAATATGTTTCTTCGGTCGCTAGTCCGGCGATCGACTGCAGCTGGCAAGTTCGACCTCGCCGGCCATGGGCGAGACCTAGCGGCCTCGCCTAGGTGTGTCGGTCGACCTCGCCATCGCCAAGATCTGGGCGATGGCGAGGTCGACCGGTGATCATGAGGCGAGGCCGCTCGGCCTCCCCTAGATCAAGTCGACGGCCATGGGGGGAGGCTGAGCGGCCTTGCCCCATGGCCGTTGGTCGACCTTGCTGTCGCTCGGATCTGGGCAGCGGCGAGGTCCGGGCGACAGCGAGGTCGACCTTGTGATGGAATATTTTGCGACGGAAACATAATAATTTGCGACGGAAACATAATTCCGTCGCTAATTTGCGACGGATAAAAATTCCGTAGCAAGCTCAGCCTCCCCCCATGGCCGGCAAGGTCTCGCCGGTTGTCGGTCGTTCAACCGGCGATGGAGTTACAAAAAATAAAAAAAGTCCATAAAAAAATTTTTAATCCAGTGATGAATAGTCATGAAGTTAGCTATGATACTTATTGATAGAAAAGCTTCACCAAGATTGATTTGTGCGTGCACGGATAGGTTTATTGAGACATACGAACGAGGGAGAAAAGCAGGAATCATAATAGAGAGAGAGAGAGAGAGAGAGAGAGAGAGAGAGAGAGAGAGAGAGAGAGAGAGAAATTGACGGGTGGGGTGGAATATCACGGAAGTCATTTGCCTTGATAAACTACAAATTAGCGACGAATTCGTTTTCATCACAAAATCCATAGCGCATTAACGACGAATTTTTTTATCTATCGCAAATAGGCGACGGAAAATAAATCCACCGCAAAATCCGTCGCTAATTTGCGACGGAAAAGTGGTTGTTGCAAATTAGCGACGGATTTTTTTTCCGTCGCAAATTTGCGACGGTTTTGTTTTCTATCACAAATTTGCAACGGATTTTTCGATGGATAATTTGCGACAGAGTTTTATTTTCTGACAAATTCCGTCGCAAAGTAGCGACGATTAATTTTCATCGCTAATTTGCGACAGAAAATGAAGTCCGTTGCAAAGTTCGTCGCAAATTTGTGACAATAAATTATTCGTTTCAAATTTCCGTGGCAAAATCCATGTTTTTTTTTTAATGAGAAGTAGCAGTTAAAAGGTTGTTGAGGAAGTCTTGGCAAGGTCTCGAGGAGTTCAAGAATGAGGTGATCTTGATGGCAAAACTCCAGCACAGAAATCTAGAAAGGCTTCTAGGATGCGGCATAGAGGGAGATGAGAAGCTGCTTGTATACGAGTTCATGCCTAACAAAAGCCTCGATATCTACATCTTCGGTTCATTTTCTCGTGTCCTTCAACTTTTAGAAAGAACTCATTTACTTAGAATTTGTGCATATTGTAATTTGTCCTCATTGCAAACGTTTTCATAGAGAATCTGAAGAGACTTAGCTTATATAGCCTTCATAATGGCAATAGCCAAATATGCAGGAAAATTACCGAGGCAATCAGCTCAAGCTGAAAAATTCCAGTTAGCCTCTTTATTATTGTGGGGTGCACTTCACAATTAGTCTAGACATTACATCTCTCTTCGTAGCCAATTGATACTCCAGGATGTTATCCATATATTAAGATGTTTATTCAACTAATGAGAAAAACAGGGGATAAATGGAAGAAAGGGATGATTGTCCTAGCTGTTGGTATCTTGGGACTACTATTAGCTGTTCTTGCTGGATCATGCGCTGCCTACTTCAACCGGACAAACGTGCACAGCTTGATTGGTCCACCTACATTTCTATTATTGATGGAATTGCTAGAGGACTGGTTTACCTGCACGAGGACTTGAGACTGAGGATTATTCACCGGGATCTGAAGCCTAGCAATGTTCTGCTGGATCATGAATGGTTGCCAAGATATCAGATTTCGGGATGGCCAGAATATTTTGCGAAAACCAAAGTTCAGCTAATGCAAGAAGAGTCATAGGAACATAGTGAGTCTGCTTCTTCTGATTTTGTTCAGCTGAAAACTCTAGGAGTTTCTTGTTCTTGCCAAGGAAAACACTCTATTTGGTTCGTCATTAAGAAGGTACTAAGTAGGAAAGACTAATGCCAACTTTGATACTTGTGACAGCGGTTATATGGCCCCAGAGTATGCAATGGGGGGATTATTCTCTGCTAAATCAGATGTGTTCAGCTTTGGCATCATTTTGCTTGAGATCATCAGTGGAAAATGAAATAGCAGATTTTATCTTACAGAACATTCTCAGACAGTATTCGCATATGTATGTTCTACGTTTCATGGGAATCAAAATCTTGCCTTTAAACATGTTTTGTGTTAAATATGTCTTGAATTTTATGTACTTGGTCCAATTTATGACCCGACCCAATATATTTTTGTGCGACTCGAAAGTGGAAAGGAAATTGAGATTTGGTTCGCGATGCGAAGAAAATTTTCAGGAACCCTATTTGTACTGTGGCTAAGTTTTCTCATTGAGTGAGAGAGAGTTTTGTTAGCTGTGAGTTTTTCGTCGTTTTTCGACTTCTGAAAATTGTACTCTCTTCGATTATAGTCGAATTTGTCTTGCCTCGCCCGTGGACGTAGATCACCTTGTGATCGAACCACGTAAATCCCTGTGTTTTGTTTTCTACTTTTCGCATCTGTTTTCAACATTTTGAGCTGAAAATACTCAGTCTGCCGATCATTCATTTTACACCAAAATCAATTTATCTTGCAGGCGTGGACGCTATGGACTAAAAGGAAGAGAGTGGGAACTTGTGGATCCTTCTCTAAATGAATCAGGCTCAACAGCTGAAATAGTTAGGTGCATTCACATCGGCCTCTTGTGTGTCCAGGAAGATCCTGGAGATAGACCGACAATGTCAGAAGTAGTGACGCTTTTGGGAGGTCAAACAGGAACTCTTCAAGATCCGAAGAAGCCTGCTGATTCAATTGGTAAAGTCATTCAATAACTCGATCAATCATCGGCAACTAATTGTTCTATCAATCAGATGACTGTTTCCAGTATCTCGCCTGGGTGAACGAGCTTGTAAATTAGTTGAGTAAGGTTTCATTTTCCCACGGTTGTAAAATCCCGCGCTATGAGATATTGGTGTAAACAATCTATCAAAAATTAGTAACATTGTAGGGCAAATAAATCCTAGAGACAGTGTATTCAAGCCTCAAAGTCTAATTCCATTCTTCTCCCAATTAGCTGAACTAGTAAATTGTATGCCGTGTAGATTCGCGTAATTGTCAAATTGTACTGGTGACAGCTGCATTTTGTTGAACTAGAATACTATTAGCTTTTGTAGTTTGAACATATTGATATCGAGCTGATCAATTCCACGCGTTGCGCAACAGAAAGAACATAACCAAAGGAGTCTTTCTGGCCTATGACCACTAGTTTGAATCCTCGTAGACGATTTAACTCTTCCACACTTCCAAGGTTTTACGGAAAACTTCGGGTGACTTAATTGACTTTGGTAATATAGTTCTTTAGATTGTTTGAACAAGCAATGTAATTGATCTAAGAAAAAGCCCAGTTTTTCATTGAAAAACCATTACATTTGGCCAATATAAAAATTTCAAAGCGAAAATACATTAGTATGTTTGTTACTCGCTAAGTAAATACTGGTAGTAGAACTGCAAGTTGGCAACTTTCCCCTTCACTTTTTGAATATCTTAGAGACATAGAAAAGACAGACTGTCTTGCGTGTCATCTGTAACCGTGTATGAAGGGTTTGACCGAGAAAAGACAACCGACATTAAAGATAAAAGATTTGTTAACGTCAAGAGTCAATGAAGATCCTATAGCGAGTTAACCAATGATGAAAACAAAATGTGAGTCGTTGTTCATGGTCCATCCATTGAGTCCGAGTCTTTAATTAAGAATGATGAAGAGAGAATCTTATTACTAATTGCAGAATAATGCCATATAACAGCTTCCTCCAGAACCTGACTAAATATATAATTTATTATCTATTGCTAGTCCTAAAAATAGAGAGAGGAAGTTGGAATAAATTATTTCTTAAATGTGATTCTTAATTGTACTTTTTAAAAGTTTTAAAATTCGATTACACTTTCATGATAAGTTTTAGTACTTTCAATACATTTATTCCCTTTTTTTTATGAAGTAAAAAGGGACATTAGGATATGATCTAATCTTGTGACCTATCATCGCAAGCAAACATTGTAACCACATAAATAAACGGTGTTGTTCTCTCTTTTGTTCTCTCTTGGATTTAGTATCCAAAAGTGTTTCTAATTTTGTTCACTTTCAAATAGTTTGGTCAAACGAAAAAAAACAAATTTGGCCATTTATTTTCTCAAGAAATTCAGTGTTTCTCAAGCAACCCATTTTTTTTTTCTCAAGAATTCATGGTCAAACAAAGAAGCTTTACTTTTCTCGCTGGATGATTGTTCAATGTGCTTTTGAGCATAGCCCTTTGAGAGATTCAAAGAGCAAATTGAATTTTAAAAACCACTTTTTTCCCCAAGAAGACCCCCGGAATGATTCAACCGTTTGATAGACTGCCAACCGGCGACAGTTTCCTGGGTTGTTTCAAGCTCTTGGTCTTCATACCAACAATTTCACCTGTTACTCGTTTGTCATCATCAATTATGAACTATTCTCATGTGGATGTTTAACTTCTAGGGCAGAAGTAGCATCTCATTTTCCCTTGAAAGGCTTTACTTTTCAGCTTCTCTGAAGTTTGGTGGCCACGTAAGTTCTTGCCAGTCTCCATCAGCAGACGGCATACATGACCTTTCTAGCATTTTCCTGAGACTATCCAGGTTCATTACGATGTTTCTTGTCCGGGTTCATTTGTTCTCTATTCTTTATGCAATGCCAATATCTGCGATAAATGTTTGAATCGCTCTCGAGAAACTTGTGTTCGTTCCTCGTGACTTCAGTGCTTTATACAACGAGTTATCTGGGTGAATGTTAAGATTCGATGTGCCAGAAGTAGAAAATGAAGAGAGGTCCACATTTTTATTTCCAGTTCTCAATCATATTACTGTCAATGCTTGGCCTTCACAAGATTGTCGAAGCAGATTATCTTACATATTCTTGTCAGAGTGACTATGGAAATTACTCGACCAACGGTACCTTCTAATCAAACCTGAAGCTCCTTGTTGATTCACTGCCGTACAACACCGCAACAACAGGATTCAACAATACTACCATCGGAGAAGGCCTTAACCAAGTTTATGGACAAGCTCTTTGCCGAGGAGATGCCATTTCCACAGCGTGTGAGAGTTGTGTCAGCAATGCAAGCCAAGAGATCATGAAGATGTGCAATGCTGAAGATGCAATAATTTGGTATGAATTATGCCAAGTGCGCTATTCCTTCCAAGATTTCTTTTCAAACATGGTTTATACTGGTAAATACCCGGATTCAAGTAGTCAGAAGAAACTTGCATCAGACCCAGCCTGTTTCTATAAGTACTTGATGTATCCAATGAACAATATATCCAATGAGGCTGCGTATGTTAACTCTACTCAAATGTTCCTGACAGGGCAAATAAATTACTCTGTGAGCCAGACAATATACAGGCTAGTGCAGTGTCCTAGGGATATGTCGGACACGAACTGTAACAGTTGCTTGAAATCTGCCTTGGGGGATCTAAAAGCATGCTGCTATACACGGGAAGGTGGCACGGTTGTTAGCAGAACTTGCAATGCGAGGTACAAGCTGTACCGCTTTTTCAATGGCTCGACAACTTCTATGTTATCTTACCCAGCCTCCACAGGTAAGAACATGAAATCTATCGAAAATTAAGATTAGTAGGAGAAGAAAGCTATAGTTATCTCCACAAACTTAACTTCTATGCTATATATGGTTAGAACAAAACCGAAAAAGTTTGTCAGCATGATGGTTGGTTCTGACTTTGAATGCTGTTGTTCTCTTTTAAAGTGACGGGAGATTTCTACATGGGTCCAAGATCCTAGAAAATTGTTTATACCATTATTTCATTTCATTCCCCTACGAAGAGGCCAATTTTTAGCATCTCATTTTCCTTGTCTGGCTCTGTTTTCACAGAATTCTGTTAGTAGCCTTGGTTGCTTTCGTTCAATGAGCACGGTCTCTAGTGAAACTTATATCATAGAGATTCTGAAGAGACTTAGCTTATATAGCCTTCATAATGGCAATAGCCAAATGTGCAGGAAAATTACTGAGGCAATCAGTACAAGCTGAAAAATTCTAATTAGCCTCTTTATTATTGTGGGATGCACTTCACAATTAGTATACACATTACATCTCTCTCCATAGCCTATTGATACTCCAGGATGTTATCCATATACTACGATGTTTATTCAACTAATGAGAAAAACAGGGGATAAATGGAAGAAAGGGATGATTGGCCTAGCAGTTGGTATCTTGGGACTCCTATTAGCTGTTCTTGCCGGATCTTGCGCTGTCTACTTCAACCGGAAGAAAGAAAAACAAGGTATATATGAGAAAAAGGACATTTTAATTCACATTTTTACAAGAGCTAATCCACACTCGGGTACCTTCAGGCCTGGAAAGAAGCCCGCGTGCTTTGCTCCATGATTTAATAAATCCAGTCGGAGTGGACATTACTGAAGATGGCAATCTGGTTAGCTCTGAAGAACTTCCTTTCATGTATCTAGCCACAATAAAGGCTTCTACAGATGACTTCTCAAGTTCAAACAAGCTTGGGCAAGGGGGGTTCGGTACTGTCTACAAGGTAATTTATCTGTTGCTGTCAGTTTACGATTGTTTGCTGTTGAACTCCAGTAGGTGGAGGGCTTAACCGAATTAGCTTTCAGGGTGTGCTTTCTGATGGAAAAGAAGTAGCAGTTAAAAGGTTGCCGAGGAAGTCTTGGCAAGGTCTCGAGGAGTTCAAGAATGAGGTGAACTTGATTGCAAAACTCCAGCACAGAAATCTAGTAAGGCTTCTAGGATGCGGCATAGAGGGAGATGAGAAGCTGCTTGTATACGAGTTCATGCCTAACAAAAGCCTCGATATCTACATCTTCGGTTCATTTTCTCGTGTCCTTCAACTTTTAGAAAGAACTCATGTGCATAGAATTTGTGCATATTGTAATTTGTCCTTATTGCAAACGTTTTTGCATGATTCCCTTATCTTCAGATTTGATTCGAACAAACGTGCACAGCTTGATTGGTGCACATGCATTTCCATTATCGATGGAATTGCTAGAGGACTAGTTTACCTGCATGAGGACTCGAGACATAGGATTATTCACAGGGATCTTAAGCCTAGCAATGTTCTGCTGGATCATGAAATGGTTGCCAAGATATCAGATTTCGGGATGGCCAGAATATTTTGTGAAAACCAAAGTTCAGCTAATACAAGAAGAGTCGTAGGAACATAGTGAGTCTGCTTCTTCTGATTTTGTTCAGCTGAAAACTCTAGGAGTTTCTTGTTCTTGCCATGGAAAACACTTTATTTGGTTCGCCATTAAGAAGGTACTAAGTAGGAAAGACTAATGCCAACTTTGATACTTGTGACAGTGGTTATATGGCCCCAGAGTATGCAATGGGGGGACTATTCTCTGTGAAATCAGATGTGTTCAGCTTTGGCGTCATTTTGCTTGAGATCATCGATGGAAAACGAAATAGCGAATTTTATCTTACAGAACATGCTCAGACACTTCTTGCATATGTATGTTCTACGTTTCACAGGAATCAAAGTCTTGCCTTTTAATCATGTTTTGAGCTGAAAATACTCAGTCTGCCGATCATTCATTTTACACCAAAATCAATTTAATCTTGCAGGCGTGGACGCTATGGACTGAAGGAAGAGAGTTGGAACTCGTGGATCCTTCTCTAGCAGAGTCAGGCTTAATAGCTAAAATAGTCAGATGCATTCACATCGGCCTCTTGTGTGTCCAGGAAGATCCTGGAGATAGATCGACAATGTCAGAAGTAGTGACGCTTTTGGGAGGTCAAACGGGAACTCTTCCGGAACCGAAAAAGCCGGCTTTTTCAATTGGTAGAGTCGTTGAAGAACTCGATCAATCATCGGCGACTAATATTTCTGTCAATCAGATGACTGTTTCTAGTATCTTACCTAGGTGAGCGAGCACGTATATTAGTTGAGTAAGGTTTCATTTGCCCACGGTTGTAAAATTCTACGCTGATTAGAGGAACTCGTCATGTTTTGGAAGAATTACTCTGCTCATGAAAATCGCAGTAAAAACAATTGATATTATTGCACATGGAGAATGCCGATTTGTTGAGTGCAAAGAAATTGCACAAATTGTGGAGACCCATGTAACTATAGGTGGATCAATGCAAATTCTGTAAACCAGAAGCTCCATCTATTTTCTTGAACTGAAGCAGTGTCAATGCAGTTTGGCTTTTCTCGAATAAAACTCCAGTTCTTTCCAGGTTTTGGATATTGATAATGGCTAGTACAGCATCGGACTTATGGAGATCAGTGCAGGAGGGAAAAATCTGTTCCCTTACCAATGATATTTGCAATTGAATCCTCTTTTTTTTTTCTTCTTTTCTTTTTATGGCCTTGTTATGCCTGATTTGATTAATCATAAGATAAAGATAAACGAGCAAGATCGCAAATTGCCATGTCATTGACAGTCCCAACTTACGGGATTCTCGACTTGGCATTAAGAGGTTATGCCAAACTGGATTTGAATTCGAGACATCTTGCTTCTCAAATCGCTAGGTCCGGATTGCCATGTCTGAATTACGTCACTTTCGCCAATTAGCTCAACTAGTTCCTTGGATTGAGTTGCCATTGAAAATTCCCTCAACTAATGCAGTTTGTCCTATTAGTAGATTAATGAGATGAAGACGGGTCTGATATTGACGGTATAGAAAGGAAATTTCCTTGGGGGGCTACTTCCTAATAATTTACATATGCAACTTGACTTTCAATTCCTAAAACTATCCTTCATTGATAGGGTTTAATACTATGGAAAACCCCAAACTGGTGCATATGTGACAAATTCGCTCAAAATTAATTTTTTGACCACTAAAATCCCCAAATAGGTATACCTGTGATAAATTTATGTCAAACTAATGTTTTGACCACCAAGAACCCAAAATTGATACATTTGTGATAAATTTACACTTCGTCAGTTTCCGTTAAATTGGATTCATACCACGAAAGATCACAACTTGATGCACCTGTGACAAATGGAGGATAAAACCTCAAATTGGTACATTCGTCAACTGTGACACGTCATCTAACTCAGTAATTTGACGGTAAAATTTAATGGGAATTAATGGAGGATAAATTTATTACAGATGTACTAATTTGAGGTTTTTGGTGATCAAAAAATTAGTTTGTAATGAATTTATCGCATGTGTATTAGTTCGGGGTTTTTCGTGGTATTACCACTTATTTATACCCTTCTACTTTTGTTTTCTCTTAAATCTTCCCATGTGGCGATTTTCTAATCCCAATTAGCCGCCAGATCATGCGATGAAGGGTCGCCCATGAAAACCAAAGGCCAACATCAATCCCATGCAAACTGTTTTGGAGCCCATCTCTCCAATTCCTGTGGTTGCTATTTTTAACATACATATACACGGAAAGCACGTCATTTAGGAAAGGGTTGGATTTGCTGATTTCAGCAGACCCATTTCATTGGTCAGAGTCAAAGTCACTCGACCAATAGGATGCTTAGATGCATTTCCGTTCCAATCCCGCTCAGGACTGGAATCGAAGTCTTGGTCTTCTATCAGGCTTCATTGTAAAATACTTGCGTTGACCCGATTTTGCTGTACTTTCTGGGGAGGGTATCGAATCTGTACTTGTGCGCCTAATCCATATACAAATCCGCTTCTTAACCGCCGTTTTGTGGGGAGGGTTTGCTTCATTTCTTACGAATGCCTGTCTCAAATACCAAATAAATGATGAAGCGTGAAGGACATGCTTTCTTCCGGAATCCTGCTGTTGGCTTGCATCAGTGACTCTGTAGAGAGGTGATTACTTAGAATTGGAGTGCACTCAAGAAATGATCACCTTGTTTCGTTCTCTCGGGTGGTTTCAAGAACCATCCTACTGCTCTTTTTTAATTGTCTTCTTCATGGATTTCGCAACCCGGTTCTGGCTGATATCCCCTAAAAGCTCTGCCCCAACAACAGTTCATATGCCACAAACACTTCATATCAAGACAACCTATGTTGCATGAGCCAAGCGATTGATCAATAAATTTGACGAAATATGAAAATAAATTGGACACTAGATTTACGTGGCTCAGTATTATTGACCTACGTTCACGAGGAAAGCATCACGAAATTTCACTATAGATCAAGCGATATAACGGAGACTAAACACTCTTCAAATCCCAACTACACCCCATCCAATAACTCACGCAATGTTTAGTCTCACAATTTCTCACGAAATAATCTCTCAGTCTCATGAAGAAATTAATACCGATTCTTTCCACAAGAATTTAATCGGCTTCATCACTAACTTCATGGATGTAATTCACGAATTCCCACTACAAGTCTTCGCACACCAAGCACTCGTGCGCTTCAAGAAGTCTTCTTCATCAACAGTAGCGCACAAAGACTTCTATTGCTTGCGGCCAAGATCAAGATTATATTTCCAAAAGATTCGGTGGCCGTCTTCTTCGACGTGGAGATGCAAATTGCGTGTAATTCGGTTCACAAGTCCAAGATTGGACTTTCCCTTCGGATAATCTTTGGCCATAGAACTCACAGTCAAAGTCTGACAATTGCCTTTCTATTTTGCGCGGCCAACTCCAGAGGATAATGTGCATGGCTATCAAAACAGATTTTATTTCTTTCTTTTTTCTGAATTGCATGGAATCTTTATTTACTTGAACTTTGACACTCAATAAGAAATATATAGTCGGACATCCGTAAAATACCCAATTCGAAATATTTAGACCTCCACAAATAATAATTAATCTCGAGTTGGGTTTCATTTATCGGGGTCAAACTCGATATATATTTTAACAATTTCCACATTGACTTGATGCTTGAGCCAAGTCTTAATAGAATTCGAATTTCGTTACTACTCTCACATAGCTCCCGATGGGCTCAACCATCATAGATGTCTTTTAAGTCCAAACCTCACTTGAATTTCGACATAATCGTGGACCTCATCATAATACCAATTCCACGTGCACCTTTAATTGCTCCACAAGGATTTTCCAACACAACCTTCTTAATCACAGATAAAGCAAAATCGTCATTGCATTCATATCTATTAGGAGATCGAATACTTACCTTCTTAATTTCAGCAGTTACAATAACTGTTGGCTCTATAGGCTTCACCTCACTATAAGCACTGTCTGTATGATACATGAGCAGGAGGAAACTAACAACAAAAGAAAAATTTTTGTCTTTTCTTCACAGATTTCAGCACCAGATTTTGATTTTGGGGGCCCACCGCTGCAACAAATTGTTCCTACCATCAACCTTTCGCTGCTTTGGTGACATCGAGACCACCATCGATCAAGCGGAGCTCTAGCTACACCAATTCAGTCCCGACGCCGTCGTTTGTTATCCTATTTCTTTGCCGCACTGGAGTTTTCTTTTGCAGGTTTTCTGGTGGCCTTCAAGCAACGCCCAACAAGCTCACATTGTATTTAAGCAACTTGCATTTCTATTCCTCAATCGGTGACAAGTTCCAGTTAAGCCCCGACATGCCCAACGCTCCTAGCCATGAGCCACCGTCCACACCGAAGCAACGTCGCCGCCACCGGTCTACCGCCGTCCACCGTCCCCATCCGTAATCCCAAGTCTAATCCAAGTTTGAATTGGAAATATCTGCAAATTAGGTAAGACTATTATCTGAATATTTCTTTTAAATATTTAATTTCCTAATTTTCGGGTGTTTAAATATATTGCGAATATTCTGGATTGCTAGATATCTTAGAATAATGCATGTGATATCCGCTATATTCTAATACACCCCGAATTAGGACTTTTTCCTAATTCAGCAACGTATTTGAACGATTATCTGACTTTAGCCCTAACGTGTGATATGCAGCAGTACGGAAAAATCGTTATCTTATCTATAACCACTCGAACACGATAATGGATCTTATCTGCTCTCCAAACTCAAACAATCGACTTTCCGTCGATATCTATAGCCCTATAGATATGACTATTAGTTCAATTCCCTTTCCTAATTTGAACATGATAAGAAATATCTTGCGGATCGCGTGGATGGTTGGTCTTTGATTGTTATCTTGTGTGCGATTTATTTTCCTTTTAAATAAAGAAAATCCAAAAATATTTTAGTTAAGATTTAAATTAGGAATTTTGCATAGGGAATCTTAAATATATCTAAAAGATAGAATAATTATCTGATTTAAATTGGAATAATTATCTGATTTAAATTGGGATTTAGGGTAGTTTATTTCCTAGTTTAAATTAGGGATTGTTCTAGTCATAATAGATTATTTAGGATATTTAATTATTTCGAATTTTCATAAAAATACCCAAAAAGAGTCACTTTAGAATAGATTAAGTCATTTTCCCTAGGATAGATTGCATGTTAATTTGAGTAATTTTAATTTCGAATTTTAATAAAAAAAATACCAAAAAAGAAGTTGTTCTAGAATAAATAAAGCTGCTTGTTCTAAGGTAGATCACATGTTAATTTATGCATTTTATTTATTCCGAATTTCATTGGAAATATACCAAAAATAAATCATTTGCCCGTCACTAGAAATAGGTCATATTGCCGCATGACATATAGTCTGCATGTTAGGATTCATTAATCGCATGTCATGGCACGTAGGTTAGTTTTGATATTAATAAAGAAAAAACCCTAAAGAACATATTGTGTGGATTACTTTGTTAATTAGAAATCATATTAAGACTGTTTGTATGATTTTCTAACTAATAATACATATGCTTTCATTGCTCTAAGGTACATTATTCTCATAATCTAGTAATTTATTTATCGTTTTTCTTATTGGGTGTTAAATTGGCGAATTGTGCACCCGCATGATCATCCCACATATTAGTATCTAGGTAATAAAATGGATCCAGCTGCTTGCTTAAACATTTTTTTTGAAAGAAAAGGTACCGATATGGCGTTAGATTAGATCTAACGTAATCAAGTCCTCAAACTTAGAATCTTTGGTTTGTAGAAATAAAATATATCTTCCTGTATTTTATTTAGGCTTCTTATTGATTTACCGTAAATAGATTAGTGGCGATTCCAAAATGAAAATTATTTATACGTTAACAACTTGAACCTTAAGTTGCGAATTGATAGGGCTTGGGAGGACTCGAGTTAGGTTTAAACTTAATAATTCATTAACCAAACTGCTAGTAGCGCACCGGCGCAGGAGGTGAGGTCGCAATAGTAACTGTAAGTAGATCAGACAGAAGTAAAGAATAAGACCAAAAACAGGGGTCGATGCACACGAAGTTTCTGAGCATTTCATTTGACTCTCCTTCAAGTGGAACGAAGTCGAGCGAGTTAAAAAGTCTTAAATTCCAGCCATCATCTCTGAAAAAGCATCACCACTGAAATACCAATTTAAAGAAACATCGCCATTTCAATGGCTTCCCATGCCGTCTTCGCCAAACCCAGATCCGCGGACTCACAAAAGCCATAAAACAATGATGGGTCTCTGTATAATCCTAAGTTTTCTAAGTAATTTGGTTTTGACATGCATTAAGATGAATTTGGATAATGTTCTTTCACGTTGGAGGGGAAAGCTGAAATAAAAATGAACCAAATAAATGAAAGGTCTCATCCTGTTGGTCTGATTCCATTTCTAGAAAATGAAATATTCTTGGGTCTCCTGAACCCATCATCTCATGTCAACTTCAAGATGCTACAGTGAAGTTTCTCTTCGCTTTCACGCATGGAAAAATAGAACAAAGAACTTTCTCTTTTGCTGCAATTCAACAATTCCACTCTTGACCAGAACTCGAAGATTCTCCACCCACTTTCACTATGTTGAATTGTCTCCATGCGATGGACCTTTCAACTCTTAGAGAAAGTTTCTTCCCTCGCCGTTTATGGAAATCATTCCCAGTTAGTGCCTCTTCACTGGTCTAGAATACAGTTTCGACCCTGAAAGATGGCAAGAGATTCGAATCTTGTCACCTTTTTTGTATTCGTAGCATCAATTTTGTTTCTCGTCATACCCATTAATGGAAACAATCTTCTGAATGTGCTTTGCCAATCTGAGAAAGACAATTACACTTTTGGCAGTCCATTCAGGAACAACCTTGAACAGCTTCTGGGTACTTTGGCTTCTAGCACTGCAAAGACAGGCTTCAGCCACAGTTCTGCTGGGCATGGCACTGATCAAGTATTTGGCCAAGCACTTTGCAGGCATGATGTGAATAGGAGTGTTTGTGGGGATTGCATCAGGACTGCAAGCCAAGAGATCATGAGACAGTGCAACAAGACAGATGCTGATATTTGGTATGATCATTGCCAAATATCTTATTCGTATAATGATTTTTTCTCCGCGATGACTTACCAAGGAAAGTACCCAGAAAGTAATAGTCAGGAGAACGTATCGAATCCGGATGAGCTGAGCACTGCCTTGAATAATTTGATGAATGATCTTAAAAGTGAGGCCAGATTCGCTTCATCGATGTTTGCGGTGGGCAGTTTGAAATTCTCGAGCCAAGAACATGTTTATGGCCTCGTGCAGTGTACAAGAGGAATCACTGGGGGTGATTGTGATACCTGTTTGGTGGGGGCCTTGGGGGATCTGATATCATGTTGCTCTCCTCATCCAGGTGGAGTGGTTGTCAGCAGATATTGCAACGTGTGGTTCGAGCTTCACTGCTTCTATAATCTGCATTCCAAAGGTAATTAATTTGGATTCTTTGCTTAGACTGTGTTGTTGGTCACGGAGTATTGATGCCTGTAGAAATTAGAAATGAGACCTGGAAAACTGCCATAAAAAGTTTTTTGTGTAATCTTCCCGGTTTGAGAGGTCTATGGAAACAGCCAGAGGAAGAATTGCACAAATCATAGTATCCAAGTCTAGTTAAAAGTTTTCAACTAACCGTGAGTTTACTGTTCGGGGAAAAACAGAATTGTTCGCGAGGACTGAGCGGTACGGAAGCTCGGTCAGCTAAGTGAGGATAGCAAAATCAGCTATGCACGAGGAAATCCTTTTTTTCCAAGTGATTCAATCTAAGTAATAACATTTCAGACAGAAGTTCTTGTATTGAGTTTTATCCATAGAAAGGATGTATCAGAATTCATCTACTTATAGTAGATTAAGTAAAAAATATGCAAGATATATATTTTTCCACGCAGAAAACTTTTTCAACAGAGTTTCTTATGAAAACAGAGGGATTGGATCGACCTGATGATCGACCAGCAGTCATAAAGCATTTCATTGACCTGATTGGATTCCAAAACATTTGGTTATTCTTTATTAGTCGGCTTGCTTGTTGGACATCGTGATTCTTGAGCCGATCCTAGCTGTTTTTATTATTTTCGCGAGCAGTAAAATTGCCTGGCTGACTACTTGAGTTCTCTCTGCGGGAGTTGGAAATTGGATTTTGAATATTTGTTCATTATTTGATGGTGACATTGTAGGTTTGGAGAAGGCGAGGATGATTTCGTTGGTCTTGGGCATTCTGGCAGGGGCATTGCTACTTTCCCTTGGGGTTTGTGTTGCCTTTCGAAGACAGAAAAAGACAACAACCGGAGGTATATTAAACACGTTAGTTTCAGTCACCAACTGATATCTCGGACACTGTTAATCACAAGAATTCGGATCTTTTTTTTCTTTTTTGGTTTCCCAGATGAAGAGAAAGACGAGAATGTATTGCTACAGGAATTGGCGAAGCCCATTGAACTATCGATTTCAAAAGGGGATCTAGAATTTTCTGATGATATGCTTGTCATGAATTTGGCAACTCTGAGGGCTGCCACGGTTAACTTTTGCCTTACAAACAAGCTCGGACAAGGGGGCTTTGGCATTGTTTACAAGGTTAAATATTAGATGTGATCATATTCAATTTGGTGGGAGAGTTTCCCTGAAAAACATAACTGATGACTATTGTTTAAGTTGTTCCAGGGAATTCTACCAGATGGAAACGAAATTGCCGTAAAGAGGCTGTCGAGGAAGTCATGGCAGGGTGTGGAAGAGTTTAAAAACGAAATCAAGCTGATTGCAAAACTCAAACACAAAAATCTCGTGAGGCTTTTGGGGTGGGGCATAGATGGACATGAGAAGCTACTCATATATGAATACATGGCCAACAAAAGCCTCGATGTCTTCCTCTCTGGTTAGTCCTCGTACAGTCTGTTTTCTCTCACAAGTGGACCACACTCCTATTATCTTTACACATTCAATGAAATTTGTGTGACCTACTGCTTTTCAGACCCGATGAAGAGATCACAACTTGATTGGAGAGCACGCTACAACATAATTGATGGGATTGCCAGAGGACTGCTTTATCTTCATGAGGATTCCGTGCCAAAGGTCATCCATAGAGATCTAAAGCCAAGCAACGTGTTGCTGGACATCGACATGGTTGCCAAGATATCGGATTTCGGCATGGCAAGGATTTTCTCAGAGAAGCAGAATGTAGCAAACACCAGAAGAGTCGTCGGGACTTTGTAAGCTATGCCTCCCCTGCCTTGTGCAATTTCTGATCTTTCTCCATTCAGTTATTGTCGTTTGCATTACGGTCGAGTTTTCTTTTCCTTTTAGTTTTTGTTACTGAAAATATTTTGAGAATAGTTTTCTGAATTCAATTTTCAAAAAGAGGTATGTGGGATCTTCAGTCTGCCTTCATTTAGCTCGGAAATCAGTATAGCACCAGAAGAACTTTGTAAAATATCACTTGCCTTCCCATTTTGATTAAAAGGACACTAGAAAAGCGCCTCTTGTTAATTTTTTTTAATCCATAGTGTGGTTTGTATTCTAAAAAATTGAACTTGTCTGAAATTCACTTAAAACTTGCTCTTGCCTGTGCACAAAAGAAAATCACTTGTCTGAAATTCCATGAAACTTGTTTTTGCCTGTGCACAAAACAGCGGTTACATGGCCCCCGAATATGCAATGGAGGGACAATTCTCTGCGAAGTCTGATGTGTTCAGCTTTGGAGTCATCCTGCTCGAAATCATCAGTGGGAAGAAAAATAGTGGTTTCCACCTCACCAAGCGCGCATCATCGTTGCTAAAATATGTAAAGCTCTTTCTCCTAGCATGCTTGCATCACAATTAGAGATCTGAATCTTGTGTTTATGGGCGTGTATGGACCAAGAGTTTTGAATTCACTTAGATGAAATATCTCGGTGACACACATAAACTATGCGCAGGCATGGATTTTGTGGAACGAAGGGAAAGAGCTTGAATTCGTGGACCCTTTCCTGCTGAAATCGTTCGCACCAGCTGATGTGCGCAGAACCGTTCAAATAGGGCTTTTATGCGTGCAAGAAGATCCAGCGGACCGACCTCTCATGACGGATGTGGTGGTTCTTCTTGGAAGTGGACCTTCCGTGCTCTCTCAGCCAAAACAACCTGCATTTTCAGTCGGCCGAGACATCTCCTTGGACATGGTTTCGATGCCAGAAAGTTCTTGTATCAACGATCGTACTGCTTCTACAATGTCGCCACGGTGAATAGTGGCTATCAACATCGAAACATTCGACAGCGACATGACTCTCGGGTTCAAGGTGTAACATGTACTGCTGGTTCAAGCAGAAATTAAAATTCATGATCTGTCTTAGCTGTCTGATAATAGGTAAACTGAGCATACGTAGGCTGTAAAGAAACCATGTAAATGACAGATGCGGCCTTTGTGAATTTCCTGTACATGTACATCTACCTCTTCTTTCATCAAATAGATTAGATCTCAGAAAGAATGATGATGATGGTCGTAACTAGATGAACAGCTACCTTCATGTGTATAGGCTTGGTCGTAAGGTGAGCTTTTGCATTTGAAGGCACATTTACATTTTATATGTTTTATTGTTTTTCCAATATTACGACAAACACATTTTTTAAGTTATTTTATTAATTTTAAGCATCTGAAATTTTCATAATATATAGGTGTTAAGGACTACATTCATATACAAATTTTTTATGCAGTTTTATGAAATTTGCACAAATATTTAAAATATGAACCGAAAAGTATTTTCTTTTTCGTTTTCTTTTTTCTTTTGAGAGGTCGAGAGAGACGAGCTGTGACACTCGAGATTTCATTTTTTCTGAGCACAATCTCCTGGTTAAACCAGTCACAAGAAACCTAAATGGCTTGCATGATCAAATTCTTGTAAAGTCTCACGAAATCTTGATATACTATTGATTTTATCCGGCTTGTTAATTTTCCCCCTTCCTGCAATAATAATTGCATCACGTCTATATAGTTGATTTTCGCGTAGACTTGTGTCCATGCATGGACAAAGTTCTTTATCTGATACTACCCTACATAAAATATCTTCTGAACGTCTTTTCTTAGCCATCCAATCATCAAAACGTGAATTCTTGCTTCATCATTTGCCTCTCTCTCGTCGTCTTCTTCTTCTTCTTCAAATTTCTCAGCAGTATACTTACACTACTGAAGCTGCACCTAGCTCCACCTACGATACAAATCTCAAAACCCTCCTCTCTTCCCTCTGCTCTGCCACTGCCGCTGTCACGTCCCAAATCTCAACGGGCTTACGACATACCTCGATGGTCAATCATTGAATGCGACATCCCAGGCACGTCGCCGACCCAACCCAAACATCAAAGATTAAGTACGCGCGGAAACAAATTGAAACAACCCAGACAATTAATAATGACAAGGGCTGGCAAAAGCACGAAACAATAACTGTAATTCTTACACCAGGCAGATACATACCACGTTCACAAAAAGGGACAGTGGTTCGTAAACTTAACTCCTCTACAAAAAGGGGAAATTCAAAATACAGGGTACTTGACTCATCCTCGATCTCCGAGATACCCTTGTAGCGTCTCCAGTCACTCACGGTCATAGATCTGAAAATAGTTATATAACAACCGTGAGAACGAGTCTCAATAAGTAATACCCTAAACCCCACATAGGCCAATGCGTACCCAGACAAATCGTACAAGCAGTCTAACCCATAACATAGAGAATTCACATAATTGTACTTACCTCGCCATCAAACGCATGCCGACTCTGCACGTTAGTCAAACGTGATAATGTAATAATAATAGCTCAATAATATATCACCATCACTCACACACCAACTACACTAGCACTCAATCAATCCAACCAATTCGACCAAACATTCAATCAGCCAATTCAATCACACTCAATTCGCATGCGTAGCCGAACAACTTTCCACGACCTCCCGGGTCCTTTCACACTGCCCGCGCCACTGCGCCTTAGTCCCAATCTCACAGCCCACGCCACTGCGTCTCAGGCTCGGCCCTTAGATCAAGCCTGGCTCGGTCCCGCATAACCACGCCTTAGGACATTTTTCCCCTTTCCAATGACCCGCGTAACTACGCCTTAGGTCTAGTCATGCCTTTCTCGCTACACCCACGTAACCATGCCTCAGGTTGGCAGCTCTCTGATCGATCCAGGCTTTTCTCATGCACATGCACCACAACACAATTCGCCATTCTCACAAGTCGTATCAATCACACTCAAGGCATGCTCAACACATCACAATTCACCATCCAACACGTCGTACAAGTTCAAATCACATCACAGCCCATCACACTGGCCACAAATCCGACATTCAAGCCGGCCACATACGAACATCAAATCCACCCACGAATGGCACAACAATCCAATCATTGACCCACCAACATTAGCTACTAATATGCATCCAAAATCATCCCAATTCCAAACCACGAGCTCACCAATCCGACATTCAAGTCGACCACAATTAAACATCAATTTTCCCCACACACGCCATGATAATACGGTTATTTGGCCCACCATAATTGGCCATCAATAAACACTCAAAACCATCCCAATTCACCCAACAATTCAATCACATTCAAAACACAAGTTTCAGTGAATTAATTCTATCAAACTAGCCCTTAATCCACCCGGCCTACCTTCTAAATAAGTCTAAAAATACCCATAGTCCTAAGTAAGGACTAGGAGGTCACTTGCAAAGTTCAAGCCCAAGAACTGCCACAAGGGCAGCCAAGGGGCCGGTCGGAGCGGCGACTGACTCGGTACAGACGTGGGCCAAACAGGCATGCTGACCGACTAACACGGGCACGGTGGCCGGACGGTGTGCCTGGCGCACTGGCACGGTGGCCAAACGGCGTGCCTGGCGCACGGGCAAGTTGGATGGGCGACGTGCCTGAGCGGCTGGGCCACGGGTAGGCATGCTGCAAGGATGGACGGGCAGCCTGTCGGCTACGTGAGCAACAGCCAAGGACGGCTGGGCCACGGCTGGGCTAGCTGGTTGGCCGGCTGGTTGGCTGGCCGGCAGCAGCGACGGGAGGGCAGCAGGCGGCGTCGAGCTGGTCCCGGTGATTGGCTAGGAGGGAAAGAGGAAAGAGTTGGCCGGCGAGCTGCTAGGCAGTCGGCGATGGTGGCGACGGCGGCGGCTGGGCGGCGAAGGTGGTGGCTGAGGGGAGTTGGGCTGGTGATGGTGGGAGCAGCGACAGTTGGCATGGCGGTGCATGGCGGCAACAAGTGATCTGGATAGAGAGGGGGAAGAGGAGCTCGAGGAGGAAGGTCGGCGGCGAGAACGGTGAGGCCAGCGACGGTTAGGGTGGCATGATCACGTCGCGGTAACGGAGTGGGGCAAGACGGCCGGCTGGGTAGTGCTGGGCCGTGACAGGCACGGCGGCGGTTGGGTGCGGCGAACTGGCATAAAGGAGAGGGAGAGAGGGAGTAATCGATCGGGGTGATGACTGGCGCGGTGGCAGCACCAGACGAGCGGCCGGTGGTGGTGACGACGAGCTCCTGGCGGCCCGGCGAGCTGAGCTCGCGGCAGCGATAAGCAGGCATGTGGCGACAAGCTGCTACTCGTGCACGGAGGGGAGGGAGGGAGGGAGAGAGAGAGAGAGAGAGAGAGAGAGAGAGAGAGAGGGGCAGTCGGGCCTAGGGCGAGTGGCGGGGCGGACGGCGTGGCGGCAGCGCAGCGGCGGTTGGGCGGCGACGAGCTCGGGCAGGCAGCGAGCAGCAAGCAAGAGCAGCAATGGCGTCGGGGAAGGAAGGAGGGAGGGAAAGAAAAGAATGGAGGAAGAGAGAGGAGAAAGAGTCTAACAGGGGAGAGGGGGAGACTACATGGAGGGGACGTGTGCATGGGGGGTGGGTGTGCACGGCAGAGGGGGAAGGAGAGAGAGAGAGAGAGAGAGAGAGAGAGAGAGAGAGAAGTCAACGCACTTGAGTGCGATCCAATGGTCGGAATTCAAATCCAAAAACGATCCTACGGTCCAAATTAATCTTAGAATATAATAAGGGATAAAGGCCAAAATAATTAAATCAAACTACTCCGAAGGAGGTCTACTAATTTAAATTCGCACCCGGTCAAAAATTCACTTTTCCACTATTCCTGGCAATATCGATACTGGCCATGATAATATCGACACCGTCCAATTAAATTCGCCTTGAGAGTCCGAGAAATTCGACACCAAAGTTTGGACTCTAAATAACGGTCAAATTTGATCTAATGCGATTATAGCGAAATCTCAATTTTTTAAAAGCAACAACCGAGAGTGATCAGATCCCGGGCGAGATTTTACTATAAGTATATTGACGAATTATACGTTTTATAAATCTCAAAAATGGGTCGAAATTCGGGATGTCACAATTCTTCCCCCTTACAAAAATTTCGTTCTTGAAATTTACAATCTAACCCAACTATTCAAACAAAAGGGGTTATTGGTGTCGCATCAACTCTTCGCTTTTCCATGTCGTACCTTCGGTCCCATGATGCTCCCAAATCACTTTGACCATCGGAATTGCCTTGTTCCGCAACACTCATTCCATTATGTCCTTGATCCTTACTGGCTTTTCTATGTTCGACACTCTATCGTTCCCGTCTATTTCTTCGTAATTTAGCATGTGGATCAAGTCCGGTTTATACTTCCTTAGCATCAACATGTGGAACACATTGTGAACATGAGATAAAATTGGCGGTAGCGCGAGACAATAGGCCAAAGTGCCGATTCTTTCTAAGATTTTGAATGGACCCACGTACCTCGGGCTCAATTTTCCTTTCTTGCCAAACTGTGAAAATTCTCTCATCAGCGACACTTTGAGGAAAACGTGGTCCCCCACTTGAAACTCCAAAGGCCTACGTTTCAGGCTTGCATAATTCTTTTGGCAGCTCTGAGCGATCTTAAGCCTGTCCTGAATCACCTTGACCATCTCGACTGACTACTGAACCAACTCTCGTGATGCTCCTCTCACCAACTTTGTCCCAACAAACCGGTGTTCTGCAAGCTCTGCCATATAACGTTTCAAACGATACTGTTTTGATACTCTATTGGTAGCTACTGTTGTAGGCAAACTCGACCAAATGCAACTGTTCTTCCCAATCGCTCTTAAAATTCAACACACATGCTCGTAGCATGTCTTTCAAAGTCTAAATCGTCCTTTCAGACCGGCCATCCATTTGCGGATGATAGACGGTGCTAAACTATAACTTTGTTCCTACTACCATGTGAAGACTTCTCCCAAAAAGTTGTAATAAACTTGGGACCACAGTTTGAGGTAATCGTTACTAGCACTCCATATAGACGAACTATCTGTTGTCCGTATAGCTTTGTGCACCTTTCTAATGCGAAGTCCTTTCGCACTGCCAGAAAATGTGCCGATTTTTTCAACTGATCTACTATAACCCAAATTGAATTATGGCCCCTTTGGCCACTCGGTAGTCCCATAACAAAGTTTATCGTGATATGCTCCCATTTTTCATTCAGGGATTTTCAATGGCTGCAAGAATCCACCCGGCTTACGATGTTATGCCTTCACTTGTTAGCATGTTCGACATTTAGCCACGTGCTTGGCCACATCTACTTTCATGTCGTTCCACCAATAATGCCACCGTAGATTTTGACACATTTTCGTACTACCCAGGTGAATACTATAATTACTACGGTATGCCTCAGACAAAATCTCCTCCTTAAATTCTGCATCATTGGGTACACACAACCGTCCGCAGAACTTCAGAGTCCCATCCTCGAATACCTGAAAATTCGATTTCCTTTATTGTGACATCCATACTCAAAACCTTCTGAATCTTCAGGTTCGTCAATTGTAAGGTCTTAATCTTAGTCTAGACCTCTCCAGTTCAATCCTCAATGTTGCAAAAAGACTTAAGATCTGACTCACTTCAAACTTAAATTCCGAATCCCGAACTCCCTCTAATAGAGTCCATTCCTTGATCATCATATGCACGATGCTTGATTTCCGGCTCAGAGCATCCGCTACGTTGTTAGGTTTTCTGGGATGATACATAATCTCGCAGTCATAATCCTCAAGGGATTCCATTCAACGGCGTTGTCTCATGTTCAATTCTTTTTGGGAGAATGAGTGCCTTAAACTTTGATGGTCCGTATAAATCTAAATTTTTTATTCCCACATAGGTAGTGTCTCCAAATCTTACGGGCGAAAATAATCGCAGCCAATTCTAAGTTGTGTGTCAGATAATTCAGCTTATGCGGTCTCAATTGTCGTGATGCGCATGCCACTACTCTTCCTTGTTGCATTAGCATGCATCCCAATCCTCTTAGCGACGCATCACTGTAAATCTTATATCCTCTCGAACCTGACGGGATTGTCAACACTGGTGTGATCGTCAACCTCTGTTTTAATTCTTGGAAGCTCCTTTCACACTTATCCGTCCATTCAAACCTTGTTTCTTTCTTTAGTAACCGTGTCAACGGCGTTGCTAATGCCGAAAATCTTTCTACGAAGTGTCTGTAATATCCTGCTAGACCCAAGAAGCTCCAAACTTCGGTTACTGTTGTCTATCTCGGGCAATTCGTGACGGCTTCATTCTTTGCCGGGTCCACTGCAATTCTGTTTTCCAGATATCACATGTCCTACGAATGCCACTTGATGAAACCAGAATTCACACTTGCTGGACTTAGCGTATAGTGCATATTCCCTTAAAGTCCGAGAACCTTTTCCAAATGCAACTCATGCTCGGCGAGACTCTTTGGGTATACCAAGATGTCGTCCATGAAGGATAAGACGAACTGATCCAAATATTCCTTAAATACCCAATTCCTTAAATCCATAAAGGCAATAGGGGCGTTAGTTAATCCAAACAACATCACCGTAAGCTCGTAGTGCCCATATCTCATCCTGAATGACGTCTTCGACACATCCTCTTTCTTAATCCTCAATTGGTGATAGCCAGTCCTCAAGTCGATCTTTGAAAATATCGACGCCCCCTGTAACTGATCAAATAGGTCATTTATCATTGGCAACGAGTACTTATTCTTAATAGTAACCTGATTCAGCTGTCTGTAATCGATACACAATCTTAACGATCCATTCTTTTTCCTCAAGAACAACATTGGCGCTCCCCATGGAGACGTACTCGGATGAATAAAACCGTTATCTAATAACTCCTGCATTTGAACCTACAATTCTATCAATTCTGACAGCGACATCCTATAGGGTGCTTTCGAAATTGGTTCCGTCCCTACGGCCAACTCAACCACAAACTCCACTTCACTATCAGGTGGCAATCTCGGCAATTCCTGAGGAAAGACATCGGGAAGGTTACGCACTCGGCTATGTCCTTTAGCCTTGGTTCCTCAACCAACTAGTCAACCACAAAATAATTATTTTTCTATACCTCAAAGACAAGACTCAATCCATCCAATTTCAATCCACAGTCTCCCAAAACAAATTACTCCAATTCTTTGCAGAATCCGAAATTTCCAAGCAACACACATCCTTTCCAACCCGTCCAAAAATGTCATCAGTAATTTAGAGATCCTCAAACCGATTGCGCCTATTCACCATAAGTGACTATAAGTCTTACATGACTATTCAAGTTGTAATTTCAAAATCCTCTCTTATTGCACCGATTATCATCACATAACACATCTAGACTTTCAAGACAAATCCTCTGATTCCTTCCTAACCACTGCGTACATCTTTCCTTGTGCCTACGGTTAATCTGGTTATTCCACGGGGCATCTCCCGCTTAATGTCCTACTTACCGTTGTTGTTGCTATATTAACGGTCTAGCTTATCGGTTTGAGCAGTTTCTCACTTGGTGACCATGTTGGGCACATCCAAAATACGCTCCAAGTCCACCTGGGCAAGAGCCATTCCCGTGCCTCTTTTCACAGGACCGACATGCGATATTGAAGTAGTAATTCGGCTTTCCAAAGTTCTTTCTTACTAGAGGGACAAATCTCTGATTCTTTGTCATAGGCTTCTTTCCAAGGTTCCTATTGTCTCTAGTCGGCGTATACCGTGATCCAGAAGCGGCAGCCTTTTCACTCGTATCCGTGTCAACCATCGAGCTCTCTCATACAACTCATTGTAATCCCTTAAGACTCAAAAGTACTAACTGATTGTGGAATTCCGGTTCCAATCCATCCCGAAACGTCCTTGTCCTATCCACTTGGTTCTTGACCATCCTTGGTGCGTACTTAGGCAACCTTACAAACTCAATCTTGTACTAATCGACTGACATCCAATTTTAGCAAAGCCGAAGAAACCAGGTCATTTTTTGTCCTCGCGCACTCTCTGAGTGTACTTCTCATTGAAGGCCTCGACAACGACACCCTAGCTTGGAATTATGCCCTTCGAAATATCCTACTTTTGGGGTCCTCTTACAAATCACCTGCATTTCCTGGGAATTGATATACAACCAGGATCACTTTCTCCTCATCAGCGTATCCGAATACCTCAAAGCGCCCTTTTTTTTCCAAGTCCTCTATCCAAAGTAATGTAGCCTCAGGGTCACCTTTACCATCGAACTTCAGAGGTTTCAATTTCAAATATTTTCCAACTAGCTGACGTATCTATCTGACTGCATTAACTTACCCTCGACCTTGATTCCCAATAATTTCATTATGCCCATGATTCCCATTATTTCTATTGGTGGCGGCAACAGTGGCCTCAGCATCAGTAGCGACAGTAGCATTTCGCTCATCAGTCTGTCTTCCCATTAAAATTCCAACTCCCTCGAGTGCCCTCAAAATCCCATCTATCTGGGATCCTCTGCAGCCCCAGCTTGCGGACCTACATGACCTCGACCTCGGCTACTCATACTCATAGGATTCACACCACCCACTTACCTGCTATTATTCCCTTTGAGAATTAAAGACCTAGGCCAACTATGCCAGTCTAAAACTCTAGGCAGTGAATCACAACAATTCACTAAGCAGGCAGTCAATCACAACATCACTCAATCACAGATAACAGGGATCGTGCACTGACCTCAAGTCCTAATGCACCTGCACCTCACATGTTATTACATACGTCACTCAGCAATCACAATTAAACAGTCTAAGGTACGCATGGCACACGAATCTCCCTAACTAACTACCCCAAGGTCATCACTCCTCATCACTCCAAGTTTCTACCATCTTGGTTCGAGCTGACCTTGCTCTGATACCAAATCAACGGGGATGTCACGCCTCGAATCCCAACGGGCTCGCGATACCCTCGATGGTCAATTATTGAAGGCGACGTTCCAGGCACGTCACCGACCCAACCCAAACATCAGAGATTAGGCACGCGCGGAAACAAATTGAAACAACCTAGACAATTAATAATGACAAGGGGTGGCAAAAGCACGAAACAATAACTGTAATTTTTACACCAGGTAGATACATACACGTTCACAAAAAGGGATAGTAGTTCGTAAACTTAACTCCTCTACAAAAAAGGGAAACTTAAAATACAAGGTACTTGACCCATCCTCGATCTCCGAGATATCCTTGTAGCGTCTCCAGTCACTCACGGTTACGGATTTGAAAATGGTTATATAACAACCATGAGAACAAGTCTCAATACGTAACACCCTAAATCCCATATAGGCCGATGCGTACCCAGACAAGTCGTACAAGCAGTCTAACCCATAACATAGAGAATTCACAACATTGTACTTACCTCGCCATCAAATGCATGCCGACTCTGCACGTTAGTCAAACGTGATAATGTAATAATAATAGCTCAATAACATATCACCTTCACTCATACACCAACAACACTAGCACTCAATCAATCCAACCAATTTGACCACACATTCAATCAGCCAATTCAATCACACTCAATTCGCATGCATGGCCGAATAACTTTCCACGACCTCCTAGGTCCTTTCACACTGCCCGCGCCACTGCGCCTTAGTCCCAATCTCACAACCCGCGCCACTGTGCCTCAGACTCAACCCTCAGATCAAGCCGGGCTTGGTTCCGCTTAACCACGCCTCAGAACGTTTTTCCCCCTTTCAATGACCCGCGTAATTACGCCTTAGGTCTAGTCATGTCTTTCTTGCCACACCCGTGTAACCACGCCTCAGGTTGGCAGCCCTCCGATCGATCCTGGCTTTTCTCATGCACATGCACCACAACACAATTCGCCATTCTCACAAGTCGTATCAATCCCACTCAAGGCATGCTCACCACATCACAATTCACCATCCAACACGTCATACAAGTTCAAATCACATCACAGCCCATCACACTGGCCCACAAATCCAACATTCAAGTTGGCCACATATGAACATCAAATCCACCTACGAATGCCACAACAAGCCAATCATTGACCCACCAACATTAGCCACTAATAAGCATCCAAAATCATCCCAATTCCAAATCACGAGCTCACCAATCCGACATTCAAGTCAGCCACAATCAGATGTCAATTTCCCCCACACACGCCACGACAATACGGTCATTTAGCCCAACATAATTAGCCACTAATAAGCACTCAAAACCATCCCAATTCACCCAACAATTCAACCACATTCAAAACACAAGTTTCAGTGAATCAATTCTATCAAACTAGCCCTTAATCCACCCGGTCTACCCTCTAAACAAGTCTAAAAATACCTATAGTCCTAAATAAGGATTGCGAGGTCACTTACAAAGTTCAAGCCCAAGAAATGCCACAAGGATAGCCAAGGGGCTGGTCGGAGTGGCGGTTGACTCGGCATGGGCGCGGGCAAAACGGGCGTGCTGATCGACCAACACGGGCACGGTGGCCAGACGGTGTACTTGGCGCACGGCGCGATGGCTGAACGGTGTGCCTGGCGCACGGGCGCGGTGGTCGCGCGGCATGCCCAGGGTCGCACGGGCGAGTTGGATGGGCAACGCGCCTAGGCGATGGGCCGGCTGAACGAGCGACGTGCTCGGGTGGTTGGGCCATGGGTAGGCGTGCTGCAAGGCTAGACGGGTGGTCGGCCGGTGACGTAAGCAACGGCCAAGGACAAATGGGCCACGGCCGGGCTAGCTAGTTGGTCGGCTGGGTGGCTGGCTGGTTAGCTGGCTGGCGACAGTGACGGGATGGCGGTGGGCGGCGGTGAGCTGGTCCCAGCGACTAGCTTGGAGGTAAAAAGGAGAGAGTTGGCCGGCGAGCTGCTGAGCGGCCGGCGACGGTGGCGGTGGTGGCTGGGTAGCGAAGGTGGTGGCTGAGGGGAGTTGGGCTGGTGATTGTGGGAGCAACGAAGACCGACACGGCGGCGCACGGCAGCAATAGGTGATTTGGAGAGAGAGGGGGAAGAGGAGCTCAGGGAGGAAGGTCGGCAGCGGGAACGGTAGGGCAGGCGACGGTCAGGGTGTCATGATGACGTTGCGGTGGTAGAGTGGGGCAGGACGGTCGACTGGGCAGCGCTGGGTTGTGACAAGAGCGGTGGCAGTTGGGCGCAGCGAGCTGGCGCGAAGGAGAGGAAGAGAGGGAGCAATCGATCGGGGCGGCGGCTGGCGCGGTGGCAGCACCAAACGAGCGGCCGGCAGTGATGACGACAAGGTCCCGGTTGTCCGGCGAGCTGAGCTCCTGGCAGCGACGAGCAGGCTTGCGGCGATAAGCTGTTGCTCGTGCGCGAAGGGGGGGAGAGAGAGAGAGGAGAGTGGTAGTCGGGCTTAGGGCAGGGCGGATGGCATGGCGGCTGGCGGGGCGGTAGCGTGGTGGCGGTAGGGCGACGACGAGCTCGGGCGGGCAGCAAGCAGGAAGCACAAGCAACAATGGCGTCGGGGAAGGAAGGAGGGAGGGAAAGAGAAGAAGGGAGGAAGAGAGAGGAGGAAGAAGAGAGAGGAGAGAGAGTTTGACAGGGGAGAGGGGGAGACTACATGGAGGGGACGTGTGCATGGGGGGTGGGTGTGTGCGGCAGAGAGGAGAGAGAGAGAGAGAGAGAGAGAGAGAGAGAGAGAGTTAACGCACTTGAGTGCGATCCAACGATCGGAATTCAAATCCGAAAATGATCCTATGGTCCAAATTAATTCTAGAATATAATAAGGGACAAAGGCCAAAATAATCAAATCAAACTATTCTGAGAGAGGTCTACTAGTTCAAATTCGCACCCGATCAAAAATTCACTTTTTCATTATTCTTGGCAATATCGACACTAGCCATGATAATATCGACACCGTCCAATTAAATTCGCCCCGAGAGTCCAAGAAATTCAACACCAAAGTTTGGGCTCTAAATAATGGCCAAATTCGATTGAATGCGATTCTAACGAAATCTCAAGTTTTTTAAAAAAAAACAATCGAGAGTGATCAATTCCCGGGCGAGATTTTACTATAAGCACACTGACGAATTACACGTTTTATAAATTTCAAAATTGGGCCAAAATTCAGAATGTCATAGCTGCCGATGCCGATAGCTTTGTCAATGTCACCACCGGCAAAAGCCCACTTGACCTCACCTATGGGCTATTCCTCTGTTGTGGTGACGTCCATGCCACCACTTGCGACGATTGCGTGGCTAACGTGAGCAAGGAAAAACTCGCACATGCTCTAATGAGAAGGATACCATCACTTGGCACGACGAGTGCATGTTGCGTTACTCGAACCAATCAATTTTTTATGTCAAGCAAGCAAATTGAGTAGCTTCACCCAGTTGCTGAAGGATATGACCGATTAATTGGCCAAGATGGTGGCGGGGGATGGGTCTGGCAAGAGGACAACGTGACGAGGCAAGAGGGGAGAGTCTTGGCCCCGAGCTGCAATGTTGGGTTTGCGTTTTAGAAGTTCTATGATGGACTGTCTTCTACAAAGCACAGGCACCAGCAGTGTGAGCACTGATGTTGAAACTTGGCGGCTCCTCAAAACTACCATATATTAGATCAACTACTAAGTTGGTTACACTTGGAGATGCATGTTCTAACAAACTCTCTAGTAATAACTCTGTCATCAATTTCGAAGTGAAATATATTTGCACGCAGCAAGTTTGAAGCTGGCTTTCTCAAAAAAAGTGGGACTCCACCGAAATTTGAGATTCTCTCTAATGAAGTGCTAGAGAACAAAACGCACTGAATTCCTTATAAAATCTCTACATTATCAAAGCCAATAATAGAGCAATCATTCCATACCACAATCGTGGCAAGAGAATGGACCATAACGTGCACTTTAATTAATACATCGATTCGGACTCCTCAACCTCTAGGGTCAAAGTTCCCTTCCACAACTCTTTGATATATTCAACGTCATCTTCCAACGCTAGTTTCCCTTGTTGAACTAAGGAGTCCTAAAACCTTCCATAACCAAGGCATATGAGAGCCAGCGATTACATATCCATTGGGAAAAAGTGAATGTGAATGTGGCATAAAATCATTTTCAATTGGGAATGGTAGATAGCCATAACTAAGCGTAAGTATCAGCAGAATGTCCTTTCACAAGGAGAGGAACTCCTTCTGATTTTTTGACAATGTCATTTCCAATCTCAAGGAGATCCGGACGTTGTTGCTTTTCCTTTTTCTCGAATAACCATTTTTTAAACAAGGTCATAGAGTCTTCATGAGAAAGACCTTTTAGATTATGCATCGGATGAAAATTCGTTATCGAAATGTGTGAATTTGGAATTAACTCATAAGAGGCACAATTTGATTGAATCATGGTTTAGCGTCTGAAATCCAATGTTAAATGTGTCGAATTGGGACCCTATCAACATGGGTGGCCTCCTAGAGACAAAACCGTGGTGTCGGAATATGATGGATTAAAGTGGGTAATACCTCGAGTGAATTAGGCTAAAGAGTTACACAACGACCTAGAAAAAAATCAATTTCATTTTCTTCCTCAAATAAAAAAGAGAAACTCAAGCGAAACGTTTCAGATGGGTCCAATCCTTACTTTGGTCTTGTTGCATAAATTCGTATGGATCAAATTTAATCTATCAAAAGTATTACTCCGTTGCCGTAATTTGATGGAAAATTCAAGGCTCTAAGAGTCACCAAAATCACTTTCATCCTTATCTCCTCTCTCTCTCTCTCTACAACTACATCGCTGGGATACATATCTTGACTTTTCTTCTTCTTCTTTCAGTCTCCCCGTTGAAACCAAAGAAGCACGCAACTCACGCAATTGACTTTTCAATGAACTGAGACGAGGGCTAATGCTTCTTCCATCCTCACCGTCCATCTTATTCGCAAGTCCCTTGAATATCGATGGCGTTACTAATCCAACTCCTGTCGCTTTTCTTTTTTTTTTTGGGTCAGAACTAAAGGCTTTTCATTGATAACCAAAGCAAGAGGAACCCAGTAACCGGGTATCAAAATAAAGCAGTTCAATGAGGGCCTACGGAGGACTAGTCAACCAGTGTTGAGAGATTTTTTTTTCCTGTAAGCCTTCGCTACCCAGTCCGCCACTCTATTTCTATTTCTATTACAATATTGGAGCTTAATATTAGAAAAAGAAAGAAGCAGCTCACGTGCTTCGAGAGCTGAATGGACCTTAATGTTTTTGACTTTAAGAATAATCTCACGCTGGTTTGTCTTGACTTGTAAACGTCTCTTCTGACCTTCCCATAAGAAATTTCATGATTTAAACTATCATTTTTCACACGTTTTGTACCCTTTCAATATGTCGAATTTCATATTTTAAATGTTCATGTTAAAAACGTCTTGAGTTTGTAAAAGAAACCCGATTCAAGTAAATTTCCTAATTTGGGTAGGTTTTTTGGTTTGAGTAGATTTTCTGAAAGGAGTTTTATTATGTAGGATTCAATTATCATGTTCATATAGGTAATAGAATTCTACTTGATGGACACAAACTAGAGCAAACAAGAAGCATGTTAGGATTTAATGTCTGTGAGTTTTCTGTGTGAGTTCTTCGTAAGAGATTGTCAGATAACATTTGTAGGTTTTCTTTGATTGTAGTCAGTGGCTGGGAACAAACGAATATTTGAGCAATTGTAAACTTTGTACTCTCCAAATTTATAATGGATTTCTTGGCAGCAAGCTTTCCCCATGAAGTAGGTACTTACACTCGAACCAAATTATGGAAATCTCTGGTATCCTTATTGTTTCTTATTGGTTTCTCTAGTAATTTTTCTCTCTCACGTTTGACTTAAATTACAAGATCGGTTAGCTTCTACATTATTTTTACTACAATTGGCATCAAAGCTAAGACAAGGATTTTTAGATTTAATTTGGGGCTTTTACTTGTCTAATCATTGTGAAATGTTGTTGTAATTATTTCTGAAGCGTAAATAGAAATTGAGAAGTTTAACAGCAAGAACAACTTTGGGTTGTGAAGCATTAAGATGTGTGTGCAATTAACAGCCCAAAGTTCAGCAAAGGTGTTGGATGATTAAGATGAATTGTTAGAAATGATGAAAGAGGCTATAAGGTAGAGTTGATGGAGCAAATGAAGAGTATAATCTTGTTGCATCAATCGGGTGATGTGTTAGTAGAAGCAATTGAGAAGAAAAATGTAGTAGCTTTGTGGGTAAAACTTTAGGCCCTTTGTGTAACAAAGGGTTTAAATAATCGTCTATATATATTGAAAATGATGTTTTCAATTTTGATTTGCTAAAGGTACTTCCATCTGTGTCTCCTTAGATAAGTTTAACAAACTCATAAGGATTTGAAGAATATCGACGAAGCCTTAATTGATGAAAAACAGGGCATGATGTTGTTGGCATTTTTACTAAAGTCATGGGAGCACTTTATAATTTGCTGTTATAAGGTCATATTGCAATAATCTCAGAAGAGGTAAAATCTGCCTTGCTCTATAAGAGTGGCTGAAGAAGTTGTGAGATCATAAACAAGCATAGGATGTAGAACATGGACTAGTGATTCAAGGTAGAGATGAACATCAGGGTCCAATACCTGAGGTAAAACTAGGCCGAAGTCGCGCCATAGAAAGTACAAGGGTTGCGTGAAGTGCTTGGAATCATGAGAAGAGGAGTACAAGGAGAGATTGTACAAAGCTGCTAAATGGAGATGGTAGGCAAAATGACACAAGCAATGTGGTGAATGTTGCCGAAGGGAGCACTAGTGAGGCAAAAACTGTCTTGTGTGTGATTACTAGCTCATTAGGAGACAAATATGTGCTAGATTTTGGGTGTTCTTATCATATGACACCTCATTAGAACTTATTCATTACTTATCAGACTCAAAATGGCGATAGTCTTCTGATGATGAAAAATGCAACCTGCAAAGTTGTGGAGATAATAACAATTCAGGCTCGGATGCATGATGGGGTAGAGCACACGTGAGAGACATGAGGCATATACTTGACCTTAAGAAGAACCTTATTTTTATAGGAACACTCAATGGCATCGAATATAAGTACTATAGAAAGTGCAGTGCTGAAGATTTGTTAGTGTGCCATGACAATGATGAAGGGAAATAAGCTGAATTTTCTCTATCATTTACTAGGAAAAACCATGATAGGATTTGCTTCAGTTTTATCAGGTGAGTCAAACTCAAACTTGACTTAGTTATGGTATATACGGTAGGGGCACATGCGTGAGGCTAGTATGATGATGCTGAGCGAGAGGGATTGTCGAATGGTTAAAAGACAATGAAGCTAGACCTGTGTAAGCAAGACATCTTTCGGAAGCACTTGGGTCACAGTTCAACTATGCATTCAACAAACCAACCAGTTTATTACATTCATTTTACAGGAATCAAGGCTTGCCTTTTAATTGTGTTTTGAGCTGAAAATACTTAGTGTCTACCAATCATTTATTTTATACCAAGATCAATTTAATCTTGCAAGCGCGGACTCTATGGACTGAAGGAAGAGAGTTGGAACTCGTGGTTCCTTCTCTGGCAGAATCAGGCTCAACAGCTGAAATGGTCAGGTGCATTCACATTGGCCTCTTGTGTGTCCAGGAAGATCCTAGAAATAGATCGACAATGTCAGAAGTAGTGATGCTTTTGGGAGGTCAAACAGGAACTCTTCGGGAACCGAAAAAGCCGGATTTTTCAGTCGGTAGCATCGTTTAAGAACTCGATTAATCATCAGCAACTAATATTTCTGTCAATTAGATGATTGTTTCTAGTATCTTGCCTAGGTGAACCAGCACGTAGATTAGTTGAGTAAGGTTTCATAGCCCACGGTTGAAAAATTCTACGCTGGTTAGAGGAACTCGTCATGTTTTGGAAGAATTACGCCGCTCATGAAAATCGCTGTATAAACAATCGATATTATTGCACATGGAGAACACCGACTTGTTGAGTATAAAGAAATTGCACAAATTGTGGAGACCCATGTATCCATAGGTTGATCAATGCAAATTCTGTAAACCAGAAGCTCCATATATTTTCTTGAACTGAAGCAGTTTCAATGCAATTTGGCTTTTCTCGAATAGAACTCCAGTTCTTTCCGAGTTTTGGATATTAATAATGGCTAATACAGAATTGGACTTATGGAGATAAGTGCAGGAGGAAAAAATCTGTTCCCTTACCAATGGTCAATTTGCAATTAAATCCTCTTTTTTTAGTTCTTTTTTTATAGCCTTTTTCTGCCTGATTTGATTAACCATAAGATAAAGATAAACGAGCAAGATCGCAAATTGCCATGTCATCGACGGTCCCAACTTATGGGATTCTCGACTTGGCATCAAGAGGTTATGCCAAACTGGATTCGAATTCGAGACATCTTGCTTCTCAAATTGCTAGGTCCGGATTGCCATGTCTAAATTACATCACTTTCGCCAATTAGCTCAACTAGTTCCTTGGATTGAGTTGCCATTGAAAATTCCCTCAACTAATGCAGTTTGTCCTTGACAGAACGTTCTATTAGTAGACTAAAGAGATGAAGACAGGTCTGATAATTAATTTTCCTTGGCGGGCTACTTCCTAATAATTTACTTATGCGACTTAGACTTTGAATTCCTAAAACTATCCTTCATTGATAGGGTTTAAAGTTATAAAAAATCCCAAACTAATACATATATGATAAATTTACTCAAAATTAATTTTTTGACCATAAAAAATCCAAAACTAGTACACCTATAATAAATTTACCCCAAACTAATATTTTAACTACCAAGAACCCAAAATTGATATATTTGTGATAAATTTACCCTTCGTCGGTTTCCGTTAAATTGGATTTATACCACAAAAAATCACAACTTGATACATTTGTGGCAAACGGAGGGGAAAACCCCAAATTGATACATTTGTCAACTGTGGCACGTCATTTAACTCAGGAATTTGACGGTAAAATTTAACAGGAATTAATAGAGGATAAATTTATCACGGATGTACTAGTTTGGGGTTTGTTGTGGTCAAAATATTAGTTTGGGGTGAATATGTCACAGGTGTACCAGTTTGGAATTTTTCGTGGTACTAATCCTTATTTATACCCTCTACTTTTGTTTTCTTGAGTCTTTCCATGTGGCGATTTTCTAATCCCAATTAACCACCAGATCATGCAATAAAGGGTCACACATGAGAACCAAAGTCTAGCATCAATCCCATGCAAATTGTTTTGGAGCCCATCTCTCTAATTCCTGTGGTTGCTACTTTTAACATACATGGACACGGAAACCACGTCATTTAGGAAAGGGCTGGATTTGCTGATTTCAGTAGACCCATTTCATTGGTCAGAGTCAAAGTCACTCGACCAATAGGATGCTTAGATGCATTTCCGTTCCAATCCCGCTCAAGATTAGAATGGAAGTCTTGGTCTTCTATCAGGCTTCATTGTAAAATACTTACGTTGACCCGATTTGCTGTACTTTGTGGGGAGGGTATCGAATCTGTACTTGTGCACCTAATCTCTACACAAATCCGTTTCGTAACCACTATTTTGTGGGGAGGGTTTGTTTCATTTCTTACAAATGCCAGTCTCAGATACCAAATAAATCATGAAGCGTGAAGGATGTGCTTTCTTCCGGAAACCTGCTGATGGCTTGCATCAGTGACTCTGTGGAGAGGTGATTGCTCAGAATTGGAGTGCGCTAAAGAAATGATCACCTTGTTTCGTTCTCAGGTGGTCTCAAGAGCCATCCTACAGCTCTTTTTTCATTGTCTTCTTCATGGATTTCACAACCCGGTTCTGGCTGATATCCCCGAAAAGCACTGCCCCGACAACAGTTCAAATGCCACAAACAGTGCATATCGGGGCAACCTCCAGGAGCTCACTTCTTGGATGAGAAACAACGCTTCTTCCTCCAAGTTCTTCAAGGACTCGTCCGGGAACTCCCCAAATAAAGTTTATGGTCAATACATGTGCCTCAACTATGTTTCCAAGTCAACATGCCGAAGTTGCATAGACAAGGGATCAGAAGACATCCTGACGCTTTGTCCAAACAAGACGGAAGCCGTCGTTTGGGAGGAATCTTGCCAGTTGCGCATATCCGACCAAAAATTTTTCGGCCATCTGTTCGAAATAAATAAACATCAGTTCAATCCGAGAAATATATCCGACCCTGGCAAGTTCGGGTCAGTGGTGGATGAAACTTTAAGTTCTCTTGCCCAGAAAGCAGTTCTTGAGTCTCCAGGGACTTACTATGCTACTAAGGAAAAGGAATTTGAATTGGGCAAGAACCAGACTTTATATGCTCTTGTTCAGTGCACTCAGGACTTAACAGCAGATGATTGTCGCAAGTGCCTCCAAGAAGCAATAAGACATGTGAAAGATTGCTGCAATTTTTCGCTTGGAGCAAGAGTTCTAAGTCCAAGTTGCTACTTGCGATATGAGTTATATCCTTTCTATGAGCAGGAGAAGAAGTCTGGTAAGGTTATGCCAAAATTTTTTACCTGTAATTGTTCTTCTCCTCACGAAGTCTGTAGTTGTTAATATTAGAACTGATTGAATCTGTGAAGAGGCTGCAACTATTTCTTGTCAAAAGCAGGGAAAAAGTGGCTGATCAAAGTTCTCACAATTTCATTGCTCTGCTTGGCGGCAATCAGTTTGTGCTCCTGGATTTTCTTCATCGTCAATAAAAGTAACGATCTTTATCCTAATGGTGATTTATGTGCCCTCCCCAAATTCCAATATATTTGAGACTCATCATGTTTGATTCCAGGGAAGAAAGACCTCGCAGATAGACAGGATCAACCTCTGGTTACTGGTGATTCTGCTCATGGTATTCTTCCATTGCGATACACCCCGGGAAATACTCTGACTGAAATTCAAGATCATCCATATTTTGATATTAGATGCATACTTGCGGCTACTGACAACTTCTCAGATACACTAAAACTAGGACAAGGTGGATTCGGCCCAGTTTACAAGGTGGCAATAATTCAATAAAAAAAAGTGTTTGTTGCTGAATTTTAAATAGGTACTCTTGCTTTTCTGGATGTTGTTAAGTAGTTTCTTGTTTTTGATTGAAAGGGTATTTTATGGGATGGGAGAGAAGTTGCGGTGAAGAGGCTAGAGAGCTGGTCAGAGAAGGGTTCCGAAGAATTCAGAAACGAAGTCCTGCTCATAATGAAACTTCAACATAAAAATCTCGTCCGGCTTCTTGGATTTTGTGCAGAACGAGAGGAGAAGTTGCTTGTCTATGAGTATATGCCAAATAGAAGTCTTGATGTCTTTCTCTTCGGTATACACCGGTCCTAAAGGTCTCGTAAAAAAAAATATGCCAAATATCATATCTATCTGACATTTGGTAACTTCTTTTTTTGGTATAGACGCACAGAGAAGGATCGAGCTGAGTTGGCGCAGACGACTGAACATAATCATCGGCGTCGCTCGAGGCCTGCTATATCTTCATGAGGATTCTCGTCAAAGAATCATCTACAGAGACCTCAAAGCAAGCAATGTGTTATTGGATTGCGACATGAACCCAAAAATCTCGGACTTTGGACTGGCAAGGATCTTTGCAGGAACAGAAAATGAAGCAAATACTGCTACACTAGTTGGAACCTAGTAAGTACAGTTTCCTTCACAGGGCTTAAATGATGTTCGAGAGTTCTTTGAAGTGATATAAATCTGGGCACTTTTAGCTTGGACTCTATGTTGCTTCATTTTGCCATAAGCTGACATTTTATTCTCTACCTAGTGGTTACATGGCGCCGGAGTATGCAATGGAGGGATTATATTCCATAAAATCGGATGTCTACAGCTTTGGAGTTCTCTTGCTTGAGATAATAACAGGGGAGAGAAATGCCGGCTTTTGGCAGTCAAGACGTGCCTCGAGTCTGCTAGCCTATGTAAGTTATAACTCGATTACACCTCCGGCTTTCACACCATTCACGTAATTGAGACTTAATAAATTCGAAAAGAATCCTATATGAGAAATGTTTTGAGGTCACAATAACAGAAAATTTGGAAGATCGGACAGCAAAATACAACAAACGTGCTATGGCATTAGACTTGTAGATCTCTAATTTTTGCTTATTCTTGTTCTCTCAGACCTCGGTCATGGCATCGGTTGCTGTTTTCGTGCATATTGATGAATATTACTAGTTGCATTGCGCAACATGTTGGTCCGTTGCATCCTTTTTCTTTCGTAATTCCTGGTTGGCGTTTAGCATTGGAAATGATGGGATGACATAACTTTATTGCAGGCATGGCAATTATGGAATGAAGGAAGAGCAATGGAGTTGATGGATCCATTGCTGCACAACGAGTGTTGTCCTGAAGAATTCATGAAATGTGTCCATGTCGGACTTTTGTGCGTTCAAGAAGACGCGTTCGATCGGCCGACCACGTCGGCTGTCAATGTGATGCTCAAAATGGATGCTGTAATTCTCCGTCAACCTTTTAAACCCGCCTTCTCGGTCAGTGGATTCACTCGTTGGTCCGATGGAGGTGTTGACAACGGTGATTATTCCGTCAATGGCTTGACGGTTTCCACTGTGGCACCTCGGTGAGAAAAGTCTACCCTAGGAGATAAACATGGTTCTTTGTACAAGCATACTGCTTGCACATGGTAACTTGTACACTAGTTATTCACCAAACAACCGATTCTCAACCATAAGCTGTTTAATTATGTGAGATGTCCATCTTGGCTCGAGAGAAATCGACATGTCGAGGACCTTATCAATGTCCAACCTTCCTCGTTGATTTTCATGGCTCTTGAGCCGGAAATAAAAGCTCCTAATATGAATCCATGTTCTTCCTCATTGTTTGGCTGTGAATGGTGGATCTGATGCTGTTACTTTCTTTTTTTTTTGGTCTGTATACTGTTACTTGATATGGTGCTATTTCCATTACTAATATATTGATGAGGGCCAACCAGACTTGCGCATCAACCAGTTTAATAATGCGACCGCTCAAATTCCACATGAAGAGGAGGTCGTTATATACTTTATAAGCAATAATATATATAACCAAACTCCACGAAAGACATCGTACGAAACGATCACAAAACCACGTGAATCCCAAGTAATTAAACCAGAGTCGACAAAAGAGTCGCGCACAACGCTTCGCTTTGCTGTATTTTAATACCGACTTAATACATTTTCGCTGTAATCGCACACAGCAACTTGGGTCGAACTTCGAGGGGCTAGCGTGCCCCGCAGCCCGTCCGGGCTCGTGTCCTGACCGTGGACGATACATATTTCCAAGTTGAACATTGAGGCACTCCCATCATTGGATTTGACCCGTCGCGCTTGAACAAAAATATTATTGTCGTGCAGGTTACAACTCATGCCGAAGAGACAAATTCAAATTGAATGGCCCCTCCTCCTCCCAGTGGACAGAAGCGAAGAACATGACCAAAAACAGGGGTCGATGCACACGAAGTTTCTGAACATTTCATTTGACTCTCCTTCGAGTGGAACGAAGTGAAGCGAGTTAAAAATTCTTAAATTCCAGCCCATCATCTCTGAAAAAGCATCTACACTAAAATACCATTTCAAAGAAAGATCGCCTTTTCAACTCGTCTTCCGTGGCTGTCTTCTCGTCTTGGGACTGTGGGCGGAGAGCTGATGTGGCCACCGGGGGAATTATTGATCGCCCGATTTCGATTTCCGCCTATTTTCAACCATTTTCCGAGATACATGGCATTAGATTTGGACGGCCGGCGAGCCCGTGCTCGGACCACGCCGAAGCCTTCCGGCGGAAACAGTTTTTACTACGGATTTTTATGTTTGTTTTTTTGGTACCGCACAAAGGGGTAACGCAGGTAGGTAAAGCCAATGAACAATGACGGGTTTCTGTATCATCCTAAGTTTTTCTAACTAATTTGATTTTAACATGTAATAAGATGAATTTGGCTAATGTTCTTTGACGTTGGAGGGGAAGGCTGAAATAAAAATGAATGAAAGAAGTAAAGGGTTAATACTACGAAAAACCCCAAATTGATACATATGTAACAAATTTATCTCAAATTAATTTTTTTACTACAAAAAAACTCAAAATTGATGCATTTGCAACAAATTTACTCTCCGTTAAATTGAATTACTATCACAAAAAATCACAAACTTGTACACTTGCAATAAACGGAGGGTAAAACCCCAAATAGTGTACCCGTCAACTGTCACGTGTAATCAAATTCATAAATTTGACGATAAAATTTAATGGAAACTAACAGAGTGTAAAATTATCACAGGCGTACCGATTTTGGATTTTTAGTAGTTTAAAAATTAGTTTAGGATAAATTTATTATGGATATAATTATACACGGTTTTTCGGGATATTAAACCATAACTAAAAGGTCTTATCCTGTTGGTCTGATTCCATTTCTAGAAAATGAAATATTCTTGGGTCTTCTCAGCCTTTCATCTCATGTCAACTTCAAGACGCTACAGTGAAGTTTCTCTTGGCTTTCATGGAAGAAAAGGCAGACAAATGACATTTCTCTTCTGCTGCAATTTTATAATAATTCTACTCTTGACCGACTTGAAGATTCTCCGCCCACCTTCACTGTGTTGAATTGCATCCATGCCGTGGACCTTTCAACTTTAGAGAAAGCCTCTTCCCTCACCTTTTATGGAAATCATTCCCAGTCAGTGCCTCTTCGCTGGTCTAGAATACAGTTTCTTTTTTTTTTTTTGGTAAGGAACAGAAAACTAGAATACAGTTTCGACCGTGAAAGATGGCAAGAGATTCGAATCTTGTCACCTTTTTCGTATTCGTGGCATCAATTTTGTTTCTTGTCTTACCCATTAATGGAAACGATCCTCTGTATGTGCTTTGCCACCCTGAAAAAGACAATTACACTTTTGGCAGGAATAACCTCGAAGAGCTTCTGCGCATTTTGGCTTCTAGCACTGCAAAGACAGGCTTCAGCAGCCAGTCTGCTGGGGATGGCACTGATAAAGTATTTGGTCAAGCACTTTGCAGGCATGATGTGGATAGGAGTGTTTGCGGGGATTGCATCAGGACTGCAAGCCAAGAGATCATGAGCAGGTGCAACAAGACAGATGCTGATATTTGGTATGATGATTGCCAAATATCTTATTCATATAATGATTTTTTCTCCGCGATGACTTACCAAGGAAAGTACCCAGAAAGTAATAGTCAGGAGAACGTATCGAATCCAGATGAGCTGAGCACCGCCCTGAATAATTTGATGGATGGTCTCAAAAGTAAGGCTACGTTCGCTTCATCGATGTTTGCGGCGGGCAGTTTGAAATTCTCGAGCCAAGAACATGTTTATGGCCTCGTGCAGTGTACAAGAGGAATCACTGGGGATGATTGTGATACCTGTTTGAGGTCAGCCTTGGGGGATCTGACATCATGTTGCTCTCCTCATCCAGGTGGAATGGTTGTCAGCAGATATTGCAACGTGAGGTTCGAGCTTTACCGCTTCTATAATCTGCATTCTAAAGGTAATTAATTTGGATTCTTTGCTTAGACTGTGTTGTTTGTCACGGAGTACTGATGCCTGTAGAAATTAGAAATGAGACCTGGAAAACTGCCATAAAAAGTTTTTTGTCTAATCTTCCCGGTTTGAGAGGTCTATGGAAACAGCCAGAGGAAGAATTGCACAAATCATAGTATCCAAGTCTAGTTAAAAGTTTTCAACTAACCGTGAGTTTACTGTTCGGGGAAAAACAGAATTGTTCGCGAGGACTGAGCGGTACTGAAGCTCAGTCAGCTAAGTGAGGATAGCAAAATCAGCTATGCACGAGGAAATCCTTTTTTTCCAAGTGATTCAATCTAAGTAATAACTTTTCAGACGAAAGTTCTCGTATTGAGTTTTATCCATAGAAAGGATGTATCAGAATTCATCTACTTATAGTAGACTAAGTACAAAATATGCAAGATATATATTTTTCCACGCAGAAAACTTTTACAACAGAGTTTCTTATGAAAACAGAGGGATTGGATCGACCTGATGATCGACCAGCTGTCATAAAGCATTTCATTGACCTGATTGGATTCCAAAACATTTGGTTATTCTTTATTAGTCGGCTTGCTTGTTGGACATCATGATTCTTGAGCCGATCCTAGCTGTTTTTGTTATTTTCGCAGGCAGTAAAATTGCCTGGCTGACTACTTGAGTTCTCTCTGCGGGAGTTGGAAATTGGATTTTGAATATTTGTTCATTATTTGATGGTGACCTTGTAGGTTTGGAGAAGGCAAGGATGATTTCGTTGGTCTTGGGCATTCTGGCAGGGGCATTGCTACTTTCCCTTGGGGTTTGTGTTGCCTTTCGAAGACAGAAAAAGATAACGACCAGAGGTATATTAAACACGTTAGTTTCAGTCACCAACTGATATCTCGGACACTGTTAATCACAAGAATTCGGATCTTTTTTTTTCTTTTTGGGTTTCCCAGATGAAGAGAGAGACGAGAATGTATTGCTACAGGAATTGGCGAAGCCCATTGAGCTATCGATTTCAAAAGGGGATCTAGAATTTTCTGATGATATGCTTGTCATGAATTTGGCAACTCTGAGGGCTGCCACGGTTAACTTCTGCCTTACAAACAAGCTCGGACAAGGGGGCTTTGGCATTGTTTTCAAGGTTAAACATTTGATGGGATCATATTCAATTTGGTTGGAGAGTTTCCCCGAAAAACATAAACTGATGACTATTGTTTAAGTTGTTCCAGGGAATTCTACCGGATGGAAACGAAATTGCGGTAAAGAGGCTGTCGAGGAAGTCATGGCAGGGTGTAGAAGAGTTTAAAAACGAAATCAAGCTGATTGCAAAACTCAAACACAAAAATCTCGTGAGGCTTTTGGGGTGGGGCATAGATGGACAAGAGAAGCTACTCATATATGAATACATGGCCAACAAAAGCCTCGATGTCTTCCTCTCTGGTTAGTCCTCGTACAGTCTGTTTTCTCTCACAAGTGGACCACACTCCTATTATCTTTACACATTCAATGAAAATTGTGTCACCTACTGCTTTTCAGACCCGATGAAGAGATCACAACTTGATTGGAGAGCACGCTACAACATAATTGATGGGATTGCCAGAGGACTGCTTTATCTTCATGAGGATTCCGTGCCAAAGATCATCCATAGAGATCTAAAGCCAAGCAACGTGTTGCTGGACATCGACATGGTTGCCAAGATATCGGATTTCGGCATGGCAAGGATTTTCTCAGAGAAGCAGCATGTAGCAAACACCAGAAGAGTCGTCGGGACTTTGTAAGCTATGCCTCCCCTGCCTTGTGCAATTTCTGATCTTTCTCCGTTCAGTTATTGTTGTTTCCATTACGGTCGAGTTTTCTTTTCCTTTTAGTTTTTGTTACTGAAAATATTTTGAGAACAGTTTTCTGAATTCAATTTTCAAAAAGAGGTATGTGGGATCTTCAGTCTGCCTAGCTGGAAGCTATATGTCTCATTTTCATTTAGCTCGGAAATCAGTATAGCACCAGAAGAACTTTGTAAAATATCACTTGCCTTCCCATTTTGATTAAAAGGACACTAGAAAAGCGCCTCTTGTTAATTATTTTTAATCCATAGTGTGGTTTGTATTCTAAAAAGTTAAACTTGTCTGAAATTCACTTAAAACTTGCTCTTGCCTGTGCACAAAAGAAAATCACTTGTCTGAAATTCCATGAAACTTGTTTTTGCCTGTGCACAAAACAGTGGTTATATGGCCCCCGAATATGCAATGGAGGGACAATTCTCTGCGAAGTCTGATGTGTTCAGCTTTGGAGTCATCCTGCTCGAAATCATCAGTGGGAAGAAAAATAGTGGTTTCCACCTCACCAAGCGCGCATCATCGTTGCTAAAATATGTAAAGCTCTTTCTCCTAGCATGCTTGCATCACAATTAGAGATCTGAATCTCGTGTTTATGAGGGTGTATGGGCCAAGAGTTTTGAATTCACTTAGATGAAATATCTCGGTGACACACATAAACTATGTGCAGGCATGGATTTTGTGGAACGAAGGGAAAGAGCTTGAATTCGTGGACCCTTTCCTGCTGAAATCATTCGCACCAGCTGATGTGCGCAGAACCGTTCAAATAGGGCTTTTATGCGTGCAAGAAGATCCAGCGGACCGACCTCTCATGACTGATGTGGTGGTTCTTCTTGGAAGTGGACCTTCTGTGCTCTCTCAGCCAAAACAACCTGCATTTTCAGTCGGCCGAGGCATCCCCTTGGATATGCTTTCAATGCCAGAAAGTGCTTGTACCACCGATCTTACTGCTTCTACAATGTCGCCACGGTGAATAGTGGCTATCAACATCGAAACATTTGACAGCAACACGACTCTCGGGTTCAAGGTGTAACATGTACTGCTGGTTCAAGCAGAAATTAAAATTCATGATCTGTCTTAGCTGTCTGATAATAGGTAAATTGAGCATACGTAGGTTGTAAAGAAACCATGTAAATGACATGCGGTCTTTGTGAATTTCCTGTGCATTTACATCTACCTCTTCTTTCATCGAATAGATTAGATCTCAGAAAGAATGATGATGATGGTCGTAACTAGATGAGCAGCTACCTTCATGTGTACAGGCTTGGTCGTAATGTGAGCTTTTGCATTTGAAGGCACTTTTACTTTTTAAATGTTTTATTGTTTTTCCAATATTACGACAAACACATATTTTTGAGGTTTTTTTTATTAAATTTAAGCATCTGAAATTTTCATAATATGTAGGTGTTAAGGACTACATTCACACTTTACCGAAAAAAAAAAAAGGACTACATTCATATACAAAATTTTTTTTATGCAGTTTTATAAATTTTGCGCAAATATTTAAAATATGAATCGAAAAGTATTTTCCTTTTTCGTTTTCTTTTTTCTTTTGAGAGGTCGATCGAGAAAGACAGGCTGCGACACTCGAGATTTAATTTTTGCTCAACATAATCTCTTGATCAAACAAGTCACAAGCAACCCAAATGGCTTGTATGATTAAAATCTTGTAAAGTCCGACCAAATCTTGATATACTATTGATTTTATCCGGCTTGTTAATTTTCCCCCTTCCTGCAATAATAATTGCATCATGTCCATATGGTTGGTTTGCGCGTGGACTTGTGGTTCATGCATGGATAAATTTCATTATCTGACGCTACCCTATCTAAAAAATCTTCTCAACGTCTCTTCTTAGCCATCCAATCATCAAAACGTGAATTCTTGCTTCATCATTTGCCTCTCTCTCTCTCTCTCTCTCTCTCTCTCTCTCTCTCTCTCTCTCTCTCTCTCTCTCTTCTTCTTCTTCTTCTTCTCAGCATTATACTCACACTACTGAAGCTGCACCTAACTCCACCTACTAAACAAATCTCAAAACCCTCCTCTGTTCCCACTCCTCCGCCGCCGCCGCCAATGCCGATGGCTTTGCCAATGCCACGGCCAGGAAAAGCCCACTTGACCTCACCTATGGGCTATTCCTCTGCCACGGCGACATCCACACCGCCACTTGCGACTATTGCATGGCTAACGTGAGCAAGGAAATACTCGCACATGCCCTAATGAGAAGGATTCCATCACTTGGCACGAGGAGTGCATGTTGCGTTACTCGAACCAACCAATTTTCTACGTCAAGCAAGGAAATTGAGTAGCTTCACCCAGTTGCTAAAGGATGCGACCAATGAATTGGCCGAGACAGTGGCGATTGATGGGTCTGACAAGAGGAGATCGCGTTGAGGCAGGAGAGAGAGTCTTGGCCCCGAGCTGCAATGTTAGGCTTGCGTTTCACAAGTTTTATAATGGATTGTCTTTTAAGTAGGTTACACCTGGAGATACATGTTCTATCAAACTCTCTAGTAATAACTCTTTCATCAACTTCGAAGTGAACTCTAATTGCATGCAGCCAGTTTGAAGTTGGCTTTCTAAAAAAAAGTGGGACTCCGTTGAAATTGAAGTGCTAGGGAACAAAATGCACCGAATTCCTTATGAAATCTTTGCATTATCAAAGCCAATAACAAAGCAATCATTTTGTACCACAATCATGACAAGAGAATCGATTAGTGGCGGCTCCTTGATGTAAATTATTGACAGGTTGAAAATTCAAACCCTAAGTCGTAATATGATATGAGCTTGGGAGAGTCCAAATTAAGTCTCCAATTTAGACTTAACGCGTACCAGGCTAGACCTCCTTTTTTTATGTTCAACAAAAAAATGGAGATCGATCGCGACAAACATCAATGTTATTTTCTTTCCCAAATAAAAAAGAGTAACTTGACTCGAACGTTTACATAGGGGTCTGATCCTTCCTTAGGCTGTGGTGTCTCAAATCGTACGAATAAAATTCAATCTATGAAAAAGTATTACTATGTCGATGGAAAATTCAAAGCTGTAAGTGTCATCAAAATCACTTTCATCCCCATCTCTCTGTCTCTCTCTCTCTCTCTGTACAACATCACTGGCATACATATCTTGACTTTTCTTCTTCTTCCAGTCTCGGCGTTGAAACCAAAGGAGAACGCAACGCAGGCAATTGGCTTGTCAATGAACTCATACGACCGCCAATGCTATCTTCCATCCTCACCGTCCATCTTATTCGCCTGTCCCCTTAATGTTGATTGCGTAACTAGCCACAACTCCTCTCGATTTAAAATGTTAGGCAATGGACCTCAATGTTTTTGCCTTTAGGGATGATCTCACCCCGGTTTGTCTCGACTTGGAAAAATCTCTTCTGACCTTCCCGTAATAAACAAAAGCTATCTAATAGCTTTTCGTGATTTAAACTATCATTTTTTCATACTATTTGTAACTTTCAAATATGTCAAATTTCAAGTTTTAAATGTCTGTGATAGAATATGTCTTGAGTTTGTACAAAAAAGCCCGATTCAAGTAAGTTTCGCAGTTTGAGTAGGTTTTTTGGTTTGCGTAGATTTTCTAAGTGGAGTTTTATTATGTCCTATTCAAATATCATTGGACACAAACTAGAGCAAATAAGAAGAAAGTTAGCATTTTATGTTTGTGAGTTTTCTGTGTGAGCTTTTCGTAAGAGATTGTGACATAGTACTTGTGAATTTTCTTTGGGTGTAGTTGGGGGCTGGGAACAAATGAACAATTGAGCAATTGTAAATTGTGTATTCTCCGGATCTATAGTGATTTTCTTGGCAGCAAGCTCTCCCATAAAGTTGGTACCTATACTCAGATCAAATTACAAAAATCTCTAGTGTCCTTACCATTTCTCGTTGATTTCTCTAGTAATTTCACTCTCTCACGTTTGACTTTAGTTACAAGAACCGTTAGCTTCCACATTATTTTTACAACAATTGGCATCAAAGCTAAGATTTGGATTTTTAGATTTAATTTAGGGCTTTTTCCTTTTCTAATCATTGTGAGCTTTTGTGTTTGAAGGCACTTTTACTTTTTCAATGTTTTATTTTTTTTCCAATATTACGGAAAACACATATTTTCGAGTTTTTTAATTAATTTTAAGCATATGAAATTTTCATAATATATAGGTGTTAAGGAATACATTCATATAAATTTTTTTTATAGTTCTATGAAATTTGCGCAAATATTTAAAATATTGATCGAAAAGTATTTTCTTTTTTCATTTTCTTTTTGCTTTTGAGAGGTCGAGACAAACGGGCCGTGACACTTGAGATTTAATTTTCGCTCAACATAATCTCTTGGTCAAACAATTCACGAGCAACCTAAATAAAGCCTATAATCAAAGTCTTGTAAAATCTCACCATATCTCGACATACCATTGATTTTATCCGGCTTGTTTAATTTTCCCCGTTCCTGCAATAATATAACTGCATCTTGTAATATTTAGTTGATTTTGCGTTGGCATTATGGTCCATGCATGGACAAAGTTCTTTATCTGATGTAAAATATCCTCTGAACGACTCTTCTTCGCCATCTAGTCGTCAAGACATGAATTCTTGCTTCCCCATTCTCCTCTCCCTCACATCTTCTTCGTCCTCTTCTTCTTCAATTTTCTCATAGGAGGGTTAGGTTCCTTTTAATACACGCAATAAATTTTCCGGATATAGTTCCCACGACAAAAACATATATGGGGAGAGGAGACCATGGCTCTTCTTCTTCTTCTTCCCAAAATTGCAGCAAGACCAAGGGATTCATCAACATAAAGATGAGTTCTTGCTTCACCATCTACCTCTCCCTCCTCTCCTTCTTCATAAATTTTCTTGGTGCTGAATCAGCACCCACGTTTCTGCGGTATTACTGCCCCAACACCGCCCTCTTCACTCCCAACTCCACCTACCAATCCAACCTCAACGCCCTCCTCTCTTCCCTCTCCTCCACCGCCACCGACAATGCTGACGGCTTTGCCAATGCCATTGCCGGCCAAAACCCTCCCAACCAGGTCTACGGGATCTTCCTCTGCCGTGGTGATGTCGACGCAGCCACATGCAGCAACTGTGTGGCCACTGGAAAACAGGATATCCTCCAGAGATGCCCCAACCGGCGAGTCTCCATGATCTGGTATGACGAGTGTATGTTGAGGTACTCCAATGAGTCCGTCTACTCGGTCATGGAACAAGTGCCTTCTCTCACGATGTACCACACCGGGAACATCACCTATCCAACCCGGTTCACGCAAGTCCTGGGAGAGACCATGGAAACCATCACCGCGAGGGCTTCGGTCCAAAAGTCAGGGAAGAAAGTCGCGGTTGCAGAGGCAAACTTTACGAGCTTGCAGAAGCTGTACACGCTCGCACAGTGCACGCCGGACTTGACGGTGTCAGAGTGCAACACGTGCCTCCGGACAGCAATCACAGGCCTCCCACAGGCGAAGCAAGGTGGGAGGTTGTTCACTCCGAGCTGCAGCATGAGGTTCGAGCTGTACCCATTTTATAATGCATCGGCCATGGTGGCCCTGGTGCCTCCGCCGACCAGACGTAAAGGTACGTGTTTGTTTTTGTTGTTTGTCTTCCGCTATAACAGAAGGATCTGTCCAATTTTTTTTTCGGTGAACTACTTGTCCTAATTTATAGTTTAAAAAAGTGGAGCCAACTTCTTTTCTGAAAAAAAAAAAAGGAAGAAAACATTGTAAGTGCTATAATTCTTGTACAGGGTGCCATATATGTTTAACTGATCACTTAGGTACGATAACTTTGAAAGAACATTCGCTTAAGTAATGTCAACGATTTCATTGGCCAAAAAATCATATGACATGTCAATAATTTAATATAAAACTGTCCGATATTGCTCGCCAAGGAAATGATGTTATCAAAAGCGTGCAAAAACGAGTCATTTAGCCCTTTCTTACCCCAAATTGACGAATTGGGGCTAAGACGAACTCAAACCCTAACCCTATCCCTAAATTAGGTCCAACATCGGCCAGTCTTTGTCCTACAAGTGCTGCCAAAGGACATCCTTGGGGTGAAGGTGTCGATGCTGGTCCTCAAGGCTCGCCACGATGGAAATCCTTTTGATTTGTGGTAACATAGCTTTCTCTTTGTGGCATATACTGGTGGAGATTTTCCCTTTGAGGCTGTGATCTCGAGTAGCAGCACTCAGGGTCATGTGGAATACGGTGTGCAGTGTGCAGTGGGCTTGTGGCGATGTCTTTCATCTCAATTTCTTGAGCAATTAGCTGCTTGTCAATTTGGTGTAATGAAAAATGGCATCCTTTCTACACGCTTTTGATTATATTACTTACCCAGCAAGCCCTGTCGAATGATTTTATATTAAATTAATGCCACGTCAGATTTTCGATAAGAGAAATTACCATAATCACTTAAACGAACATCTTTTAAAATATTATGACAAGGAAAATGATCGATTGAAAAATTATGGCACTTAAAATATCATTTTTTCTATTTCAGATTAACCCACAATCAGCAAAATTTGTGAAGTCTCAATCCCATCCCAAATCTAAGCATTTTGAATACCGAAGAACCAATTCAAGGAGAATAAAAAACTTGAATGATACAGATGATTGTTTTCCTTCCTGTAAGTCCTTAGCAACTTTATATAGCCAAGTCTACAATATCACAAACTTGTCTATATATATTTACAACATAATATCATGGGGTTTTAGCTTTGCCAGCTCAGGACGAATATTAAGGGCCATATAGCCAGTCATCACCCTATTCTTGTATACAACAGTAAGAGTGGACACATTGAATTTCAGCAGATGAATTCAATTTCCTAACTCCTTAGTGTCTTAATATCCGCATTTTCTATAAGAAAAAAAGGGAAAAAATAGCCGCAAATGCTTCTATTGGTTAGGAGGATCCAAATATTGCCTGTGAAACCATTTTACTATTGCCAAACGAAACACTTCTGGTCATAAAAAATCCACATCCCAATGGAATGTCGGCATTCTGGGATGCCCAACTGGAAACTAATTTAGTCTATAAAATGAACCTATTCGAAGCAAATTCAAAGAGAATCGAATCACTATAAGGTTGGTTCATAGGCCCTGCTTTGTAGTAATTCTGTGGAGAAAAGTACATTACAAATGCCATTACTTTCGTACACTACTCACTTTGGTGCAATAACTTTTTAATCCGTCACTTAATTATCATATGTCTATAGAAATCGTTCGCTTGAATGACTCCAATGATTTCTTTTACCAAAAAATTCGACGTGGTATTAATTAATATAAATCGTTCATTGTGGGTCATTGGAAAAATGATATAATTAAAAGCTTGTAGAAACGTGGTTTAGCCTTTCCTCGCCACAAATTGATGTCCAACGTGGTTGCTCGGAAAACAAGAGGAAGGACATCACCACAAGCCTGCTGCACACCCTATTACCCACGGCCCTGAGTGCTACTGGCCTCAAAGGGAAAATCTCCGATATCACATACAAAATTCCAGTCCATTGCCCTTGGAAAGAAAGCTACATTACCACAAATTGGAAGGATTGCCATTGCGGCGACCCTTGAGAATCAGCAGCAGTGCCACATCCAACGCCTTCGCTGCATGGCATCCTTTTGCAGCACCCACAGGATAAAGACTCGCCACCATTGGACCTAATTTGGGATTAGGGTTTGAGTTGGATTTAGCCTTAATTCATCTATTTAGGTCAAGGAAATGGCCAAATGCTTAGATGACATCATTTCCCCAATGCATCACGTTAGATGGTTTTATATTAAATTAAAGTCATGTCGGATGTTCTAGCAATACTCAAATAAACTTAATGTCTTTTAAGGTAATGGCACTCAAGTGATCAAATTAAATTTACAACACTAGAGTGAGCATGAAACAAAAGTTATGGCACTGTTCATGTCATTTTCATGATGCCGTGTTTATCTAGTTTGATCTACTTACATGAGGTGAAGTTTCGCAAGGCATTTCTTCACAAATACTTGAATCTGTTCCACATTAGTCCAATGACTCTGCACTTGTGTTCTTTGCCCGTCTTCTCCCTGCTTCAAGCACTTCAAAGCGGCACAATTTACAGCATAACTGCATCAAGTCCACTGGTTCAGAACCAAACCCTTGTCTCTAGTAGTCAAATCTTTGAGCTCGGGTTCTTCACGCCTAATGGATCAGCAAATCAGTACGTAGGAATATGGTACAAGAGCTTGGCGCCCTCCAAAGTTGTCTGGGTAGCCAACAGGGACAAGCCAATTGGACACACAGATCAATCTGCGAGTTTAATAATTGGCGAAGATGGAAATCTGAAGCTTCTTGATGGACAACAAAACACTGTGTGGTCTACTAATGTCACGGCAAAGTCGAATTATTCTGCAGCAGTGCTTTCAGACTTTGGAAACCTTGTCCTTCAAGACAGGAATGCGATTATAATGTGGGAAAGCTTTGATGAGCCAACCGACACTCTCCTGCCATACATGAAGATCGGAGTAAACGTGAAAACAGGAAAGAAACGAAACTTGATTTCCTGGAAAGGCGAAGATGATCCCTCATTTGGAAGCTTTGTCGTAGGATTGACACCGGAGACACCGCCTCAGCTTTTCACTTGGAATGGATCAAGTCCTTACTGGAGAAGCGGACAGTGGGATAAAACCAAGTTCATCGGAATACCGACCATGGGCGGGCACGGCTATCATCTCCGGCAAGATAATGACCAGGGAACATCATATTATTCCCTCGATAATTACAACAACTCCATCTTTGCATATAATTTCATCTCATTTGATGGATCTTTAAAGGCGGTTTATTGGGCCAATGGCTGGTTACCATACTGGGAGGCACCGGCACCAATTAACCATTGTGAAATGTATGGAATATGTGGCCCATTTGGAGTTTGCAACCCGTTCATTTCACCTATTTGCAGATGTTTAAAAGGTTTTATACCAACATCAGTTGAAGAATGGAACAGAGGAAACTGGACCAGAGGGTGTCTTAGGGAAATGGAATTGAATTGTCAAGAATCCGCAGGCAGAGCTACTTCAACGACTGTCGAAAAAGATATGTTCAGCAAAATGGAACAAATGAAATTGCCTGATTCCGCTGATTTTTTATTGATAGACGATGCAGAAGGATGCCAAAGTTGGTGCCTAGAGAAACTGCTCGTGCTTGGCCTTTTCTTATGTGAATACTATAGGATGTATGGCTTGGAGTAAAGCCCTCCTAGATACTCAGCAATTCTCCACGGGTGGCGAAGATCTATTTATTCGATTTACGAGCGCGAGTGCGGGTGCTGGTGTGGCTACAGGTTGAAAAGGTTGAATTAATATGCGTTTGGTTTTGCACTGCCTGTGGTTCTTATAATATATTTTTCCAGGTTCAGGTCTACCTACGCGGACAAAACTTATTATCAGCCTAAGTGTTATTTCTGGCATCATCTTATTTGGAGCTGGTATTTCAATCTGTGTTCTTTCGAAGTGGAGAGGTAATGAAAGATGCATGGTTTATTGCTGTCTTAAGGGTGATTTTGCGCTAACCGATATATAAGAATCTTGAATTAATGGTAAAACCATGGCTTCAGAACCTAAGCAATTACTACTATAGAAACACTGCTCTGCTTCTGATGTTCTCATGCTTATCTTGAGTTGATTTCGTTCTATCTGTAAAATGCAGGGAAGTTTAGGAAAATGACAATCCCAAGGCTCTTTAGGTCAGTGGCAGCAGACATCAGATCAAAAGAACTGCTAAGGGAAACTGCATGGAAAGAGCAAATGAAGGAAGATGATGCATCGAAATTGGTGGTTTATGATTTTGATAGCATACGCCTCGCGACAGACAACTTCGACGCGAAAAACAAACTCGGGCAAGGAGGGTTTGGCCCAGTTTATAAGGTAAAAGAACAGCTGTCTCTGGGGGAAATAAAGACATCATCCAAGATCTAATAGTGCTGTTCGTTTTAAAACAGGGAAAATTGAACGATGGTAAGGAGATAGCAGCAAAGAGACTTTTGAGCAGCTCAGGCCAAGGCATCGCGGAGTTCAAGAATGAGATCCTTCTAATATCCAAACTTCAACACCGAAATCTGGTGAGACTCCTCGGTTGTTGTACTGAAGGAGAAGAAAAGATTCTTGTGTATGAGTACTTGCCGAACAAGAGCTTGGACGCCTTCCTTTTTGGTTTGTCTCACTCTTTGAAGAACTTATCTCTGCTTTCAACAAAATCCGGCACTGAAACTAGACATTTCTTCTGTTTGCAACCTTTTTTAGATTCAAAAGAGAAGAAAAAACTTAGTTGGAGCATGCGCTTCCGCATTATCCAAGGGGTCGCAAGAGGGCTGCTCTACCTCCACCGTGATTCTTGCCTCAGGGTCATACATAGAGATTTGAAAGTGAGCAACATTCTCTTGGATGAAAAGATGAATCCCAAGATTTCTGATTTTGGGCTGGCGCGTTTGTTTGAAGACACTCAAGTTTTGGTAAATACTCACAAAGTTGTGGGGACACTGTAAGCTTTCTTACTCATGAGGCAATACATCACCTTGAAAGCATATTAGCAGTATAAAGCACTCACCTTTCCCTTCATACATGTTCCTACTGTTGCTTTACTATGACTGAGAAAACTCTACTATGTACATCCAATGGTTCCATTATGTCAATTCGCTCCGACGTAAATATAGACCAGCGCCGTAGTGCAAATGCTAAAAGATAAGAGATACAGTACACGCCGAGTTGGAAGTTTATCACCCTCCAATTTTCTCACCTCTCATGTAATTGTTCTTTAGTCTATGATTTTTTGTTTAAACTGTACTTCGGGAACCCTCCACATATGATATTTTGCCTGCAGCGGTTACATGTCTCCCGAGTATGCCATGGGTGGGACATTTTCTGAGAAATCTGATGTTTATAGCTTTGGAATACTACTATTGGAGATTATTAGCAGCAAGAAGAGCACAAGTTTAGGTTACCCCAGGCAGCATCTCAATCTCGTCGCTTACGTAAGTGCAAGATCTAACTTGGAAGTATTATACCTCCATTTCAGTTTCCACCGTGGGTAGTCCTTGAAATAATCTAACAATCGACTAGTTGTTACAGGCTTGGCACTTGTGGTGTGAAGGCAGAGGATTGGACCTGATGGATGAAGCCATTGCTGACCAATTTTCGACGTCAGAAGTGATGAGATGCATTCAGGTAGGGCTTCTTTGTACGCAGGACCGCGCCACAGATAGACCCGACATGTTGGCCGTGGTTCTAATGCTGAATGGGGAGTCCAATCTTCCACAGCCGAAGCAACCGGCATTTACATTTCAAAGCTCGCCCACTCAAGAAGTCCAATCACAAGAAAGAAGCATCCAGTCCAAGAATACCATCACCATTACTACGGTCGAAGGAAGATAAAATTCTCAAATGCATTTTCACAATCAATTCATCTTTCCAGGGATTCAGTGTTCTTCAAATTAAATGGCTAGAATATGCAATCTTTTGTTGCACTTTTTTGTGGATATATGATGTAAACATAGAGACTGAGGGAATCTGAGTTGCTAGCTCTATGGTAGGACAGTTTTATTATTTTTTTTTTTGGTAAGGTATGGTAGGACGGTTTTAGGTGCGCGCGGTTGCGCAAAAGTTTTATTTTTTGGTCAGAGGGTCGCACAAAATTTCAGAACGTCTGTATGCACGGGGATTTCTACCCTTTCTGCATATAAAAGTGTTTTCCCTCTCAACATTTCCAGTTGCATCCATTGCACCATCTTTTAATTGAATTTAAGTGTCACTTGTCTTTGAAGAGGTAGCCTTAAAGAGGGATAGCTTTTGATAGTTAAATTTTCGGCTAAAAGATCATTCATGCATTTGAAATATTTAGGGATCGAATTCTCTATGAAAATGACAGAATTTGACCCCTAAGCAAAGACAGCGATCCTGCACCATCTTGCATTGACATTTCTATCGGCACATCTCTACAATTAGAAACTAGGGACATTGTAGTCTTAGTATCTTGGACCCTATGTCAAGAGTTAGGTATCACAGATGCATTTCGCAAAGTTTAGGGACCGAATTCCCTGATAACGGCGATATTCGACCCCTATTCGGAAATGCTGACATTGTGTCATCATGCATTTACATTTATAATTGCATTTCTTTTGCACGTAGTAAATAGAGACATTCTAATTTTAGGATATTAGACTCAGCAGTGAGAATTTTGATCAACAAAGGTGCTAGAGCTCGCGGGCCGGATGAACCCGTAGCTGGACTCAACCTTTTTCTCGATAAATTTGGTCTGACTTCTCTTGCTTGGTTCAAGGCCCAAACGAAATTGGAAATTTGCAAGCTAAGTATCACAATGAGCATTTTTGAGTCTATTTTTCTAAGGGCTAATACCATCAAAAATCCTAAAATAGTACATCTGTGTCATATTTACCCAAAACTAATTTTTATGTCACAAAAACTTTAAAACAGGTATACCCTTGTCACATTCACCCCCAAAGTTTCTTTAACCATGCTCATAAAATGCAAATCGTAAGGAGCAAAGTTGTTTAACGCCACGACCTATGTATCATAACTGTCAAGGAGAGTATTGAGCAAATAAACACACCTACAACTCATCACCAAGACCAATTTACATATTTGTCAACTGATTTACAACATCTTGAAATTGACTAAAGTGTTTAGACATGCTAGCCCCTTCCTCATATCTCATTTTTACAAGTCTGTTAACTAAAAATGCTTTATTTTGTGAGGTCCTCCTCTCACAAAGATCTTGTAATTTCTTTCACATAATTTTGGCATTTGTTTCTTGAGCAACATGATATAAAACACTATCATCAATCTATTGTCGAATAAAGTCAACCATTTTCTTATTTATTCACTCCCATTCTCTGTCTTCCTTGTCTACTTTAGCCTTATCCCTATTGATGGGTCATTCAAATTTTTACAGTACAATATGTTTTCAATCTAAGGCTTCCAAATAGAATAAGTTGAGACATTTAACTTAAACCTGGTGACATTGGTTTCCTCCATGAATGCTCCCTCTAATACCACTTTGTTGGGGGACAAAAGACAACAATTCACTAATAACTTAAACTTGTTTGAGATCAATATCTTCCCCAAAACTCAACCAATTAAATATCAAATCAATACAACAGTGTGAGATTTTGGTGGGACTATTATCAATTATTCTAAAAGCTTAAGCTATTAGATGAAAGTGATGTTTGGTCTTTTTACCTAGTACTAAGCGTGGACATATTTAATTGGGGACACAAATGGGATCCAAAAGATTTGAACTTAAGACCTCCTGCTCTGATACCATATGAGATTTTGATAGGATCACTGCCAACTATTCTAAAAACTTAAGCTATTAGATAAATGCGTGGTTTAATATGTAGTTACTCTAACAAATAGCAACCAGTTACAATATTCCAGCAATATCAATCCCAAACCAGTAAATTTAGTGTTGAAAATTAAAGATGAAGTAGAAAAACAACACCCATAAAATTTTATGTTGAAAACCCAATGCGGGAAAAACCACGAGGCCACTCCAAAACGTCTACTAATTATCAAATATAGCAGGATTCACAAAAGTTCATCTCAAGCCAACTGTTGGAGGCTCAACACATTAACAATATAGCAATATATTATCACCACAAGCATGAATTAACAAGAGAGTAAGAAAACTCTAACTTCGGTCGGAGAATTGAGAGACTATTTGAAGAATGATTTCATCGGACAAAACAGATCAACGTACTGAAAGTACATCACCGTATCTGCTCCTCTCAGAAGCTGCGCGCGCTCTCTGCCTCTTTCTTCCTTTTTCAGCAAGAGAAAGTTGCCTAATCTCGCCTCTCTACTTCTGTAAAAGTTCGGCCCTCTTCTTTCTTTCCCTTTTTGACTTTTCTTCTTTTTTCTTTTTAAAGATACCGGGCCCCATGAGACGGACCTAGCTGCACCCGTTAAATGAGATCCAACGTGTCCTTGACTTCAATTTTCTCTGCAAGTCTTCGCTTGCGGAACAAAAGAAGGGAAATTGCAACTCAGTTGACTTGACTGACTTATGGTACGCGCAACGTAAATGGCTTGTATAATCAAAATCTTGTGTAGTCTTACCATTTCTTGATATACCATTGATTTTATCCTGCTGGTTAATTTTCCCCGTTCCTCCAATAATAACTGCATCATGTACATTTAGTTGATTTGCGTGTAGACTTGAGGTCTATCCATCGCCAAAAGTTCCAATTTGGCATTACCCTAAATAAAATCATCTTCTGAATGTCTCTTCTTAGCCATCCAATCATCAAAACATGAATTCTTGTTTCACCATTTACCTCTGTTTCTCTTCTTCTTCTTATTCTTCTTCTTCAATTTTCCCCGCATTTGCACTCCCATTACTAAAGTTACACCGACTTATTTTTGGCATTACTGCCCAAACACCACCCTCTTCACTTCCAACTCCACCTACCAAACAAATCTCAACACCCTCCTCACTTCCCTCTCCTCCGCCGTGGCCACTGATGTCTGACGGCTTCACCAATGCCACCATCAGCAAAAACCCACTTGAGTGCTCCCATGGGCTTATTCCTCTGCCATGGAGACATCCACGCCACCACTTGTGGCGATTACGTAGCAAATGCGAGCAAGGAAATACTCCGTGCATGCCCTAATGAGCGAAGACTCCATCGCTTGGTAAGACGAGTACATGTTGCATTACTCAAACCGATCAATTTTCTCCGTTGAGCAAGAAAAGCTCCGCCTTCATATCATGACGGAAATATTATCAAAAAAGTCGCAAACCTATTGCACGTGTGCCAATTCAGTTATAAAACTTTCAATTTGATCAATTTAGTCATAAACATTTTGATAATTTGTCAATTAAGTCCTGTCGCGACCTAAAAAATTTTCATTTTTCGGACTAATGAATTATTAAGATTGATCTTAACTCGGGCCCTCCCAAACCCTACCAATTCGCAACTTAGGGTTTAAGTCTTTAACGTGCAAATGTTTTCATGCTTGGAGTCGCCACTAATCAATTTACGGTAGATTAATTAGAAACATAAATAAAACATAGGGAGATATGTTTTATTTCTACGAACCAGAGATTTTAAGCCCGTGGACTTGATTATGCTAGATCTAGTCTAACGCCCTTTCGGTACCTTTTCTTTTCAAAAATGTTTTGGCAGGCAGTTTGGATCCATTTTAACTTAATTACCAACATGTGCGGTGTTCATGCAGGTGCGCAAACCACCAATTTAACATCCAAGAAAGCGTTAAATAAATTGCAGGTTGGGAAGAATTACTAACCTCGAATCCACGCAAGCATTCTACGTTGTTAGCTAGAAAATCACATCAATCAATCCTAATATGATTTCTAATTAACAAGCAGTTCACTCAATTTTTTTTTATTTTCACTTATTTAAATGAAGTCTAATCTATATGCAATGACGTGCAAAAATGACATGCAATTAATGCAACCTAGCATGTAAACTATATGTCATGCGACGATGTGTCCTAATTCTAATGACAAACGAATGATTTATTTTTTGGTATTTTTCTAATGAAATTCGAAATAATGAAAAATGCCTAAAATAACATGCACTCTATGATGATTTCCTTTTTTTTTTTGGTATTTTCTATTAAAATTCGGAATAATAAATATGCCTAAGTTAACATGCAACCTATGATGACTTAATCTATCCTAACATGATTTCTTTTTAGGATTTTTTGTAAAAATTCGAAATTAATAAATTACTTAAATCAAGAATGCAATATATCTTAATCTACCCTAAAATAATTCATTCTTCTTTTTGGGGTTTTCATGAAAATTCGGAATTAAAAAAATAACCTAAATAATCTATTAAGATTAGAATATTACTTAATTTAAACTAGGAAATAGATTATCTCAAGTCCTAATTTAAATTAAATAATTACTCTATCTTCTAGATATATTTAGGATTCCCTAAACATGCAAAACTCTAATTCAAATCCTAACTGATATTTTTTTAATTTTCTTTTTTATTTAAAAAGGAAAAATAATTTAAACAGAGATAACATCCACATTCAAATCAATCACGCGATCCGCTAGATTTGTTTCAAACTCGGATTAGGCACAAAAATCAAACTAACGGCCATATCTATAGGGTTATAAATATCGACGGAAAGTCGATCATTCAAATTTGAAAAGCATATAAAAATCATTATCGTATCCAAATGATTATGGATAGGATAATAATTTTCCGTATCGCCGCGTATCGTACCTTAGGGATAAGGTCGGATAGTCGTCTAGATACGTTGCTAAATTAGGAAATTTCCTAATTTCGAATATTTTCAAATATTGCGGATATATCGAACATTATCCTAAGATATCTAAATATCCACATAATAATTACGAAATATTCAAAACATGCAAATTAGGAAATTAAATGTTCTGAAAGATATAGGATAATGTTCAATTACCTAATTTGCAGATAATCTCCAAATTAGAATCGATCGGGATCGAGCTTGTGGATCGGGATCGGGAAAACGGCGACGGGACGGCGAGACACAGCAGCACCGACGGGCGTCTCCGACGAGGGTGGTCGGGGGGTCATGGCTAAGGTGATTGTTCCGGCGGGAAAGGGCAGCACCGGCGTGGCAGCAAACGGCGGCGGTGAGGCGGGACAGGCGCGGTGGCAGCAAGCAAGGACGGCGGAACAGAGGCGGTGGGCAGCTTGGTGGCTTCGTCGGTGGCTGGTGATGGCTGACCGTGGCTGTGGCGGGGCAGCAGGGAGCTCCGGCCAGCGTCTGGCATAGCGGGCAGCAAGTAGGGACGTCTGGCAGGACGTTCGGAACAGCAAGGAGGCACGGCGGCGTCCGGCGGTGACTGGTGATCAGCAAGGATGTCCGGCAAGGCGGCGGTCAACGGTTGTTCTGGTGGAACTCGGCAGGGGCGCGGAACAGCGGCTGAGGCTCACAGCGGCAGCACGGCGAGGGGGAAACGTCAGGCGTTGACAAGGCTGTCCGGCGAGGACGCCGGCTCCGAGGTTGTGTGGTGTTGCAGGCGAGAAGGCTGAGGCGGCGGTCTGCGGCGGTCCGGCACATCTGGAACTGTGGGGCAACCGACGAGAGCTTCGGTGGATGGCGACAGTGTCGGAACGGCGACAGCAGCAAGCGACGGAGAGGGCAGTGCAGGCGTGTGGCAGGAGCGGCAGCGGCAATCCACGCGACGAGGCACGGCGCGGCGACGCGGCGCAGCTTCCGGCGCGGCGGCGTAGGCGCGGCGGGGGCGGCGACATGGGGGCGGTGTGCCGGCGTCCCTCTCTCTCTCTTTCTCGCGTGTTTCTCTCTAAATTTTCTGATCAGAAAATTGTGTCGTCCCCCTCCTAAAATCTGACCTAAACATGTTTATATAATACTAACCTAGGTCAATTAGATGGGCTCTAGAGTCCTAATGGGCTTAGGCTTGGGCTTAGGTTTAATTAAATTTAAATGGGCTAATTTAACTTGGGCTTCTAATTAATTAAGCACAATGGGCTGAATTAAGCTCAAATTAAAACAACCGAGCCCGTTCGTCTTGAAATTCTCGGCCCTTGCATTCCCGAGCGAGCCGAGTCCCATTCGATGAAATTTAAGCTCATTCGACATCGTCAATTTGATGCAAGATGCCATTAAACTAAATGAACCTAAACTATATGTTATGCAATTTTAATATTTTTGTTTAGGGATTAAAAATTTAATCCCTAATTTTCTATGCAAATTACACTAAATGGTTGGTAAAATTTAGGTGTCAACAAGTCCTTCTAGTCAAATTTGGTTAGAAATTGCTGACGTGGACACCGATCGTCCTACATGACACGTTCCACGTTAACGTGGATAGTTTTGTAAATTTGTTTTTTATATTTCAAAATTTTTTGCTTGTTTTATTGTTCTTTTATTTTTTTCTTTCCTTTTCTTCGTTGTGGTTGGTAACACTGGGTGAGAGCCCTCGCCGACTGCAAAGACCTCGCCTAAGCGAGGGCTATCATGCCTAAGGCCGGTGGGGATACAGAGGTCTTTGCTAGATTTGGTAGAGGGCCGCCACCCTTGCCAACAATAGCAAGGGCTTGTTGGCCCTTGCCTAGTGGCCAGTGGAGGTCGCTGGCAACCCTCCCGTGCCAAATTGAAAGAAAAACATAAAAATTTTCAATTTTTTTTAAATTGCAAAACTTATACATGTCTGCGTTGGCCATGTCATGTAGAACAGTTGACATCTACATCAGTGATTGTGACATTCTGAAATTCGACCTATTTTCGAGATTTATGAAATGATTGTATCATCAATGCACTTTAGTTAAATCTCACTCAGAATTGATCACTCTCGAGAAGACTAATCATTAGGGAATGACTAGCTAGGAATTAAGTACATGGACCTAAGAACTTGACCTTGAATTGACACTTCGACCATAAGGATTGACGAGGAATTATTTTGGGCCATTATAGACCAATTCAAGGATGGTTATGGAACGATTCGCAAATGTTGTATAATTGGATCGCGGCTGAATCCGCTTGACCATTGTATGAATTTCGAATGATCCTAAACCTAATCTGAACGATCGCATCAATTGAAACTAGTGATTGACCCTCGAAATTACATGACAATCGAGATTGCCATGGCTTGAGTAAACTTAGATGTGACCTGATATTGAATCGGCCACGAGTTAATATGCGTAACTCCTAAAAGTCGCTCGTTAGTTTGAGACACACTAAAGTTGTATTTAATCGAATTTGACCGTTACTTGGAATCTGCCATTACTTGGAATTCGAACTTGGAAATTAAATTTCTCGAAAGCCACGAGTAATTCATTAGATAACGTCACATTTGGTGTGACCAACTTTAGGGCCACTTGGATTTATCGGAACAGTGAAATTTGGAATGGGAGTGGAAATGACCATTTTGCCCCTGAAATTATTTGAATTCATTTAAAAGGATAAAGGGCAATTTGGACTTTTGGACTTTCCCTCCTTTGGCCGAAATTCATGGACAAGTATGCCCCTTCCCATCTTGCTTATTTATTTTATGTGCCATTTAGGAATTTTAGGAAAATAATGTAATGAATTATATGAACCCTTGGATCTTGACTTGGAGAATGAGATGGAATGTGAGCCCTTGGATGTGTCAGTGGTCGGGTGATGGGGTTTTTAATGGGGTTAGTAGAGAAAAATCTGATCAAGTCTTCTCTCTCTCATTCATTCTCTCTCTATCTCTCTCCTCTTCTTCTTCTTTTGCACCTGCTGTGTGTCTTCTGCTTCTTCTGTTTCAGCTTCTGCTTATGCTTCGTTGTTGCCGTTGCTGCTGGTTCCATTTCTACTTCTACTTCTGATTTGCTCCATTGTTGCTACTCTGCCGATCTTGTTGCTGCCCCTTTCCCCTAAGTCATTCTTGTCTATACTCAAGATAAGTGGCTTCCTAACCCTTGACTATGCTTCATGTTGGTTGATTCTTGGATTCATTGCTGCTATGCATATGTGTTTTTCTATTTTTGTGGAGATCTTTGTGGGCCAAATTTGAGGAAGTATTCTCATGAAAGTTCACCCTAACATCTTGAAAAATTTTGCATATTAAATCTAGAATTTTTGGAGATCGTTTTGTTGTATTCGGGAGTCCATTTTCGGACCATCACCACTCTACCAGAATTACTGTTCACTCGACCGGCTTGTCTTTCTGAATTTTGATAAAATTTTCCAGACCTCTTTTCAACAAACTTCCTTCATGAAAGTTGTCAATGACACTTGTTTCTATGACATATAAAAATTTCAAGGTTTTCCAAGGAAATTTGGGTACTGATTGATAAGGATTTCTAAGGCCAAATGGTCTGCCTTGGTGGGCTAATTTTCTATCTAAATTTGGGTGATAAAAAGAGCTATGTTTAGCCTGAGTTGGATTTTGTGTCCTTCATGAAAAATGTTTATCAAAATGTTTTCAATGACGTATCCAAAATTCAGAATTTTTAAATTTCAATTACTATTTATTTCGAAAGAGTTTTGATTACTATGCAATTGCCAATTTTAAGCCCGATTCTGCACAAATTTGGTTTCTCTCTCTTAGGACCCTTTCGATGTGGTTGTTGCACGTGAGAGAGTGACTGATTGTGAATACGTGTTCATGACTTTAATTGGTGGAACCGTGGCTAATTTGGTGGGTATGTAAACTGATTTGCATATCTAGTGATTGAGCACATTCAAATGATGTTCGAGCGTATGAATGACATGGAATTGAATAGGTCATGTGGCGTGTGTGATCACCTAAGTTCCCTGATGCGTCTTTATATGGAGAAAAGATAATAAATTATGTAAAAGAGTATATGTGTGATCACCTAAACCCTAATGCGTCTTTACGCGGGGATTGAACCTGTCCTGAGGCGTGTTACACGAGACGATGCTCAGTTAAGCCAGAAGACCGCCAGCCCGATGTGTTTTACGCAGGTTGTGCCACGGGCCTGATGCGTGTTAAGTAAATCGTGAATAATCTAAACGAAAAAGCGGGTGCGTGTTGTGCATTGGTGTATGCAGTATATCGAGATTGAGATGTGATCATGTTCGAATTATTGCTAGTACACGTGCAAGTGTAAGTCATATCAGGGATTGTACGTGTCCGTGAGTTATTGCTGCATTATTGCAATTTGACTAACATATGAGGCTTATGCATATTCCGAGATGAGGTAGGGATGTTTGTGTTTGTTACGGCATGTTCATAGTTTGAATCTCGTGCTTAGACTTGTTCGAAAGTACGTGTTGGCCTATGCGAGGCTTAAATTATTCGCTTATTGAGACTCGTTCTCATTGTTGAATTACAAACATTTCAGAACCCCAAGCCTTATGATGATGTGAAAGATCCGAGGATGCTGCTAGGGTACCATGGGGATGATTAGTAGGTTTAGTGATCCCGTCTTTTGGAGTACCCATTGTGGTAGAGAAGCTAGGCTAATCAACTATCGCCCCTTTTTTATGAACGTGATTTGATGTTAGTGGCCTAGTGTAAGGTTGTGTAATTAAATGTTGTAAGCATGCCAAGTGTATGAATATGTTTGTTGTTATGTGATCAAGCGAGTTCACTACTATTCCGTCTTTGTGAATTGTTGTATAGGGTGCTTGAATTCGTTTCCGCTTGTGCATGATCGTTAGTGTTTCTCTGGGTCGGCAATGAGTCCTAAGACGTTGCACGATTATTGACCTAAGCGGGATGTTGTGTGCACGCAGGGCTCGAGGCATGACAATTGTCATGCGCTGAACCCCATCGAGCTCGCGACATCTCTCTTCGATCGAATTCGTGCAACGCCCAGGAAGCATCACCCACCCAAACGATCCCATCAGAGTTCGATCGCGGCAGAAACAAGGACAAAAACCCAGACAGTAAAATCATGGAGTACTAGAGAGAGATAATTCACCGAGCCACGAAACATTATACTACACCTCGTTATATATGCAATATCCATTCTCATCCAACACACAACAGTCACTTCAAGCATTTACCAATTTTACATCAACCTATAATACACACTCGAGCTGACTTCAACAGATCACACCATCAATCTCAAAAAGGGTTAGTAGTCTGGGTATACCCTAAGTCCAAAAATGGAACACTTCAAAAAAGGTTCATCCACCCTTAAAATTAGCTCCTACGCCCTACAGACGGCGTCCACTCCAACTTGCTCTCCCTAGAATCCGAATCTGAATCCCCCTGGGCCACCTGCTCCTCTAAGGACTCTGAATTAGCCTCGATCTCAATGGGTACTCTACAACATTATGGTCGGTGTGCATCGGTATTCCAATATGCTGGGGCGGCGGCAGCGGTAGATTCATGGCTCAGGCTGGGGTTCTGAATTGTTTGGTTGAAATAACCATGTGACACGTCTCAACAAGTAATACCCTAAACCCCACCTAGGCTAACACGTACCTCCAGACAAGTTCGAACACAATCACATTCAACGATCACATAACCGGCACACAATTTGCACTTACCTGGGCTTCTAATACGTGCAACCTACACATTAGCCACAATAACACAAATTCCAACTGTATGCACATTTCAAATTAATTCTCATGCCCAATACACACATCAAACCCATGACATTTCAAATACCACATTTCACATACTCGTTCATGCCTCATCGCATTATTCTCATTCGACTCGCCAGTGACCCGCGTAATGGTACCGCCTCAGATCCACTACGACCATCTCATATGCACAACACTTCTTAGCCCGCGTAATGATACCGCCTCAGGCTATGTATCTTGCATGCGTAATGGTACCGCATCAGGTTCAACATCCATCACCTACGGCATAACCTGCATTGAAGCACACGCCTCAGGTTGGCTCACAACACTTCTTAGCCCGCGTAATAGTACCGTCTCAAGCTATGTATGTTGCCCGCGTAATGGTACCGCCTCAGGCTCAACGTCCACCAATTACGGCACAACCCGCGTTGAAGTACACGCCTCAGGTTGGCAGTCTTCCGGTAATACCGGGCATCGTCCTGCGTAAAAGTACCACATCAGGACGGCACAATTCCCCGCGTTACAGTACACCCTTAAGGGATTCTCATGACCACACGCACGACACATCACGCAATTTCTCATTCATTCACTCGCTCGAGCCTCATGCGAACATGCTCGATTTACACACCAACATGCCAAATTATCAACCGATCCAATTTAGTGCATGCACGCATCCATCCTCACACATTTCACTTACTCAATTAACATCCAACCATGGCCAATTGCCAATCAATTCAATTCAGCCCATGCACGCATATAATGGTCCACATTTCAATCAATTAATTCACAAACCAACGAGTATACAAGGCCGCCAATGGACCCATAATCACAGCCATGATCATGGGCATAAATTCAATATTTCCATGTCTATCTCAAGCCATAATAAGCACCACAAACCAGCCAATCCAATTAAATTCGCACGTGCGTAATTAACCCGAATTTTTGCATTTTAGGCCAAATTTCACCATTCACTGGTGTTGTAATCCTACCGACAACCCCCAAACCAACACGCACTATACTTGAATCACCAAAATGCACTAATTCGGCCACAGCACTAATAGTAATTCGGCCACCACCAAAAATCACAATAACGGCACATTTAGGCCCATTTTTCGCTCAATAAGCCACAATAATCACCCCGGAATCATTCCGATTACCTAACAAATCAATTCTAACCTCAAATCCACTTAAAAATCATCACAATTTCTCCCAAAACACTCATCCAAATCAATCTAACCATTGTCCCACGATTAACCCCTAAAACTCGTTAAAACGGCCCCGAACTAACCCGAAAATACCCGTTATCCTATGCGAGGGTTAGGATATCACTTACTTGTGATTCCTACGTAAAATCGAGGTCTCAACGGTGGCTGGAAAGAGGACCAACAGCAGCGGCAGCGGCGACAAGCGGGAAGGACTACCGGCGACTCGCCGGCGTCCATGAGCGGCGGCGATTGGCGGCGATGGGCTGCTGGTTTTCCGCGCTTGAAGAGGACCGAATGAGGCTGGTGGTGGTGTTCAGTGAGGGGGAAAACATGGGAGAGAGAGACGTGAGGCGGTGGTGATGGTGAGCGGCCACGGCGGCGGCGGTGGCAGCTCCGACTCGGCGGGTGAGCGGCGGCGATGGTTGGCTGCGGCGGCTGGTCATGGCCACGTGAGGGGGAGGGGGCAAGCTCGGCCGGGAGGGAGAGTGAGGGAGAGAGATTGGCATGAGTGAGAGAGAGAATGAGGGGACAGAGAGAAAATGAGATTAAAAACCCTTGACACCAATAATTGGTGTTCACCCCCTCGTAAAATGACCATCCTATCCTCCTCTCTACTTTCCAAATCAGTGGCCACGATTTGATCTTATTCTAAGATCAACGGTCTAGATTAATCCTTGCCAAAAATATCCAAGAGCAAAATTAAAATTTCACAAAATTTCTAAGGGTAAAATTGTCCAAAAATGTGTATTTCTAAAATAGGCGTGAAATGACCAAAATGCCCCTCTCACATTATACTTGGCCTTAATAAAATCTCAGGGGTAAAACGGTCATTTTCCATTTGGCGTCGAAATTAAATTTTTTTGAAAGATTCGAACAATTCTGAGGCTAACCATGCTAATAACAACGTCGTCCAGATTTCCTATCGTGACTTCCAAAATTTCCAATGCCCAACTTGATCTCTAATTAATGATTAAATTTTAATCAGCGTAACTTGAGCATATCTCAGATTAACGGGTGGCTTTCGGGAAATTCGCATGTTCGACCCGTGACTGATACTAAATCAAGCCACGTGTAAGTTCACTCGGATCGTGACGACCTCGGTTGTCATGTAATCGCGAAGATCGATCGCTAGTTCCAACGGGCATGATCGTTTGGTATAGGTTTATAGTCATTCGCCAATTCATTTCGTGGTCAAACGAAATCACCCGTGATCCACTCGTATGATAGCAGCGAATCGGCCCATAACTATCCTCAAATCGGCCTAGATTGGCTCAAAGTGTCACATCGACAGTTCTATGATCGAAAGTCAGTTCACGTTCGAATTTCTTTGGTCGCGCGAATTTAAGTCTCTAATTAGCTTTTTCCTAACGGTTAGTATCCCAGGAATGATCAGTTCCGGGCGAGATCTAACTACAAGCACGTTCATAAAATCATCAATTTCATAAATCCCAAGTGGGTCAAAATTTGGAATGTCACAACAGTAATTTTCAGACTAAAATTGGTCAGAAGAACTCATTTACCAAATTGCTTAAACGTTTAGGACTAAATTGGCCAAATTAGAAGGTTCAAGTTTAAATTAACACAAGTATAATAGGTTTAAAACTTTTTAAGTAATTTACCCTATTCATGAACATGGTCAACATCCAAAACCAAAGGACACGACCAATGAATTGGCCAAGAGGATGGCAACTGACGGGTCCGGCTAGAGGTTTGCTGTCCAAGACATTGACATCACGAGGTTGAAGTGGTTATACACATTCACACTGTGCACACCGAACTTGACGGCGGTAGATTGCAAGGCATAATTGCAAGTGGTGGTAATCTCCCAAGCGGTAAGGTAGGACAGAGAATCTTGCGTTTTACAAGTTTTATAACAAGACTATCGTCTACAAAGCACTGGTACCAACGCCGCAACTAATGCTGGCACTTGGCAGCTCCTCAAAACTAACTTGTATCAAATCCAAATACTAAGTGGTTACACTTGGAGATGCACGCTATAACAAACTCTTGAGTAATAATTCCATCATCAATTTTAAAGCGAAATCTAGTTGCACTAGAAATTTGAGATTTCCTCTTATGAAGTGCTAGAGAACAAAACACACCAAATCCCATGTGAAATCTCCACAGTATCAAAGCCAATAATAGAATAATCATTTCATACCACAATGGTAGCAAGAGAACGGACCAGACCATGCACTCTACTTAATTACATCGATTCGGACTCCGCTACCTCTTGGATCAAAGATCTCTTACACAACTCTTTGCCATACTCAACACCATCTTCCAATGCTAGTTTTTTCCATGTCGAACTAATGAGTCCTAAAGCCATCCATAACCTAGCTATATTTGAGCAATTGATTACATATCCTTTGAGGAAAAAGTGAATGCGGCATAAAATTTTTTTAAATGGGATAATAAATGGTCATAGCTAAGCTTAAGTACTGGCAGAATGTTCCTTTATGATTCCACTAACTTCCATGTTATGTTGTTTCATACATGTGCTCAATACCATTCCTCGTGCTTTGTGTAAAGTAGATTCCAAAGTTTACACAAGGAGAGGAACTTCCTGAGATTTTTTGACAATGTCATTTCGAATCTCAAGGAGATCAGGACATGGTTGCTTTTCCTTTTCTTCGAATGCCCATTTATTAAACAAGGCTATAGAATTTTTAGGAGAATGACCTTTGAGATTATGCATCATATGAAAACTCATTATAGAAGTGACTTCTAAACTGCATGTGAATCTGAAACTAACTCATACAAGGTGCATCTTGATAGAATGATACGGTTTAGTGTTGGAAATCGAATGTTACAGATGTCTAATGAAAACCCTATCAAGATGGGTGGCCTCCTAGAGACAAACTATATAAAAAAAACAATTTTATTTTATTTTCCAATAAAAAGTGTAACTCAGGTGAAACGTTTTCGGAGGGGTCTAATCCTTCCTTTGGCCATGTAGTGTCAAATCGTATGAATCAAATTGAATCTATCAAAAGTATTACTCTGTTGCCGTAATTTGATAAAGCAGTAAGCGTCACAAAAATCATTTTCCTCCCCATCTCTCTCTCTAAAACAACATCACTGGGATACGTACGTTGACTTTTCTTTTTCTAGTCTCCGCGTTGGAGCCAAAGAAGATTGCAACTCACGCAATTGACTTTGGTCAATGAACATCGTACGATGGCAAATGCTGTATTAAAAACTCACCGTTCATCTTACTCGTCTGTCCACCTGGATATTGATAGCCCAAGCAACCCCAACTCCAGTCGCTTAACGTTATGTAAATGTACTTTTTTTTCCTCTTATGTAATGGACTTTAGTGTTTTTTTTTTTGGTCTGTGGGACTTATAGTGTTCTTTAACTTTAAGGAAAACCTCACATCGGTTTGTCTTGACTTGTAAAAATATCTTCTTACCTACCCTTTGAAACAAAAACTATGTAATAACTTTGCATGATTTAAACTTTCAATATGTTTTATGACTTTTAAATATGTCTTGTGGAATTTCAAATTTTAAAAGGATTCAAGTTTGTATAGGAAACCGGATTCAAGTAAATTTCTTAATTTGATTAAGTTTTCTGGTTTGAGTAGATTCTTTTAAAGGAGTCTTTTTTATGTTGGATGCAATTACCATGTATATATAGGAGATAGAATTCAACTCAATGGACACAACCTAGAGCAAAAAAGAAGAGTGTTAGGATTTTTATCGGTGAGTTCTCCATAAGAAATTGTGAGATAATACTTGCGTGTTTGTTTTAGGTTTAATTGGGTGTTGGGAACACTTGAATATCAAGCGATAGTAAACTTTGTACTCTTCAGATTCATAATAGATTTTTTGGCGCTTAGTTCTCCCCATGAAGTACCTACATTTGGACCAAATCAAGGAAATCTCTTGTTTCTTTATTGTTTCTAATTGATTTCTCTAGTAATTTCGCTCTCTCGCATTGGACTTAAATTGCAAGATCTATTAGCTTCCGTATTATTTTTACAACAATTTGTACTAGAGCTAAGACTAGGATTTTATATTTTGACTCGGGCTTTTACTTGTCTAATCATTACCTAGAAAGTTTGTTGATGTAATTATATCTTGAGCAAAAGTAGAAATTGAGAAGTTTAATGGTAGGAATAGCTTTGGGTTGTGGAGCATTAAAATGCGTGCACTATTAACAACCCAAGGTTTAGTGAAGCCACTGAATGGCAAAATTGAATTGTTAGAAACGATTAAAGAGGCTATAAGGTAGATACGATAGAGAAAGTGAAGAGTACAATCTTGTTAAATCAATGGGATGAGGTGTTAAAAAAAGTGGCCGAGCAGAAGAATGGCGTAGCTTTGTGGACAAAAATTCATGCCCTTGATGTAATAAAGGGTTTAAATAATCGCCTATACATGTTAAAGAGGCATGTTTCAGTTTCGATTTGCTAAAGGTACTTCCATTTGAGCCCACTTAGATGAGTTTACCAAACTCATGATGGATTTTAAGAACATTGATGAAGCCCTAGTTGATGAAAAAAAAAGGCATGATATTGTTGGTGTGTCTACCAAAGTCAAGTGAGCACTTTAGAATTCACCGTTACAACGGCATACTGTGATTACCTTAGAAGAGATAAAATTAGCCTTGTTCTATAAGCAATGGTCGAAGAAGTTGCGAGATTATGATCTAGGGCAAGATTTAGCATGGGGACTCGAGATTTGAGGTAAAAATGAACATCAGGAGTCTAGTAGCAGAGGTGAAACTAGTTCGAAGTCGCACCATAGGAAAGAACAAGGGTCATGTGAAGAGATCGTCCAAAGTTGAGAAACATAGGTGGCATGTAGAATGCACAAGCAGTGTGGCAAATATTGCCAAGGAGAGCACTAATGACGCGAAGATTGTCTTGTGTAGGACTACTAGCTCGTCGGGAGACGAATGGATGCCAGATTTGGGGTGTTCTTATCATATGACGCCTCGTAAGAACTAGTTCACTACGTACCATATTGAAGATAATGTTAGAGTTCTAATGGTGAATAACGTAGCATGTAAGGTTGTGGGTATAATAATAATTTAGACTTGGATGCATGATGGGTAGATTGCATACTGACATATGTAAGGCATATACTAGAGCTCGAGAAGAACCTTATTTTTCTATGCTATTAGGTATAAGTAACACTATTGAAGGTAGAGTACTAAAGATTTGTTGGTGTGCCATGACAATAATGAAGGGGGAAAAGGTGAGTTCTCTCCATCATCTACCGAGTGAAACCGTGAGAAACTTTGCTATATTTTTATTAGGTGAGTCAAACTCAAACTTGACTTAGTTAAAATATGTGCGATTGGGGCACATAAGTGAGGCATACAAGACAATATTGAGTCAAAGGGGCTCGTCGAAGGGCTAAAAGACAGGGAAATTTGACCAATGTGAGCACGACACCTTTAGGAAGTAGTGCTAAGTCACAATAGAGTTTTGCATTTGATACTGGTTGATTACATTCGTTCAATTGTTGGGACCACCTCTTGTTCTTTCGAAAGAAGGTGCCCAATATATGCCGACATTCATCAACGATCATTCAAGGAACATCTGAGTATACTTTCTAAAGCACAAATCCGAGGTGTCAGGTCAATTCAAGAAGTTTAAGTGGCAACAATTTTATCGATTTTTACCAAAAAGATGGAAATATGAGATAGCTCACAATGCCTAGGACACCATAGCATAATGGTGTCATAGGACAAAGAAACAAATCTATATTTGAGCGAACTCGATGCATTCTTTCACATGCAAGACTGACCAAGGTATTTTGGGCCAAAGCAATGAAAATGGCTATTGAGTGGAAATTCATGAGGAAGTATGGTTAGGAAAATCTGTTGATTACTCCAGATTATGACTATTCAAATGTCATGCATATGCTCATGCTAGAAACGGTAAGCTTGTGCCGAAGATGAAGAACTGTATATTTCCAGGTTATGCACATGGGTGGGGCTACCGGCTATAGTACATTAATCCTAGGTCACCCAATTTCTAGTCAGTAGAAACATGGTCTTCTATAAGACTGCCATGCTTCGATAAATGAATCCTAAGACACTACTAGCAGAACAAATGGATCACGGTGTCAATAGTAAGGTGAAGCTTCAGGGTGAGGATTTTGAGACCTTATAGGTACTAGTGATTGAGACTTGTCGCAACCTTCCCGAACCGGCCCCGAAGCCTAAGGGGTTAAGGCTAATGGATTACTAAGTTAAACCTAGCTCGAGCTCTCCCAAGCCCATACCAATTCGCGACTTAAGTTAACATGCAAATCATTTTCAATTAGGAGTCGCCACTAATCTATTTTGGTAGGTTGATTAGACACCTAAGTGAACCACGAGAGAATGCTTCACTTCTACGAACCAGAGACTCAATGGGTACGGGGACTTGATTACACTAACTAACCAATTAGTGTCATTTCGGTACCTAACCTTGTTCAACACTACCTAACATGTTTACGCTAATTGGGAATCTTAAAAATTTCACTCCTAACTAAACCCGGGAAAACAACAATTAACTTTTACACCTAACATGCATAATTGACTATATGCATATTTAAATTAAACCTGCAAATCGAAGCATGCAAATCAAGCAAGGTGCAATCAAACGTAAATTGGAAACCCAACTTCCAAATTTTGATTTTCGAAAATTTTTTTTTAATTTTTTTGAGAAAATATTTTTAAAAAAAAATTTAAAAATTAAAAATATTTTTTTTTTGAAAATTTTTTTTATTTTTGGTTTTTTTTTATCTTTTTGAAGAATTTTTTAATTTTTTTTTCGAATTTTTTTTTTAAAATTTCATTTTCAGTTTTTGACCTTTGTGAAGAATTTTTGAAAAAAAAAATTTTCGAAATTTTTTTTTTTAAAAAAAATTAACGTTAAAATAATGACATAATATTAAAATAATATAATATAAAACAGACCCCAGGTCGAGTCTCCACACCCGACTCGGATCGGGAATGACCCGGGCGCGCCGGCCCGGGTCCACGTCCGGACCGGGCTCATTTGTTGAGCCCGGAATGACAAAAATTAAGTTAAAAAGAACAAAAGACCTAGCCCGAAATTTTTTAAATAAGTGAAAGCCCAAGGCCCGACAATAAATTAAAATCCTAGAAGTTCGAAATATAGGCCCAATGCCTATTTTAACCCATTAGAACAAAACCCTAAAATCAAACCCTACCCGGTTTCGACCCGTTCGACCGACCCGGTTCGCGGCTGCCGACCCGACTCACGAAAACCCTACCCGGCAACGCCCGAGTGCTTGACCCGACTCGCAGCCGCCTTGGCCGCCGCGACCGATGCGTCCAGTCCGGCTCCGGCGTGGCTTCGCCCACACGCCGACCGTCGACCGCCGACCGAACGCCGAGCCGACCTTCGTCTCTATCGGCGACGCCGCCTCGACGCGACTCAGCCTCGCCGGTCGGTTCGGCGCCGGCTTCTCCGAGCCACAGCCTTCATGGTTGGAGTTCACGGTCCGGCGGCCGAGCCTGTGCTCGGCCACCGGACGACACGCCCCGACCTCCACGATCGGGGTTTTCGACAATGCAACCGAGCCCTTGCTCGGTCGCCGCTCGGGTCACCGACATGGCGACCGGCGGCACACCGCGACCGTCGGGCGCTCGTGCAAAGAAGTCAACAGAGCAGAGGCAAATAAAACGAGTTTCGTTCAGGCATAAAATCAAACAGTTGGCGCGCGTTACAAAAACAAGGGATTTCCGGCGTGCTCGAGACTCAACACGAACCGGGATTCGCACACGAAGATGCAGTGAGGAGCAGGAACAACACGAAGCCTCACGGGCCGGAACTCGCGCCGGCCGGATGGCCACGACCTCCGGCCAGTGAGCCCCGCCGAACAGAGCACCAGAAATAGGGGAGGAAAGAAAAAAAAACAGGGGAAAGAGAAAAACCGGAGGTGGGTCTGTGGCGCGCCCTATCCGGCTCGGGGGCGGCGAATCTTGACAGATTGGACTACGTCCGGCTGCCTCGCACACCCTCGAGCAGAAATCCTTGGGAAATAGACCTCGGTTCAAGCACACAACACAAAAAACAAAGAGCCAAACGACACCCGAACCTACCGTGAGGGATGGGGGCTCACCGGAGCTTCGCCGGCCGCAGCCGGGGTGTGGCGGTCGTCGGTGGACGACCGCTCAACCTCAGATCTCACTCTCTGTTTCCTCTTTCTCTCTCTGATCTCTCTCTCGCGCTCAACGTCTCCCTCTCTCCCCCCGGATCTCTCTGTCTCGCTCGCCGTTTTAAGGGCCACGGCAGTCGCGCGGAGCCGGCCAACAGGCGCGCATGGCCCCCCTGCCACCGCCAGCCTGCCGTGGCCGACCGATCCGCCGACCCAGGGATCACGCTGCACTCGTCCGCACCTCTGTCCCTGTTCCGGTCGGCCTCTGTGGCCTCTGTCCATCTTCCCCCGTCTCTGCTTCTGTTCGTCTTCCTCCCGTACATCCAGCAGCGTTGACTGGAAGGGGGGAAGCTGGACAGACGCGGGCCGGGCCAAGGAGAAAAGGGCCGGCCCGCACGAACAAAATCAAAAGTGGAGAGAAAAGAAAGAATAAGAAAAATGGGCCGCGCGAGAAATTGGCTGATGGATTCGGCCCCTTCTCTCTTTTTTTTTTCTTTTTTTCTTCTTCTTTTTTTTTGTTTTGTTGCCTTAATAGACCCTATTAATGCAAATGCCTAATGTTTATATGCCATGGATTTTAATGAGAATATTTTTGGTTTAGGGGTTAAAAACTAAACCCTAATTTTTACGCGATAAAATCCTAAATGATTAATCAAAATTTAGGTGTCAACAGCTGTCCCTCTTTGAATGGGAGCTCGTAAAGGTCCCTTTCAAAGATAAGAGACACTTAAATTTTGTTCATAGAGGGCATGAGAAAATGCATGAGAGATGACTAACGGGCCTGTGACTGAATGAAAAGAAAGCCATACCGTGTAAGAACGGGTTTTTGGCTACGTAAGTCTTGCTATGTAAAGAATGAAACTCTGGGCTGCGAAAGCTCGCCAGGTCGATGAGGTGTTGTGGGCTACAAAAGCACACCATGCAAAGAAAAAGACAGACTCTGGATTGCAAAAGCTCGCCAGGACGATGGGGTTTTCCGGGCTACGAAAGCTCACCGGGCAAAGAAAATGGCAGACTCTGGGCTGCGAAAGCTCGCCAGGTCGAAGGGGTGCTCCGGGCTGCGAAAGCTCACCGGGCAAAGAAAAAGACTCTAGGCTGCGAAAGCTCGCCAGGTCGAAGGGGCGCTCCGGGCTGTGAAAGCTCGTCGGGCGAGGCAAAAGACAGACTCTGGGCTGCGAAAGCTCGCCAGGTCGAAGGGGTGCTCCAGGCTACGAAAGCTCGCCGGGCGAAGAAAAAGACTCTGGGCTGCGAAAGCTCGCCAGGTCAAAGGAGCGCTCCGGGCTGCGAAAGCTCGCTAGGTCGAAGGGGCGCTCCGGGCTGCAAAAGCTCGCCGGGCAAGGCGAAAGACAGACTCTGGGCTGTGAAAGCTCGCCAGGTCGAAAGGGTGCTTAGGGCTACGAAAGCTCGCCGGGCAATTCTGATGCTACAAATATATCAAGCAAAATGGATTCCCAAAATGGCCGCTGCACATCTAACAGAATATGTTACAACAGGTGCGCTGGTAGGAAAAGCATACCATGAGAGATTGATATTTTTCAGATGCCATGAAGGACATTATCAAAAGAATAGCTTTACTAGCCAAGTGTTGACTGCATGTGCAAATCAAATTAGTCTCGATTGCTTAGAAAACACTTGGCATCATTTAAAATCACAAAATTGCCGTTGGGCTCAGAAAATGTCGTTGATTCTCAAACTCCCTCGAGAAACAGATTTTGTCGAAATGATCCTGGCTTGTAAAAAGGGCTCATTAAGTATGCCAAGCAAGAGCTCCTTAGTCGAAAAAGGCTTCTCTTATGCTCTCCAGAAGGTTGTTTGGTCCCGTCCATTGATGTGGGAACTATTTTGGTTTCCAATGTACCTCACACTTATCAATGTCGAAGGCTTCGAGAATCATTCGCAACAAGTACACATTGACCAATCAGAGAGGTCTTTTTAGGACTGTGATGCAGGTTTGGTTACGGTTTCACAATGGATGAGCTTTATCGGTTAAGGAGTGGAATAATTGTCAGTTGGCATCTTCATTAGGTTTACAAGTCAAGAATTCTTAAGATGAAATAAGATAACCTTGCCTCCACTTCTTCCAGCGGCAACCTCCTTGTAAAGTCCCTATTTTCACTTGAATCATCCCAATCAGAAGAGACTTCGGGAAAAGGTTGTAATGTTGATTTGGGTAAAGGCTTGAAAGGCTCAGAAATTTTCAAAAGGGATTCGATCGGTGGTGATCACCATGGCATTATTACCATATCTCCCGATCTTGCTTGGGGACACTTGACTTCTTGAAATCCAGTTTGCCTCGAAAGTCTATTGCCTAACCATTTCAGTACAAGTGCCTCGCTCTTTGCTTTGATGACCTTTGCATTTGCAATGATTTTCTTTTCATACAGGCATCTTGCTTTTGACACTTTTTCTTTGCGAGTGAATCCTTCTCTTGATGCTACTTTCCCCCCCCCCCTTTTTTTTTTTTTGAAGAGGCATTGGCCTTGCTTTTACTAGGCACACTGCTTTTTCGTGCCCCTTAGTTTTCATTTGACCCCTTTTTGTTGGCTTTTAGGACTTTCGAGACGTTTTTCACATTGTCTCGCAAGTATCTTGTATTGATAAATCACATGCTTTGTCCCAGTATAGGGAGATAATCGCCACTTGGGCTTTAGAAATGAATATTCAGGCTCAACTTGGCTGAACAAAGGGTATATGTGTTTGGGTAGAGAAACGAATGCTCTTCTTCATTTTGGGATTTTTCGAGCTTCAACAAGGATTTACCTGAAGCTGCCACAAAAAAGATTGATACTAGTGAGAGCAAAGAAATCTTTCTCATCTTTTCACCGAATGACACTAATCAAAATCCCCAAATTTGCCCCAATTGGGAGGTGATTCTTGACAGGGGTATCTCACGGAAATTCTTCGCACATGCAGGCTCGAAGGGGCTTAGCTATGGTTACCTGTAGTATGTGGGATCGACGAAAGAAGTGCCTCCCTTCATTTCGATTCACGTACTATTTGCGAATGAATCTCTCGTCCTCAAAACATGATTTTTTCGTACTCAACTCACAGAGTATTTATAGGACGTGTTTGGGAACGGCTCATCTTTCTTAATTCTAAGTGCTTCTCGCTTGGCATGATTAACGTTTTCCCTCTTGTTTTGCCAGGATCACCCGAGTTCATTACCCTCCGTGGGGAGTTCGGATCCAAGACGAACATTCCATCAAGCTCAAGACGACTTCGGATGAGGATGATATTCGAAACTTTTTGTAAAATAAAATTTTTGTTGTTTTTGTTTTGTTTCGTTTTTTTTTTATAAGGGCAAATTTCCATTCGACTTTCCTTTGGTATTAAGAAGAGGGTGCTTACCTGCGGCTTAGTGACTTGGTAACCTTCCTCCTTTGCATTTGGTTTGTTGGATGTTTGCCAAGATAGTTCAGTTTTTTCGTGAATCAACTCGCTGTTTGTTTAGGACCTGCAATTTAAACATGTGTGCATGTATGCATGATATGTATGATGCAAATATCCTACAGTGATTCGGATTGCGTCGAAGATGGCTCTTGGGCCTTGGATTTCATTTAAGGAAAGTACTTTTTCACTGAATCGGCGTTTACAGGCTTTGGCAACTCCCGGCCATCCATTTCTACAAGAATTAAAGCACCCCCGGGTAGAGCTTTCCTAACAACATACGAGCCATCATAATTTGGGGCGAATTTTCCACCTGACTCTGGTGTGAGAGGTAACACTTTTCTTAGCATGAGATCTCCGGCTTCAAAATGTCGAGGCCGGACTTTGCGGTTGAACGATTTTGCGACTCGCTTCTGGTAGCATTGACCGTGGCATAAAGCCTTTAGTCTCCTCTCGTCGATCATGTTCAACTAATCCCATCTCTATTGAATCCACTCCTCCTCGGAAAGCCCGGCTTGCGAGAGGATTCTTAATGAAGGGATCTCAACTTCCACTGGTAAGACCGCTTCCATACCATAGACGAGTGAGAAGGGGGTTGCCCCCGTCGAGGTGCGGATCGAAGTTCGATATGCCATCAACGCATAAGGCAACCGTTCATGCCAATCTCGATAGTTGTCAGCAATCTTTGACAAGATTTTCTTTATGTTCTTATTGGCTGCCTCCACAGCTCTATTCATTTGCGGACGGTAAGGTGAGGAGTTCAAGTGACGAACATGGAACTCGTCAAGTAAGCCATCTACAATCTTGTTGTTCAGATTTGAGCCATTATCGGCGATGATCGCTTCCAAGACTCCATAGCGAGCGATGATGTCCCGACGAATAAACCTGGCCACGCTCTTGGCGGTGACATTGGCATATGAGTTCGCCTCGATCCACCTGGTGAAGTAATCGATGGCTACCAAAATGAAGCGGTGTCCATTGGAGGCCTTAGGATTGATTGGCCCAATCATGTCGATTCCCCACATTGAGAAGGGCCATGGCTCAAACATTTGACGCAATTCATTCGGCAGTACGTTGATTTTGTCTGCGTAGATTTGGCACCGATGGCAATAGCGAACATGCCGAATACAATCAGCCTCCATAGCCATCCAGAAATAACCCAGCCTCATGATTTTTCGGGCTAAAAGATGACCGTTCATGTGCGGACCGCATTCTCCTTCATGAATTTCTCTCATCAACTGGTTACCTTCCCTGGCATCGACGCACTTCAGCAAAATTGAGTCAAAGGATCTTTTGTAAAGAGCATTGCCACTGATAAAGAATTTCGACGACAACTTTCTTATGTATTTCTGATCTGTTAGCTCACTCCCAGGAGGATATTCGCCGCTTCGAAGATAGTTCATGATGTCGTGATACCACGGCTTCTCACCAGGTTCACTTGTAACTGCCAAACAATATGCTGGACGCGTTAGTACTTCGATTTTCAGTGGTTCGATGTCTAAACCCTCCATGACTTGTAGCATCGATAATAAAGTGGCTAAGGCGTCGGCGAACTGATTCTGCGATCGTGGCAAATACTCGAAAGAAATTTCCTCGAATTCCTTTATTAGCTTCTCGAGGAATTCGTGGTAAGGAATCAGTTTGGAGTCACGAGTTCGCCATTGGCCTCCCGTCTGGAGAATGATGAGGGCGGAATCACCATAGACTTGCATCTTTGTAACTTTCGTGTCGATGGCCAATTGCAATCCAAGTATGCAAGCCTCGTATTCTGAGATATTGTTGGTACAGAGGAATACCAACTTGGCGGCTACAGGGTGATGTTGACCCTTTGGAGAAATAAGAACTGCCCCAGTTCCAGAACCTGCCAAGTTTACGGCACCGTCGAAATACATTGTCCATTTATTGCCCACTATCTCTGAAATGCGTTCCTCTATGGGATCTAACTGTTCATGCTCTTTTGGCTCTTCAAAGTTCTCTGCCAACATATCAGCTATAGCTCTTCCCTTGATGGATTTCTGCGTCATGCTGTGGACGTCAAATTCGGACACCAGAACCTGCCATTTTGCTAACTTCCCGACTAGCGCAGGCTTTTCCAACAAGTATTTGATGGGGTCGTTCTCCGTTACAAGCCAAATCCGATGATGGAGCGTGTATTGATGTAGGCGGTGTAGTACCCACACTAAAGCCACGCACGTCTTCTCCACTCCAGAGTAATTTATTTCGGATGAAGTAAACTTCTTATTAAGATAGTATATCGCACATTCCTTCTTATCCCTTGGCCTCTTTTGAGCTAGCAAGGCTCCCAATGATTCCTCATGAATAGTTAAGTAGAGTATCAATGGCACTCTAGGGATAGGTGGCACCAGGACTGGTGGATGAGAAAGATATTGTTTGATCTTCTCAAATGCCTCTTGATAATCAGCGTCCCACTTAACTTTGGCGTTCTTCTTCAGGAGCTTGAAAAGGGGCCTAGCCGTCTCAAACAATTGAGAAATAAATCTCGCCACGTAGTTCAGTCTCCCCAGCAAACTCCGAACCTCTTTGACAGTTGAGGGGGGTTTCAACTCACAAATAGCCTTAACCTTCGATGGGTCGATTTCGATTCCTCGGCTGCTGACCATGAACCCCAGTAGTTTCCCAGACTTTGCCTCGAACACACATTTGGCTGGGTTAAGTCGAAGCTTAAACTTTCGGAGTCGGTCGAATAGCTTCCGCAATACCTCAATGTGGTCCTCTCCCTGTCTGGATTTGGCAATCATGTCATCTACGTAGACTTCCACTTCCTTATGCTTCATATCATGGAACAGGGTGACCATCGCTCTTTGGTACGTCGCCCCAGCGTTCTTCAAGCCGAAAGGCATCACTTTGTAGCAAAAGGTCCCCCATGAAGTAATGAAGGAGGTCTTACTTTTGTCTTCTTATTTCATCCGAATTTGATTGTAGCCAGAAAACCCATCCATAAAAGAAAACAACTCGAATCCTGCGGTGCTGTCTACCAACACATCGATGTGAGGCAGCGGGAAGTCATCCTTTGGGCTTGCTCGATTCAGATCGCGGTAGTCAATACAAACCCTGACCCGACCGTCCTTCTTCATAACAGGGACGACGCTGGCGATCCAATCTGAATAGTGCGACACCTCTATGAAGCCCACTTTCAACAACTTCATGACCTCCTCTTTGATTTTCTTGGATAATTCGGGCTTTGTTCTTCTGAGTCTTTGTTTCTTTGGTGGGACATTTGGATCAGTCGGTAGAGCATGCTCTACAATTTCCCTATCTAACCCCGGCATATCCGCATATGACCATGCGAACACATCTTGGAACTCCTTTAAAAGGTCAATCATCCTCCTAGCCTTGATTTCAGAAAGGACAGCCCCAATCTTGATCTCCTTGACATTCTCTGAATCGCCCAGATTTATTGTAACTGTAGGCTCTGCGGTCAACGGCTTAGATTCCTCATGCTGAATCCAGTCCTGCTCAATGCTTCTCTGATCATAGTCATTCTTGTCATCATCAGACCCAGAAGGATTCTTTTCTTGCAAATCCAACTCACATATGCACCTATCATGATTATGTGAAATGTTGTGCTTGGGGTGCCATGGAGAAGGTTAGTAACTGAATTAACAAATGTTATCGCAACTAATGATGTGCATGTGTTTTGAAATCATTTTGAAAGCATTTTTGAAAATGAGGGATCCGTCCTCATATCCTTGGACATCCCTATCCGCAAAATGGTTTTGGAAACCAGGAAGCGTGTGGAAGTCCAGGCCTCAAAGCATCATCATCAGCCTGGTTGGGGTATTTCCACACGTTCCTAATAAAATATGATCATGACTTCATTAATAAGATAAGGCCGTTTACATGACTCGAGGTCCTGGACCAACGGCTCGCAGTCCAGGACTTTGATTACAAGGAGAAGCAACACCTAGACCTAAACGAACTTCCCATGAAAGGGATAAACACAGACTCCAACAAGACTAAACGGGAGAGAAAAGCAGCATCCCTACTAAGAAGGATTGGTGGTGGCAACAGAAGACTCAGCCTCTTCATTTTCTGTGATGGTGCAAATGCATTCCCCCTCGAATAGGTCGACAAGACTAAGAGTGGCCTCCTCTTCCTGCAGCAGCTTGGGTGGCCCCCGGAAGATTTCCTTTAACTCTGGAAGAAGTAAGCCCTTCTGACCTTCCCCTAACCCAAATAAACTTCCTCGACTTCTGCAACTCCCTTGGTTAGCTAAACCTCCGTAATCACCGTGGTCTTTGTTGCTTGCTTGACCACTATAATCAGTATGGCCACCACGACCACCACGACCACCGCGGCCTCCCTGTTGACCTCGTCCTCGGTCACAGCCTCGTCCTCCATGGTTAACTCGATCGCCAGAATTGCTCCCATGATAACCCAGGCCTGCCTTCCTGCGCCACTTGGAGACTTGGAGAGGCTCCTTGATACCTTGTCCATATAATCCCAGGCCGGTTCCGGGGACATGTCCGTTTTCAAGCAACACCTTGCTTGACATGAGTGAAGGCTTCGCCACGTCTTGGTCCCGCATGATGGTCCCAACGGGCACATGTACCATTGAAACCAACTCCAGGGTTTGATAACTCGATTCGGCCTTGTCATCGGGTTCTACATACGGGATTGCTGTGTCCTGAAAAACTTTAAAGTCCGTCTCCCTATGCACAGTTATTAATTTCCCATCCACGATGAATTTAACTTTCTGATGCAGGCTTGAGGGCACAGCTCCGGCGGTATGTATCCACGGTCGCCCCAGTAGAAAGTTGAAGGCACTGGGAATGTCTAAGACTTGGAAACTGACCAAGAAAAGGACCGGGCCGATCAGCAGTTCAAGCTCCACCTCGCCAATTACTTCCTTTTTCATATCGTCGAAAGCACGAATGGTAGACTTGGATACTAGCATTTTTTCTTCACTTACCCCCAAGCGACGAAGGGTAGCGAATGGGCAAATGTTTAATGCCGATCCATTGTCGATTAATACCCTTGCCACCATTCTATCATGATATTTTACTGAAATAAGTAGCGCTTTGGTATAGTTGCGACCTTCAACGGGGAAGTCTTCGTCGGCGAACGAGATTTGATCCTTCAACAAAATAGACCCTACGAACTCCTCTAGCTGGCTATCATCAATATTTTCTGGCACATGCACTTCATTAAGGACCTTCAGCAGTGCATTCTTGTGTTTCTCGGATGTTTTGAAAAGATCTAAGAGGGAGATCTGGGCGGGCATCTTTCTCAATTGATTCACCACATCGAATTCGCTCGTTTTGACAATGGCCAGGAACTGCTTTGCTTCCTCGTCCGAGACGGCTTTCTTCTCGACTGCCCCAGCAGGCGCATAGCAGCGGCCCGAACGTGTGATGGTGTCGATTTCATTCGTCCTATAACTCCAAGGGACGGCCTTGGGGCTATAATTCGGGGTTTTCTCTATTATCAAGTCCTCCTCATCCTCGGGCGGGAGCTCAATCACGATTGGCTTCATGGCACCATCACCGACCTCTAAGGTAGCGAACTCCTCGGCCATGAGGTCGACGACTAAATGGTCGACATCCTCCTTGTCCGGCATCCATAGATCCTCCTCGACAGGTAAATCAATTACCATAGGGGTGATCGTGCCAACCATTTCTTCACTGGGCTCGAGAGGGTCGTCCATACCTCCCCACCCGTCGGGAACAACGTCCTTGGGATCTATGAAGAAGCTGGGTGGCGGTGAATACTTCACGAGATAATCAAATTTGCCACTAGGCTGACCCAGTGTGTCAACCACCTCCCCCCTTTCGCGAGCGAGTCTTATGAATTCACGATGCACACTGCTAACCTGAAACTCAGGGTCATCACGCGAGCTCTCTCCTTCATCGGGGATCCCGACTGGACTCTCCAGCATACTCTCATCGGTTGGCTCGCTAGTTTCTATACGCTCAGCAGGCGTGTCCTTCAATTCTTCCTCAACCGTAGCCGTCATGGTCGTCGCATCATCTTCCTTCATGCTATATATCACCCCCATGTCTATCATCCGGGTGATACGTTTCAACTTCTCCTCCATCGGAATGTCCTCCTCTTCCTCAAAGTGTCCAGCCGACACTAGTACTTTATAGAGTCCATGAATCTCCACATTAAATGTATGCTTACTCTCGCCACCCTTCTCAATAATCACGTTGACATTATCCGCATGATCAGGCAACGGATTTTACTGAACATTGGGGGTCGGCTCCCTGAAGGATAAGATCCCTTTGTCAAGCAGATTCTGCACCTTGATCTTGAGAATGAAGCAGTTGTCCACGTCATGCCCCTTTTCACCTCTATGGAATTCACAGGACTTTGACAAGTCGAACCCGGGGAATCTTGGAGGATTATCCCGGGGCACTTCTTTAGCTATCATCCCTTTTCCAACAGCATGGGCAACAACTTGGATAGCGGCCTAGGGAGGGGAGTGAACTACCTTTGTGCTCTCCTTTTGAATTCATGATTCTAATGTGCGTTCTCTCGAAACGTAGAGGGGCCTTGAGAGGCATGGGGTCTCATTGCAACGGGCGTTTGCACATACGTAATTTCCACATCCTTTTCCCTTCTATTCGGGAGCCTCCGATTAACCCCTTCGTTCAATCTACCATCATGGATGGCCCCCTCTATCCTCTCCCCGACATCAACCAACTGAGAGAAGGTCAGACATCCAGAACCCTCTAACTTTAGATAGAAATCGTTAGGTAAGGCTTTGAGAAAGAGATCCAGTAGCTCCTTCTCACTGAGTGGGGGTCGGACTTGAGCGGCGAGAGTACGCCATCTTTGAGTGAAGGCTCTGAGGGACTCACTTCTTCTTTTTTCGGTCGAGTCAGGACCTCACGCGTGGGAGCTATTTCGGTGTTATACTTGTACTGCAGGACGAACGCCTCAGCTAGATCCTCCCATGTTTCAAACTTCTCGGGCTCCGACAACACGTGCCATTGCAACGCGGGCCCTGTCAGGCTCTCTTGGAAAGTTTGAACCATCAACGGGACATTCTGAGCATACCTCGCCATTCTGTTCAAGTAGTACTTCAGATGGATCTTTGGATTTTCGGTCCCATTATACTTGGTGAAATCCGGAATCTTGAACTTCTCGGGAAAGCTCATTTGTGCATATCGAGATAAGTCCTCGACCATGTGTTCCTCGTACCCTCGTAGCGCCCAGAGCTTCTCCTCTATCTTTGCGAACCTTCTGTTATGTTCTTCCTCTAACCGAGCAGTGACGGCCTCTGAGACAGGGTCTAATTCGACTACTACAGGCGTGGATCCCAACGCCTCTTCAGTAACATTCCTTCTTGAGGGTCTCTCTACGGGCTCGGGAATAGCTTGGGGTGAGGCTTGATCAGCATTTGGCGTTGCTAACGCGGCCCTCATGTCACTGGCAAATTGAGCAAGCTGAGCTGCAAGCCCATTGATCTTGTCGTCGAGGGCAGCAAAGCGGGCGTTCTGTTCCTCGATATTCATTTGTGTGGCCCTCGATCGTGTCCGGATTGGCGATTGCCTCGAAGTCGTAGCTTTGCCCTGATGAAGAAAAGGGACGTTGGCAGGCCGTCAGACTGGAAAACCTCTTTCTCCGGCCTCTTAGTCTCTCAATTCCTCTCTTCGTGAGCTGGATGCGATCAATTTGGCGGCTTGCGATTACCTGAAAAATGAGCTCATGTGAGAATACAATTCTTATGGGAGGTCGGCCCATGGCACCGGTCTAGGCGTTTTAGGTCCCTCGAGAGAGAAATTTCGAAACATTTGAGATTTTAGAGTTTTTTAGACATTACAGAAAACAAATAAAATAAAATAAGAACCTTGACATTAAGAATTGAGAGTCTCTTGACATTGAAACGGAGAAGGTACATAACGATTCCTAGACCTTGAGATTAGAAAGAGAGAAATTACGAAAACTTTGAAACTACATGAAACCTCCAGAACATAAAAAAGACAGAATTTCCTAAACATCGAAACTAGAAAAACAACAGAACCTCCTAAACATTGAGGTTAAGTGAAATTGTCATTTCAGACTTCTCAGGGCGACTCATTTTATATGTGATGGGGAATTCGCGGCTTTGCGGAGCCACTTGTTCTCTCGGGTTAACCTCGAGATGCGAGTCTTGTCCATTTCCACCCTCCTTTCAAGATGCTCAATTTGCGCTTTCTGGGTGGGCTTGTCAGTCACTTCCGGGACCAGCGATCGTAGAATGGTTGGAATTCGGTGACTGCAGATGTAGAACGTGGAGGCGTGGTGAATTTCCTCCTCCCTATCCAATTTCTTGGGCACGACAATCTTTTCAGGACGGCAATCGCTCCATGCGATCTCAATGGCTCGGATCTCGTCGAAGTAGTCGTAGTCCGTGCGGGTGAACCGGGCCTGGAACATCTCCGTCTTGAGTGGTGGTGGCACCTCTTGAAGGGCTCGGTATTGGCGGGCCACCTTGTACGGGTAATAGGAAGTGGCGCCGGAAAGACCGAGCAACGGGATCGGGTTGGCAAACTTGTGAGCGAAGCGGGCTTCCTCGACCTGAAACCATTTAGCATGCCATAGAAATGCCTTGGGCTCGGGGTCCTTTAGGAAATTTATCCAACGGGAATATTCCTTGTCAGGGAAATGCTTTTCTAAGACCTGAAACCTCTGTATCGGGTGCCTAAACTTATCTATTTGGAATAATTGCATAAGGTGCCCAAATCCCCTTATGTGAGAAAGAAACCATATTTGCAAAATTTCTGGGGAAACTCGAATGATTTTTTCTCCGTTTTGTTTAAAACGGTTAAGGGACAAAAATGTTTTGGCTAAAATCATGTTAACATAGTTTAATCCAGCACACATGTGTTTGACTACCCAAGCAATCGAAGGGTTTATGGCATTCTTACGATGAGGAAAAACGATGAGCTCGACAAATGCTAGAATGAAAATCCTACCCTTTCGAGCCATTGGTTGATTTGAAAAACACTCGGCCAAAAACGAGAATGGACAGGCGTAACAATTAGCTTTGACGACTTTCCTTACCACCTCGGCCCTAACTCTCAAAAATTGCGACAACTCGGACATGGGTTTATACCTATGGGTGGCTTGACAAGCTCGGTTCTAAGAGGCATTTCAATGGCAATGCTATATTCTTCCAAGGTTGGAGTTAGCTCGAACTCACCAAATATGAAGGTTGACGTCTGGGGGCACCAGAAGTGCGGTATTGCTTGCATGACTCCGGAATGGATGCTGATCTTGAGTAACGGAAGAAGCCGGCCAATCCTCGCCTCGACCTGTCTTCGGCTATCTTGATCCAATTGGTCCTACCACGCTATGAGCTCTTTCTTGGGAGTGGAAATGAATTGGACATCGGTTCTCCCCATCGCATAAAAATTGAGATTAACGACCGACCTAATTTGCCATGGACCAACGAAAGGAAATAAATGAATTGCATAACAATAGGAAAAAGGCTTACTCTATCGAGAAACATGGCAAACACAAAGGCACACGCATAGAAAGTGGGGCTTGCTTTCTATCTAAACAGTCTAACGAGGTGAAGTTAAGAGGGTGATCTGACCTTCGCAGTCTCGCGTTGGTGTCAGGTCCTCTTAACTCCGGCTTAGTCGAAAGAGATATCCTATAGTCACGCGGTCTTGCGGACAAGGATAAACGCTTACGACACCAAGAAAGAATTTTTCGGGGAAAAGAAAGGCAACCTCTATATCGCAGTCTCGCGTTCGAGGTTGTGTCTTTCTTAGCACCATCCTAAAGTATCCTATCGCTGCCCGGGTCCGGCAGCATGGTTGTGTGTGCAAAAGTGTAGTGCTAAAACGCTCAAAGCATGCACAACGGTTTATGAACAAACAATGCTTGGAACATCCAAAAACTAAATATTCATTCTCAATCCTGCAAAACAAGGAATCAATGACAAGAACAGACACGTTAGGGATGTATTTGAACAAGACAAACGGCCTAAGTCCACTAAGAAGTTCCCTAGCAGAGTCGCCAAGCTATCGCGACCTCCCCGAACCGACTCCGAAGCCTAAGGGGTTAAGGCTAACGGATTACTAAGTTAAACCTAGCTCGAGTTCTCCCAAGCCCATACCAATTCGCGACTTAAGTTAACATGCAAATCATTTTCAATTAGAAGTCGCCACTAATCTATTTTTGGTAGGTTGATTAGACACCTAAGTGAACCACGGGAGAATGCTTCACTTCTACGAACCAAAGACTCAATGGGTACGGGGACTTGATTACACTAACTAACCAATTAGTGCCCTTTCGGTACCTAACCTTGTTCAACACTACCTAACATGTTTACGCTAATTGGGAATCTTAAAAATTTCACTCCTAACTAAACCTGGGAAAACAACAATTAACTTTTACACCTAACATGCATAATTGACTACATGCAAATTTAAATTAAACCCGCAATTCGAAGCATGCAAATCAAGCAAGGTGCAATCAAACGTAAATTGGAAACCCAACTTCCAATTTTTCATTTTCGAAAAAAAAAATTTTTAATTTTTTTTGAGAAAATATTTTTTAAAAATAATTTTTTTATTTTTGGTTTTTTTGATCTTTATGAAGAATTTTTTAATTTTTTTTTTCGAAATTTTAAAAAAAAAATTCATTTTCATTTTTTGATCTTTTCGAAGAACTTTTGAAAATTTTTTTTTTCGAAATTTAAAAAAAAAAATTAACGTTAAAATAATGACATAATATTAAAATAATATAATATAAAACAGACCCCAGGTCGGGTCTCCACACCCAACCCGAATCGGGAATGACCCAGGCGCGCCGGCTCGGGTCCACATCCGGACCGGGCTCATTTGTTGAGCCCAGAATGACAAAAATTAAGTTAAAAAGAACAAAAGGTCCAGCCCGAAATTTTTTAAATAAGTGAAAGCCCAAGGCCCGACAATAAATTAAAATCCTAGAAACCCGAAATATAGGCCAAATGCCTATTTTAACCCATTAAAACAAAACCCTAGAATCAAACCCTACCCGGTTTCGACCCGTTCGACCGACCCGGTTCGCAGCCGTCGACCCGACTCACGAAAACCCTACCCGGCAATGCTCGAGTGCTTGACTCGACTCGCAGCCGCCTTGGCCGCCGCGACCGGTGTTTCCGGTCCGGCTCCGACGTGCCTCGCCGGCGTAGCTTCGCCCACACGCCGACCGCCGACCGAACGCCGAGCCGACCTTCGTCTCTGTTGGCGTCGCCGCCCCGACACGACTCAGCCTCACCGGTCGGTCCGGCGCCAGCTTCTCCAAGCCACAGCCTTCGTGGCTGGGGTTCACGGTCCGGCGGCCGAGCCCGTGCTCGGCCACCGGACGACACGCCCCGACCTCCACGGTCGGGGTTTTCGACGGTGCAACCGAGCCCTTGCTCGGCCGCCGCTCGGGTCACCGACATGGCGACCGGCGGCACACCGCGACCGTCGGGCGCTCGTGCAAAGAAGTCAACAGAGCAGAGGTAAATAAAACGAGTTTCGTTCAAGCATAAAATCAAACAGTTGGCGCGCGTTACAAAAACAAGGGATTTCCGGCGTGCTCGAGGCTCAACACGGACCGGGATTCGCACACGAAGATGCAGTGAGGAGCAGGAACAACACGAAGCCTCACGAGCCGGAACTCGAGCCGGCCGGACGGCCACAAGCTCCGGCCAGTGAGCCCCGCCGAACAGAGCACCAGAAACAGGGGAGGAAAGAAAAAAAAACAGGGGAAAGAGGAAAACCGGAGGTGGGTTTGTGGTGCGCCCTATCCGGCTCGGGGGCGGCAAATCTTGACAGATCGGACTACGTCCGGCTGCCTCGCACGCCCCCGAGCAGAAATCCTTGGGAAATAGGCATCGGTTCAAGCACACAACACAAAAAACAAAGAGCCAAACGACGCCCGAACCTACTGTGAGGGATGGAGGCTCACCAGAGCTTCGCCGGCCACAGCCGGGGTGTGGCGGTCATCGGTGGACGACCGCTCAACCTCAGATCTCACTCTCTGTTTCCTCTTTCTCTCTCTGATCTCTTCTCGCGCTCGACGTCTCCCTCTCTCCCCCCGGATCTCTCTGTCTCGCTCGCCCTTTTAAAGGCCACGGCGGTCGCGCGGAGCCGGCCAACAGGCGCGCATGGCCCCCCTGCCACCGCCAGCCTGCCGTGGCCGACCGATCCGCCGACCCGGGGATCACGCTGCACTCGTCCGCACCTCTGTCCCTGTTCCGGTCGGCCTCTGTGGCCTCTGTCCATCTTCCCCCGTCTCTGCTTCTGTTCATCTTCCTCCTGTACATCCAACAGCGTTGACTAGAAGGGGGGAAGCTGGACAAACGCGGGCCGGGCCAAGGAGAAGAGGGCCGGCCCGCACGAACAAAAACAAAAATGGAGAGAAAAGAAAGAAGAAGAAAAATGGGCCGCGCGAGAAATGGGCTGATGGATTCGGCCCCTTCTCTCTTTTTTTTTTTTCTTTTTTTCTTCTTCTTTTTTTTTTGTTTTGTTGCCTTAATAGACCCTATTAATGCAAATGCCTAATGTTTATATGCCATGGATTTTAATGAGAATATTTTTGGTTTAGGGGTTAAAAACTAAACCCTAATTTTTACGCGATAAAACCCTAAATGATTAATCAAAATTTAGGTGTCAACAAAACTGTAAGTGAGGCCGCAATTCATGAAGTCGATGTTATAAAATAACTTGCAAAGCCGCAACATAGTATAGCCACTAGCAAATAGAAAAGGCACATCAAATCACAAACACATTATGATTATATTGATATTGCTTATGCATTGACTGTGGTGACGAGATAGAGACGGATGACCAATTGTCTTACTTTGAGGCGATCGTAAGTACTGAGTCATCGCAGTGCCTAGCGACTATGAGCTAAGAGATAGTATTGCTTCATCGGAATTAGACACAGGAGCTAGTCAAAGAATCCAATAGCCAGAAGATTGTTGGGTGCAATAGGTTGATCATTGGAAGAAGAGCACTCCCATTGTCAAGGTAATGAGGTACAAGGCAAATGATATACTCAATGTTAGAGCATTTACTATAATGAGATGTTCTATCTTATGGTAAGGCATACGTGTTACTTGCTTTAGCTGCTGAACAATAACTTGATGTGAAAACAATGTTTCTTTATAGCAAGATGGAGAAACGGATTTACATGAGGCTGTTAGAGGGATATGCTATTTAGGGAAAGAAGACCATGTTTGTTTGTTAAATAAATCTTTGTATAGACTAAAAAAGTCTCCTATGCAGGGGTTTAAGTGTTTTGATGCTTTCATATATTATTAGGACTATTTGAAAAGTCAATTGCATAGCTATGTTTACTTTGGAAAATTGAAGGATTTGGTCTTTGTTTTATCCATTAGTTTATGTTGATGATATGTTCGTAGCAGCTACACATATGTCTTATATTGATGTGTCGAAGTGACAATTGAGTGTTGAATTTGAGATGCAAAATTTAGGTGCTGCAAAGAAGATATTGGGCATGAAGATTTCATGTGATAAGGCTACAAGGGTTTTGTGCCTATCTCAAAAGAAATATATTAAAAAGATTGTGGTGCATTTTAGCATGCAGTCAACGGAATCCGTGAGTTCACCTTTAACCGTGCACTTTAAACAGTTTGGATAAGTTATAGTTGTAGTGTAACATCCTCAATTTTAGTCCTTGGGGAAATGACTGTGGATTAAATTTGGTGGTTTTCCCAATCGGAATCAATTTTTACTCTTGCTCCAGAAAACCTAGTTTCAAGTCTCTAGTACCACCTTGTTTTGTTATTTTCATGGAAAACTTTGTGAATTGAACTTTCAGAAATTTTCTTCTTCAAAGTTGTTCCAAATATCTTCAAGTTTAAAATATTTTAATTTCAAAATTTTTTGACTTGATTTGGGTTGGACAATCACCTTATTTTCAAACCGTGTAAAACTGCCCAGAATGGGTATTTCGGTGATGTTTACACTTTCTCGATTTTAGACAAAATTTTCTAGGCCCATTTTGAACAAACTTCCTCACAAAGATTGTTAAGAACTTCTTCGTCTATAACATATATAAATTTTGGAATTTTTAGAGATAATTTGGGTTTTGGAAAGAGCTTGCTTTGAGAAGCAAGAGTTCTATTCCAGCAAACTGTTCTTAATCTGTGATTAAGCTACTAAAAGTTATGTTTACAGAAAGATTCAAATTTCATGCTCTTCATAGAAAATGTTTGTTAAGGTATTTTTTATGACATATTCAAATTTGGGAATTTTCAAAGTTCATTTACTATGTTTTTAAGTCCGATTTCTAGAATAGTGCAAAAACTACTGGTTTTGTCAGATTTCAAATATTCATCATTTTCTATATGAGAATGTTTGAATCTCAACATGATGTCTTATGGTGATTTAATGTGCTCATTCTGAGCTTTCAAATGAGATATTCTAAGTTTTGATTAGAGGTCACACGAAGGGGGAAACTGAGAGGGAGCCGAGAGACAAAAAAGAGGGTTCTAGAAAGTCAAAGCACGGTGAACTAGTTGGCAAAGCTTAGTGAGCAAGTGGTCAAAGCTTGGGCAGAAAGAACTTGGGGAGCAAGTTGGCTTGCCTATAAATAAGCTTGGTTCCCCCCTTAGTTACCACACTTCACTTCCTCTTCCTCTCTCATCTCTCATTCTCACGCCTCTCTCTCTCTCCCTATCCTCACATTGATCACCTCTCTTTCTCTCTCTCACTATTTGCTGCCACTAACCGCCGTAGACGTTTTATTATGATCATAGGTGATTATAGATGAGTGAATTCCCTAACACTTGGATAAGGCGGTGTGTTACATGGTTGAAACGTGGCATGTAAGTTGATTCCCTAATCTCGGGATCGGTTGGAAGTTATGATGCGTTGTTGGCTTAAGTTCTCACCCAAGCCTTTGTTGAGACTTACGTGTTGTTGTTTGTCTCAATGTTGCACGTATCACTTGTTACCATGCTTGATGTTCTCATCCATGCTTGTTGAGTTATAAGAGGATATGACGTGGTGTTATGAGTTTGGCTCAAGTAGTGACCGTGTTTGTAATGCTCAATGTTTGGATGAGTGCTTGCTGTTTTACGTCGTAATCGTAAGTCAAGGCACATACGACGGGGTGTCGTATGGTCTCGTACTCCTGTGTGGCATCACGGGATGAGTTCGGCTTGGTGCGGGTTTACATTGGGATATGTAAATCCATGCCAAGTTCGGCTTCGAGCCGGCATTTGGCATGGCGAACCAAACCACATGCCCTCGACCGCAACCCACATGTTAGGCGAACGTTCTAGAAATCATGATTACACAAGCACGGCATGCCTTTGGGTTTGATTGCATGGACTAATGAAATCAAAATAATAAATTGGCTTATGTGAACCATGATGTATGATCACTAAATGAAAGAAGAAAACTGTCGTCATATAGCGTTGGCGGCGATGCCTCGTTAAACTAGCGCCAGGATGCCTTAGTTGAGTTAGGATGCCTAGGTTGAGCCTAGATGCCTTGGGTGAGCTAGTCTCGGAATATCTTGATTGAGTCGGGATGCCTAGCATGAAGCTGGATGCCTCGGTTGAGCCGGGATGCTCTGGTTGAGCCGGGATGACAATACATGAATATTATGTGTACCAGTATGTGATAAATAAAGTCTATATGTGTGCTGGTATGTGTGTTTATTGATAAGTCGAATTTATGTGACCGAATAAAGGTGAGTTTCCATATGAACATAGCAAGGGCAAGATCAAAGTCTTTGTTATTGATTTGCCATCGACATAAGGCGAGGAAAGTATTTGTATGCGTTAGTACGATGGCAAGGTATCATCCTGCACGAGTATTAGTGAATTTACTCATTAAGTCTCCCCGACTCACTCCCCGTTGTTTTTTCTCTTTTCAGGTCTATAAGATGGAGGATGACGTAGAGGAGCTAGGATTAACCTCGGCCTTCACTTGTGATATGATTTGTGCGTGGACGGTCCGTGGAAAAAGGTCTTGTAAAATATGTTTAAGTAAAATGGCAATAATGTGTCTTGCCTATTATGTTTTCACTGGTTTTCGAGGGTAAGATAAGAATGTTATGTATTAATGCAAGATTTGCTCATGATACTTATCATAACCATGTTGTTTATTCTGATTGTGATTATCCCGAATTAATTGCTTTCGCTTGTATTTAGTCAAAGATAATAACGAATGGGACGTCGCACTAATAACCCCAAGGTAAGGACGTTACATGTAGACTAAGGGGCAAGAGGAGCATATGTCCTATATCCGTTATTCTAGCGCAATGGGTAGTATTATGTATACCATGGTGTGCACTACACCTGACATTTACAAGTCGTGAGTGTGGTTTGTTAGATGAAGCATTGTGATAAGACTCATTATGAAATTGTGAAGTGGATCCTTATTTGTTTAAAGGGGACAACAGACGTTGATATAGTGTATTGGAAGAATGGCAATGACAGTGTAGCCAGGGTTTACGTGGATTCAGATCACGTCGGTGACTTGGATGAGCAAAGGTCTTCGGTGGGTACATGTATGCATTGGCAAGTGGTGCAGTAAGTTGGAAGGCGTCCTTATAGGATAATAATGTAGGCATATCTTCTACTGACACAAAGTACATGGCACTAACTTTCATAGACAATGGAGTGATATGACTGAGGATTTGCTCTTAAACAATGGATTGGGGCATAAAAGTGTTTGTATACACTATGACAAGCAATGTAGGATATATCTGGCACAGAATCAGATTTATCACGAGCAAACTAAGTATATCAATATCAAGTGCCATTTCATCCAAGATTTCATGGCAAAGGGCAAGGTTGTAGTGAAGAAGATCATCGCAGTGGAGAACCGAACAAACATGATGACAAAGCTTATTCCTTTGGCAAAGCTCGAGCTTTGCCAAAGCTCAATTAGGGTTCAAAGAAAATGAGTGCTCGTCAAGTCACTGGGGGAGTAGACATGGATGATGGATAGTATGACTTAGCTAAAAACATCAAGCCAAGGTGAAGATTTGTTAGAATATGTTTTGAGTTACTTAAGGAACCCAATTCAAGTAAATTTCCTAATCTGGATGGGATTCTTAGTTTGAGTAGGTTTCTTAAAAGGAGTGCCTTCTTTTGGATACAAATGATGAATATATAAAAGATGTAATTTTACTTGGCAGACAGAAACGTTAGAGCAAATAAGAAGATTGTTGAGATTTTATGTTTGAAAGTTTTTTGAGTTGTTTCTCCGTAAGAAATTGTGAGATAACTCTTGTACTTGCTTTGGATGTTATTGGGGAGTAAGAAATACTTGAGTTAGCGAGCAATTGTAAGCTCTGTATTCTTTGGATTCATAGTGGATTTTTTTTGGGGGAGCTTTCCCATGGAATAGATATTGACACTTGACGAAACCATGAAAATATCCAGTGTCATTACCATTCCTTGTTAATTTCATCAATAATTTTGTTCTCTCATTTTTGACTTAAATTACAAAATTAGTTAGTTTCGGCATCATTTTTACAACTGTTCAAAACTTGACCGTCGAATTTCAATTTGCACTGATGTGGTTCGTATTAAATTTTCAAAATGGTGATATTTCACCTTCCAAGCTTTCAGTTGTGCAGTTGAACCTAATTTCGATTGTATTTTTCCACTAGAAAGGGACCATAAAATTGCTCGGATTTCACTTTGGTGCCCCCAGTATAGTCATTATTATGTCATCCATGATTTACATATCATTGTGTAGACTACATGGTACACAAGTTATCGCGTAGGCTTAATCTAATAGGCTATATCAATCCTACATTAAGAAATAGTAACAGCAGGTCCCAAAACAAATACTTGCCACCTGCCTCTGATAGAATAAGTCTATATCCCAATATTTCTCTACAATATCATAAGCACGTTGAGGACCTACAGAGTTTGTTATCTGTCAATTTCCAATTCATTTGATTACTACTGTGATTCCCCTAAGCAGGGAGAAAATATTGGGCAGTCCCCGACCGCCAAGTCAGTGTGGTCTCCGATCACTCACGAGGTGCCATGCGGTTCACATGGCACGGGTGGGGTCAGCGGGCCAGGACCCATTTTTTCCACAAAAAAATTAATTTTCTTTCCCTCTAGTCCTGCACTCCTCTGCACGTTAAGGACCTACACCCGCCCCCCCACCCCTTCATCAACAGTCTCTCCCCTCTCTGTCTCTTCACTAATGTGGGGCCCGCTCCTTCTCTCTCCTTTTCTATCTCCTCAGCTCTCCTCCTCTCTTCTCATGCCCGAAGCCCACATTCTCTCTCTATTTTTTCAAAAATCGCTCCAGCCCAAGAGCAAGCTGCCCGCCCGTCAGTCCCGACCTTCGCCATAGCCTCCGCCTGCCCAAGAGCAACCTACCCGTCCGCCGTCCCAACCTCGGCCCAATATTACTAAGGCATACCAAAGGCATGGTCATATGTTCAGTTAATTAATTGTATTGCACAATCGAAGCCCGTTTATGCTTCAAGAAAAAAGACTGGGAAATTTTCAGGAAAAAAATTACATCCTTCTGGTGGCGCTTAAATTCTCCTCGCAGAGCTTCTCTAGAAGATTCTGTCAATTATACGATTGAATTCGGGCCAAAAGAACTTCTACAGTGTTGACTTATATGTTAATGCGAAGAGATTAAGTTGTATTTTGCTTCGTTGTCCATGTCAATGGATGCATACTATCTTGGTTAGTTTACAAGATGTTGTATGAGCTTATTGATGTGATGGTTGAATGAAAAGGACGAATGGGGATCAAATGTGGATCCGGCGTAAGACTGCATACTGTAGACTGCTTCTCCATCAAAGCTAGCCTTCTAAAATTAGTGAAATTGATTTCCATGGAAGATTTGAGCCGGCATTAATCAGAGTTTTTACATCTTTGCAGCTGCAGAAATTTAAGAAAATTAGGTGTGGAAATTGAGAGGCTATTTTTTTCTTTCAAAAGAACAACTACTTTATGCTGCCACCGATGCATTTGCTTCTTGGCATCTATATCAGGTAGTAAATATGTTTCTTAGAAATTGGATCACCAATTTCATGGTTACTTTTCATTACTTGGTTGAGAAGCAAGTTGGAAATGCCTCTATAATCTTATGCATGGGAGTGCTGATTCAAACGAAACGAAATATATGGTGTATTTAGCACATCTCCAGGATCTCAACGTAACACTTAAAGGCATTTTATGTTTTTTCTCAATATAAAAAAAATTCAGATTCCACGAAATTATCTTTAGGTTCAACTTCAACACAAGTACTTTTAAAAGCTTCTAACTCTTTATAACTTGGTGCACAGTCATAGTTTGATCCACAGATATCTTCATTATATTTCATGCGTCGGCTATCTTGTAGAATAGAAAAACGGTACTTTTTATCACAAGTAGGAGGTCTCTAAGTCGATGAAGTCACCATGATGCAGCTGATCTATTGCAGGTGATGGCAACCATAAGTCCCAATGTAGACTCTGCCAAGCTTTAACATTTTTAAGCTGATTCCTTAAGTATTTCTTCTAACTTGTAACATTTTTAGACTGATTCCATAAGTCAAAGCTGAAGGGTAAGATATGATAGTTTGATCAACTTTGTTATCTTTGTCAGCAATTTATTGGGACTAGTGGTTTCCTGAGGCAGCTTGAGCATTTTGCATTAATCTTTTGATATGTTTGAGCTAAGATATGAGATAATTAGTTCGAGTAGATGGGGCATTCCCATGTTACTAGAGAACCAAGTAGAATGGGCCATTCGCATGTTTAGATACATTCTTTGCAGATCATGCTACTCATCATCTAGTCATTGATTCTATTAGCTTATCAAAAGATGCATGCTTGTGTCATATGATGTTCCATTCGAGCTGATTCTTCAAATTGGGATCTTTCTTATTTTAGGTAGTCTACAGCGATATCTATATGCTTGATGCTGGAATGAAGTGGAAAGTACTGCCTCTTATGCCAAATCCCAACTCCCACATAGAATTTTCTTGGGTGATTGTAAACAATTCCATTATCATCTCGGGAGGTACCACTAAGAAGCATCCAATAAACAAAAGGATGATACTAGTGGGGGAGGTCTTCCGGTTTGATTTGGACTCACTAGTACAATTTCTTCTATCTCGTTGAATATGAAAGATTGATGATGGAGGCAGGTGAAAAACCGTTTCCTATCCAAAGTTCGACAAGCAGAAAAAGATTCGCCATTTGAAGTATATTCTAATGCAGTACTTAATGTTCTATTACTTCTGCACTTGTATGGTGATACATTTGTGGATTGTGATGCTTTGTGGTAGAAATGGATGGTGATTGGGAAGCTTCTTTATTGCATCAAAACCGCAATCGCAGGCTTTTGGTACGGCTGGTTGTACTTTACATCGGGGCAGCAGGATCGAGGGCCAAATAATCCGCAACCTAAGATGGTCATTGGAGACATGTGGAGGACCAAATTGAGACTGTGATGCGAGTTGCGTTAAGTTGATCCTTTGAAGTATTGTCTTAGCTTAGATTTTTTTTTTCTTTTTCACACATTTTCTCTAGGCTAGGTATTTATAGCATTTCTCCGACTCCATGTCCTTCTGCTGCGTCGATGCCGATTTTGGCACATCATTTTGATCATAGCACTGTTAGGGAAAACAAAAGCTATAGGAAGGCTCAGAATTAAATTTGTGAAATTATTTGAAATAAGTAGATTTTCTAGCATTAAGTCTACAGAAATTTTTTTTGCATCTTTACAGCCATTTATACTCTCTCTCTCTCTCTCTCTCTCTCTAAGCTTACTGATTACTATATCATATGCGATATAAGACAAACTCAAGACATCTTGGGTAGCCACTAGATACCAAACTCATTCCATCTTCTTCCTCTAAATCGAGCACGGCAACACCGAAGGCAGATGCTTAACAAAAATAGAAACAAATTCCAGCAAGAATCTACATAACATGATTGGTAAAGCATGGATAATGCCATGCTGGATTCTTCTGAGGACAATTTAGTGGCTAAGATCTTTCCAACCAAATGTTCATTACAGCACTCAAAGACAGGCTGCAACCAACGTCACCAAGTCTAGATACTAAACAAATCCACAATATGAAACTGAAGAACCAAATTGTGAGATTATACCGAAGACAAAGATCAAAGTGTATTTTGCAGACCTACTCCATAGAGTTAATATGAATTGAAGATCTCGACAACACATTCATTCACATTATCAAAATGGTAAATCTATCAAAAGTATGCGAGTACTACATATTTGGGGAACCACCAACAATTAAGCCCAACCAAAAGAATAATTATACAGTGTCGAAAAACAAGAAAACCGATATTATCCGCATCAAACCACTCTTCGAAAAGCTTGCATTTTCTAAAGCTTCTGTTATTGTCCATTAGTCTTGGCATGTCTGGTAAATCTACCTCAAATAAGCCTCAGTTCATACTAGCCTGCCAATGTAATGTATCTCACCCAGGGAAGAGCTTGGTAGCCGGTCTTCTCAATAATCTTCAGGTACCGCACCTAAAACAGCATCAAGGATAAAAAATAAAACGGAATGAATATTCTGCTTTGCTTGTTGAAATGAAGGCTTCACTGTAGATATGTCCAGCAATCCAAGAAACTAATAGTATATAAAATAATTTTGAACAACGTAATGCTTGGATATTTTGGCATTCAAAGATCTGTACATCTTCTCATGGCAAACCTTCTGATTCTTACTAAAATAGTCGAGAAGAGACATCATCTAAGATTTGATATGTCCATGGCAACCATTTTTTACTAATAAATCTTACCCTTCTCCTTACATCATTCTTTCTCCAACAGTTAAGTCAAACCAGACCAATACTATGAATATATTGGAAGATTTGAGCAATAAATTATGCCTTATAGAGAGGCACCTGTATGCCAGAGACAGTGAAATATGGTATCTAAAACTTCACTCGTATGGGGGCCTTCCTCTCAGGAGTTGCTTCTTCGATTGTTATATTGGGTATACTGAATTCAACCCTCAACATATACTCCTGCCATAGCTTGTCACCAGGACAGGATTTTATTTTCCAGACAAGTGCATCATTTTCTAATGCATATGACGCAGAACCCATTGAAGTTCGAATTCGTAGAATCAGCAGGAACTGGCAACTCAATTTCAACATTTGTAGCAGTACAGTTTTTCAAATCAAACTTAGAATTATGATAAATCATTAACAAGAAAAGCAATTATATAATCATTATAAGAACAATCACCTGCGCTCCTTGAACTGGCTCCTAGCTTTTACCATGATCTCAATACAACTTCTTGAATGCCTTTCTACTTGGGCTTCCACCCAGATAAGTCGCTTTACCTGAAGTAGAAAAAATAAATGCGTCTTTCAGAAGACTACAAATGCAATGATAGGAAAATAACTAAAATCAAAGTTCGAAGCAAACCTGAGTACTGAGTCTGTATGTCATAAGGTCAAAAGATCCATCAGGTGGTATAAAGGAGATTGTCCTATCATTTTCGAAGTGGGCCAAGCGTACACACCTAATTCAACAGAGTTCAATAAAAAATCACAGATCAAACTGAGATGGACAAAAGAAAAAGGAAAGGAGAATCATCTTAACAAGCAGTTCAGCCAACATATGAGCTAATGGAGTTAGACAACTTACTAATGGAACTTTATGTCATCCAAATCAATTGCCTTTCCCTTTGTTGTTCGACCTTGGGCCTCCAATAATACTCTATCATTTAGGCCAAGCTTGTACTCTGGCATGCCACTGTAGAGAGAAAAGTCAATCCAGTTAAGAATCTATAAGATCCCACCGAAAAATATGTCAGAAACAAAAAGAACAGTCAAATAGAGCAGAAACAACAGATTCCTATTCCTGCTCCTGTCTTCATAGAGTTAGAGTTTTTTTAGCTCCTCTTCCTTCTCTCATAAGTCACAGTTCTACATCCCAAAAGAGCAATAGGAAATCATGAATTTTTAAGATCCCCTATGTCTAACAGGATGCAATATTCTACTCTGTTGTCATCATCCTTGAGCTTCATACTCTTTCTCTGGTTTGCCTATTAAAATGCTTGACATGGACGTCCAGGCCCTCCAAAAAGAGAGCTCGTAAACTTGTAATGACTAGTTTCTTAGAATCTTAATGCTATACCCTTGCAACAACCTAGAGGTTCCTATTTCACTTGCACCCACTGTCATCCTTTAAATACACTACGAGTTGCAATAAATTTGTGGAGCTACTATCCACAAATCCTTCCGCTTTCCATTCTTCTAATGAAATGACGAAGCCAGATTATGAAACTTATTTGCCAAGTATTTGTAGAGTGTTTCACCAAACCAATAACTTGATACAGAGAGTTACAGTTGTGGTGGTTCCAAAATACAGAAACCAAATTCGGTCTGATTGGCAAAATACATTCAACCAAATCCTTTGCCACAAACTTCGACATGCCAGAGAGCATAATCAGATGATTAGCAAGCTGAAAGGGTACAATACATACTAATTCACATTAATGTTGATATGACAAGCTCAACTTCTGCCGTTACCAAACTTCATGATCTTACTTGAGTCCAAAATTAGAAAGACTTCAGGTAATGTAAATCTTGACATAATTGTGGTAAAAATGAGCAACTTCTTGCGGCGAGAAGAGCTAAAATACTAAAATACGCAGAACCAACCACCAGACATTTCAAGCATCGGCAGAACAGGCGTGGTGAATAGATGCTAGTTTTAAGATCACTACTGAAATAAGGGGGAAAAAGACAATAGCATTTTATGGCATACAGACTGCACGGTGCAGGAATACTATCAATCTTCAGTAGATTCAGGATGGGAGACCAATTGCTGTTTTTTGACTGATCAAAGTACAATACCTCAGAACAAAATTTATGTTTACTATTTCAAAACCAGAGTAAAAATATTAAAGTGGTTCCGTCTTCATTCTGTAAACTTCTGTGTAAATAGTGGCAAATATCACATTAGCTGGTCTCTGGTTTGCCTATTAGAATGCTTGACATGGACGTCCCGTCCAGGCCCTCCAAAAAGAGAGCTCTTAAACTTGTAACGACTAGTTTCTCAGAATCTTAATGCTACACCCTTGCAACAACCTAGAGGTTCCTATTTTCACTTTAGCCCACTGTCATCCTTTAATTACGCTACGAGTTGCAATAAATTTGTGAAGCTACCGTCCAGAAATCCTTCCTCTTTCCATTCTTCTTCTGAAATGACGAAGCCTGATTATTAAACTTATTTTTCAAGTAAATGTAGTGTGTTTCACCAAACCAACAACTTGATACAGAGAGTTATCGGTTACAGTTTGTTGTGTTGGTTCCAAAATACAGAAGCCAATTCGGTCAGATAGCAATTCCTAGCCCCCAAGAACAAATACAATCTCTATAGTGCATCAAAATAATTACGAAAACACGCATTTTGGACACATCAATAACAACAGTACAGAAGCAATGGACTTGGAATGCTTACATCATCCCAAACTGAGGCTATCTCCTTGGCCGAACGGACCTTCACTCTCCCTACGTCCATGATCGAATCCAACGGCTTGGGCTCCAGCGGCGCGAACCCGGTGGCGAATCTCGACTTTCTGCAGGAACCGAGCGCAGCCCAACTCAAGAAATCGCCCGGGACCGCTTGCTGCTGCGTCTTTTGGAGGTTCGATCGCGTTTGCAGAGTCGACACAGCGAAGCAGCATCCGGGCACGAAAAGAAGAAGGGGAAGCAGCAGGAGGTGTTGGTGACGGCGGCGCACGGCGGAGGAGCTTCAGCGAAGAACTGATGCGCTGAGATCCTCGCGACGACAAAAGCTGCATTGCGGGCGGGCGGAGGCGACGGCGAAGGTCGGAGGCGACGGAGGTCAGAGCTCGGGACCAGCTGCTCTTGGGCGGGCGGAGGCGACGGCGGAAGTCGGGACCGGCGGGCGGGCGGGCGGCTTGCTCCCGGGCTGGAGCGATTTTTGAAAAAATAGAGAGAGAATGTGGGAAGAGAGGGGGAGCGCGGAGGAGAGAGAGAAGGAGGGTGAAGGAGGAGGCCCCACATTAATGCATAGAGAGAGAGAGGGTGGGGTGAGGCTGCTGATGAAGAGGGGGTCCCGGCCTACCGGCCCCACCCACGCCACGTGGTGCCTCGTGAGTGGTCGGGGATCACACTGACTTGGAATTTTCTCGCCTAAGCAGGACCTTCCTTGCAACTGTAGCCGTTGGACTACCACCAATTGAACATCTGATAAAGTCAAATATTGGCAATCCCCATATTTCAGGTCGCTTTCACTATCAATAAATTTTTTCTTTTGCAACTATTTACCAGATTTGGCGGTCCGGGTTAGATTCCATTAAATACACGTAATAAATTTTTCGAATAGTTTCCACGACAAAAATATATAGGAGAGGAGACCATGGCTCTTCTTCTTCTTCCAATGATTCCGTGCCCGTGCAGCAAGACCAAAGGGATTCATCAACAAAAAGATGAGTTCCTGCTTCACCATCTCCCTCTCTCTCCTCTTCTTCTTCATAAGTTTTGTAGGTACTGAATCAGCACCCACGTTTCTGCGGCATTACTGCCCCAACACCACTCTCTTCACTCCCAACTCCACCTACCAATCCAACCTCAACGCCCTCCTCTCTTCCCTCTCCTCTGCCGCCACCGACAACGCTGACGGCTTTGCCAATGCCATTGCCGGCCAAAACCCTCCCGACCAGGTCTACGGGATCTTCCTCTGCCGTGGCGACGTCGACGCAGCCACGTGCAGCGACTGTGTGGCCACTGGAAAACAGGATATCCTCCAGAGATGCCCCGACCAGCGAGTCTCCGTGATCTGGTATGACGAGTGTATGTTGAGGTACTCCGATGAGTCCGTCTACTCGGTCATGGAACAAGTGCCTTCTCTCACGATGTACCACACCGGGAACATCACCTATCCAACCCAGTTCATGCAAGTCCTGGGAGAGACCATGGAAACCATCACTGAGAGGGCTTCGGTCCAAAAGTCGGGGAAGAAAGTCGCGGTTGCAGAGGCAAACTTTACGAGCTTGCAGAAGCTGTACGCGCTCGCACAGTGCACGCCGGACTTGGCGGTGTCGGAGTGCAACACGTGCCTCCGGGCGGCAATCGCGGGCCTCCCTCAGGGGAAGCAAGGTGGGAGGTTGTTCACTCCGAGCTGCAGCATGAGGTTCGAGCTGTACCCATTTTATAATGCCTCGGCCATGGCGGCCCTGGTGCCTCCGCCGAACTACCTTCCATCTCCTCCTGCTCCCGTGACCAGACGTAAAGGTACGTGTTTGTTTTTGTTGTTTGTCTTCCGCTCTAACAGAAAGATCTGTCCAATTTTTTTTTCGGTCAACTACTTGTCCTAATTTATAGTTTAAAAAAGTGGAGTGAACTTCTTTTAAAAAAATATAGGAAGAAAACATTATAACTGCTATAATTCTTGTACAGGGTACTGTATATATTTAACTAATCACTTAAGTATGATAATTTTAAAAGAACATTCACTTGAGTAATGTCAGCAATTTCATTGGCCGAAAAATCTTATGACATGTCAATAATTTAATATAACATTGTCCGATATGGCTCGCCAGGGAAATGATGTTATCAAAAGCGTGCAAAAATGAGTCATTTAGTCCTTTCTTACCCCAAATTGACGAATTGGGGCTAAGACGAACTCAAACCCTAACCCTATCCCTAAATTAGGTCCAACAGCGGCCAATCTTTGTCCTACAAGTGCCACCAAAGGACATCTTTGGGTGAAGGTGTCGCTGCTGGTCCTCAAGGCTCGCCACGATGGAAATCCTTTTGATTTGTGGTAACATAGCTTTCTCTTTGTGGGATATACTGGTTTTACGTGTATTGACATTGGAGATTTTCCCTTTTGAGGCTGCGATCTCAAGTAGCAGCACTCAGGGTCGTGCGGAATACGTTGTGTGGTGGGCTTGTGGCGATGTCTTTCATGTCAATTTCTTGAGCAATCAGTTGCTTCTCAATTTGGTGCAACGAAAGGGTCAAATAGTGTCATTTCTACACGCTTTTGATGATAATACTTACCCAGCGAGTCCTGTCACATGATTTTATATTAAATTAATGTCACATCAGATTTTCCGGCAAGAGAAATTACCATATTCACTTAAACGAACATCTTTTAAAATATTATGATAAGGAAAATGATCGATTGAAAAGTTATAGCACTTACAATATCATTTTTCCTATTTGAAATGATGCTTCTTGTTGAGATGAGCTTGCGACAATCAACAAGTCGTTTTCAAGTTAAATGATAGAAAGAAAGAAGGAAGGGTAGCTGTCAAAGTAACTAAAATGAAAATATAATTCCACAATAACCTTAATTTGAGCCAAACACAATCAGCAAAATTTGTGAAGTATCAACCCCATCCCAAATCTAAGCATTTTGAATATGGAAGAACCAATTCAAGGAGAATAAAAAACTTGAATGATACAGATGATTGTTTTCCTTTCTGTAAGTCCTTAGCAACTTTATATAGCCAAATCTACAATATCACAAACTTGTCTATATATATTTACAACATAATATCATGGGGTTTTAGCTTTGCCAGCTCAGGACGAATATTAAGGGCCATATAGCCAGTCATCACCCTATTCTTGTATACAACAGTAAGAGTGGACACATTGAATTTCAGCAGATGACTTCAATTTCCTAACTCCTTAGTGTCTTGATATCCACATTTTCTATAAGGAAAAAAGGGGAAAAAAAAAGCCGCAAATGCTTCTATTGGTTAGGAGGATCCAAATATTACCTGCGAAACCATCTTAGTATTGCCAAACGAAAGACTTCTGATCATTAAAAATCTATATCCCAATAGAATGTCGGCATTCTGTGATGCCCAACTGGAAACTACTTTACTCTATAAAATGAACCTATTTGAAGCAAACTCAAAGAGAATCGACACACAATAAGGTTGGTTCACAGGCTTGCTTTGCAGTAATACTGTGGAGAAAAGTACATTACAAATGCTATTACTTTCGTACACCACACACTTTGGTGTAATAACTTTTTAATCAATCACTTGATTGTCACATGTCTATAGAAAATGTTCACTTGAATGACTCCAATGATTTCTTTTACCAAAAAATTCGACGTAGAATTAATTAATATAAATCGTTCATTGTGGGTCATCGGAAAAATGATATCATTAAAAGCTTATAGAAATGTGGTTTAGCCTTTTGTTGCCCCAAATTGATGTCCAATGTGGTTGCTCGGAAAACAAGAAGAAGGACATCGCTACGAGCCTACTGCACACTCTATTACCCACGGCCCTGAGTGCTACTGGCCTCAAAGGGCAAATCTCCGATATCACATCCAAAATTCCAGTCCAATGCCCATGGGAAGAAAGCTACGTTACCACAAATTGGAAGGATTGCCATTGTGGCGACCCTTAAGAATCAGTAGCAGCGCCACATCCAATGCCATCGCTGCACAACATCCTTTTGCGGGACCCACAGGATAAAGACTCGCCACCATTGGACCTAATTTGGGATTAGGGTTTGAGTTGGATTTAGCCTTAATTCGTCGATTTAAGTGAAGGAAATAAACGCTTAGATGACATCATTTCCCTAGTGCGCCACGTCATATGGTTTTATATTAAATTAAAGTCACGTTGGATGTTCTAGTGATACTCAAATAAACTTGATGTCTTTTAAAGTAATGGCATTCAAGTGATCGAATTAAAATTTACGACACTAGAGTGAACATGAAACAAAAATTATGGTACTGTTCATGTCATTTTCATGATGCCGTGTTTGTCTATTTTGATCTACTTATAAGAGGTGAAGTTTCGCCAAGAATTTTTTCACGAATACTTGTTGAATCTGTTCCGCTTTAGTCCAATGACTCTGCACTTGTGTTCTTTGCTCGTCTTCTCCCCGCTTCAAGCACTTCAAAGCGGCACGATTTACAGCATAACTGCATCAAGGCCACTGGTTCAGAACCAAACCCTTGTCTCTAGTAGTCAAATCTTTGAGCTCGGGTTCTTCACGCCTAATGGATCAGCAAATCAGTACGTAGGAATATGGTACAAGAGCTTGGCGCCCTCCAAAGTTGTCTGGGTAGCCAACAGGGACAAGCCAATTGGACACACAGGTCAATCTGCGAGTTTAATAATTGGCGAAGATGGAAATCTGAAGCTTCTTGATGGACAACAAAACACTGTGTGGTCTACTAATGTCACGGCAAAGTCGAATTATTCTGCAGCAGTGCTTTCAGACTTTGGAAACCTTGTTCTTCAAGACAGGAATGCGATTATAATGTGGGAAAGCTTTGATGAGCCAACCGACACTCTCCTGCCATACATGAAGATCGGAGTAAACGTGAAAACAGGCAAGAAACGAAACTTGATTTCCTGGAAAGGCGAAGATGATCCCTCGTTTGGAAGCTTTATCGTAGGATTGACACCGGAGACACCGCCTCAGCTTTTCACTTGGAATGGATCAAGTCCTTACTGGAGAAGTGGACAGTGGGATAAAACCAAGTTCATCGGAATACCGACCATGGGCGAGCGCGGCTCTAATCTCCAGCAAGATAATGACCAGGGAACATCATATTATTCGCTCGATAATTACAACAACTCCATCTTTGCATATAATTTCATCTCATTTGATGGATCTTTAAAGGCGGTTTATTGGGCCAATGGCTGGTCACCATACTGGGAGGCACCGGCACCAGTTAACCCTTGTGAAATTTATGGAATATGTGGCCCCTTTGGAGTTTGCAACCCGTTTCGTTCACCTATTTGCAGATGTTTAAAAGGTTTTATACCAACATCAGATGAAGAATGGAACAGAGGAAACTGGACCAGAGGGTGTCTTAGGGAAATGGAATTGAATTGTCAAGAATCCAAAAGCAGAGTTACTTCAACAACTATCGAAAAAGATATGTTCAAGAAAATGGAACAAATGAAATTGCCTGATTCTGCTGATGTTTTATTGATAGATGATGCAGAAGGATGTCAAAGTTGGTGCCTAGAAAACTGCTCGTGCTTGGCCTTTTCTTATGTGAATACTATAGGATGTATGGCTTGGAGAAAAGCCCTCCTAGATACTCAGCAATTCTCCATGGGTGGCGAGGATCTATTTATTCGATTTGCTGGTGTAGGTGCGGGTGCGGGTGCTGGTGCGGGTGCAGGGGCGGGTGCGGGTGCGGGTGCAGATACAGGTTGAAAAGGTTGAATTAATATGCGTTTGGTTTTGCACTTCATGTGGTTCTTATAATATAGTTTTCCAGGTTCAGGTCTACCTACGCGGACTAAACTTATCATCAGCCTAAGTGTTATTTCTGCAATCATCTTATTTGGAGCTGGTATTTCAGTCTGTGTTCTTTTGAAGTGGAGAGGTAATAAAAGATGTATGATTTGTTGCTGTCTTAGGGATTATTTAGCGCTAACCGCAATATAAGAATCTTGAAGTAATGGTAAAACCAGGGCTTCAGAAGCTAAGTAGTTACTACTATAGAAACACTGCTCTGCTTCTGATGTTCTCGTGCTTATCTTGAGTTGATTTCGTTCTATCTTTAAAATGCAGGGAAGTTTAGGAAAATGACAATCCCAAGGCTCTTTAGGTCAGTGGCAGCAGACATCAGATCAAAAGAACTGCTAAGGGAAACTGCATGGAAAGAGCAAATGAAGGAAGATGATGCATCGAAATTGGTGGTTTATGATTTTGATAGCATATGCCTCGCGACAGACAACTTCGACGAGAAAAACAAACTCGGGCAAGGAGGGTTTGGCCCTGTTTATAAGGTAAATGAAAACATTCTCTGAGGGAAATAAAGAGATCATCCAAGATCTGATAGTGCTATTCGTTTCAAAACAGGGAAAATTGAACGATGGTAAGGAGATAGCAGCAAAGAGACTTTTGAGCAGCTCAGGCCAAGGCATAGCGGAGTTCAAGAATGAGATCCTTCTAATATCCAAACTTCAACACCGAAATCTGGTGAGACTCCTCGGTTGCTGTACTGAAGGAGAAGAAAAGATTCTTGTGTATGAGTACTTGCCGAACAAGAGCGTGGACGCCTTCCTTTTTGGTTTGTCTCACTCTTCAAAGAACTTATTTCGGCTCTCAACAAAATCCGGTGCTGAAGCAAGATATTTCTTCTGTTTGCAATGTTTTTTTAGATTCAAAAGAGAAGGGAAAGCTTAGCTGGAGCGTACGCTTCCGCATTATCCAGGGGGTCGCAAGAGGGCTGCTCTACCTCCACTGCGATTCTTGCCTCAAGGTCATACATCGAGATTTGAAAGTGAGCAACATTCTCTTGGATGAAAAGATGAATCCCAAGATTTCTGATTTTGGGCTGGCGCGTTTGTTTGAAGACACTCAAGTTTTGGTAAATACTGACAAAGTTGTGGGGACACTGTAAGCTTTCTTACTCATGAGGCAATACATCACCTTGAAAGCATATTAGCAGTATAAAGCACTCACCTTTCCCTTCATACATGTTCCTACTGTTGCTTTACTATGACTGAGAAAACTCTACTATGTACATCCAATGGTTCCAATATGTCAATTCGCTCCGACTTAAATATAGACCAGGGCCATAGTGCAAATGCTAAAAGATAAGAGAAAAACAGCACACGCCGAGTTGGAAGTTTATCACCCTCCAATTTGCTCACCTCTCATGTAATTGTTCTTTAGTCTATGATTTTTTGTTTAAACTGTACTTCGGGAACCCTCCACATAAGATATTTTGCCTGCAGCGGTTACATGTCTCCCGAGTATGCCATGGGTGGGACATTTTCTGAGAAATCTGATGTTTATAGCTTTGGAGTACTACTATTGGAGATTATTAGCAGCAAGAAGAGCACAAGTTTAGATTACCCAGGGCAGCATCTCAATCTCGTCGCTTACGTAAGTGCAAGATCTAACTTGGAAGTATTATACCTCCATTTCAGTTTCCACCGTGGGTAGTCCTTGAAATAATCTACCAATCGACTAGTTGTTACAGGCTTGGCACTTGTGGTGTGAAGGCAGAGGATTGGACCTGATGGATGAAGCCATTGCTGACCAATTTTCGACGTCAGAAGTGATGAGATGCATTCAGGTAGGGCTTCTTTGTACGCAGGACCGCGCCACAGATAGACCCGACATGTTGGCCGTGGTTCTAATGCTGAATGGGGAGTCCAATCTTCCACAGCCGAAGCAACCGGCATTTACATTTCAAAGCTCGCCCACTCAAGAAGTCCAATCACAAGAAAGAAGCATCCAGTCCAAGAATACCATCAACATTACTACGGTCGAAGGAAGATAAAATTCTCAAATGCATTTTCACTATCAATTCATCTTCCAGGGATTCAGTGTTCTTCAAATTAAATGGCTCGAATATGCAATCTTTTGTTGCACTTTTGTGTGGATATATGATGTAAACATAGAGACTGAGGGAATCTGAGTTGCTAGCTCTATGGTAGGATAGTTTTGGGTGTGCGCGGTTGCGCAAAAGTTTTATTTTTTGGTCAGAGGGTCGCACAAAAGTTCGGAACGTCTGTATGCACGGGGATCTCTACCCTTTCTGCATATGAAAGTGTTTTCCCTCTCAACATTTCCATTTGCATCAATTGCACCGTCTTTTAATTGAATTTAAGGGTCACTTGTCTTTGAAGAGGGAGCCTTAAAGAGGGATAGCTGTTGATTGTCAAATTTTCACCTAAAAGATCATTCATGCATTTGAAATATTTAGGGATCAAATTCTCCATCAAAATGACAGAATTTGACGCCCTACGCAAGACAGCGATCCTGCACCATCTTGCATTGACATTTCTATCGGCACATCTCTACAATTAGAAACTAGGGACATTGTAGTCTTAGTATCTTGGACCCTATGTTGAGAGTTGGGTATCACAGATGCATTTCGCAAAGGTTAGGGATCAAATTCGCTGAAAATGGCGATATTTGACCCCTATTCGAAAACGCCAACATTTCGTCATCATGCGTTTACATTTCTCATTGCATTTCTTTTGCACGTAGTAAGTATAGACATTCTAATTTTAGGATATTAGACTCAGCAGTGAGAATTTTGATCAACAAAGGTTCTAGACTTTTGCGGGCCGAATGAACACTCAACCTTTTTCTCGATAAATTTGGCCTGACTTCTCTTGCTTGGTTCAAGGCCCAAACAATCTTGGAAATTTGCAAGCTAAGTATCACAATGAGCATCTTTGAGTCTATTTTTCTAAGGGCTAATATCACCAAAAACCCTAAATTAGTTTATCAATGCCACATTTACCACAAACTAATTTTTGTGTCACAAAAACTTTAAAACAGGTACACTCATGTCACATTCACCCCCAAACTTTCTTTAACAATGCTCATAAAAATGAAAATCGTAAGGAGTAGAGTTGTTTAATGCCACGACCTATGTATCATGATGAACGAGGAGAGTATTAAGAAATAAACACACCTCCCACTTATCACCAAGACCAATTTACATATTTGTCAACTAATTTACAACATCTTGAAATTAACTAAAGTGCTCAGACGTGCTAGTCCCTTCCTTATATCTCAATTTTACAAGTCTCTTAACTAAAAATTCTTTATTTTGTGAGGTCCTCCTCTCACAAAGATCTTGTAATTTCTTCCACATAATTTTAGCATTTGTTTCTTGAGCAACATGATATAAAACACTATCATCAATCCATTGTAGAATAAAGTCAACCATTTTCTTATTTATTCACTCCCATTCTTTGTCTTCCTTGTCTACTTTAGCCTTATCTTTGTTGATGGGTCATTCAAATTTTTACAGTACAATATGTCTTCAATCTAAGGCTTCTAAATTGTTTAAGTTGAGGCATATAACTTAAACCTGGTGATGTCGGTTTCCTCGATGAATGCTAGCTCTGATGCCACTTTGTTGGGGAAAAAAGACAACAATTGACTAATAACTTAAACTTGTTCGAGATCAATATCTTCCCTAAAACTCAACCAACTAAATATCAAATCAATACAATAGTGTGAGATTTTGGTGGAATTACTGCCAACTATTCTAAAAGCTTAAGCTATTAAATGAATGCGTGATTTAATATTTAATTACTCTAACATTCTCCCTCACGTTTAGTCTAGTCTTTTTACCTTCTAACAGTCCTCCTCACGCTTAGTCTAGTCTTTTTATTTTTTGACATTCCCCTTCACGCTTAATTTGATCTTTTTACCTAGTACTAAGCATGGATATATTTAATTGGGAATGCAAATGAAGCCTGAAAGATTTGAACTCAAGATCTCCTACTATGATACCATGTGAGGTTTTAGTGGGACCACTGCCAGCTATTTTAAAAACTTAAGTTGTTAAATGAATGCGTAGTTTAATATTTAATTACTCTAACAAATAGCAACCGGTTACAATATTCCAGCAAATCAACCCCAACCTAGTAAATTTAGTGCTGAAAATTAAAGATGAAGCAGAAAAACAGCACCATAAATTTTATGTTGAAAACCCAATGCGGGAAAAATAACGAGGCCACGCTAAAGTGTCTACTAATTATCAAATATAGCAGGATTCACAAAAGGTCATCTCTTGCCAACAATTGGAAGCGTAACACATTAACAATATAGCAATGTATCTTACCAAAAAAAACAATATAGGAATGTATCATCACAACAAACATGAATTAGCAAGAAAGTAAGAAAACTCTAACTACGGTCAGAGAATTGGGAAACTATTTGAAGAATGATTTCAATGAACAAAATAGATCAACGTACTGAAATTACATCACCGTATCTGCTAGTCTCTGAAGCTGTGCGCGCTCTCTGCCTCTTTCTTCCTTTTTCAGCAAGAGAACGTCGCCTAATCTCGCCTCCCTACTCCCTTGAAAGTTCAGCCCTCTTCTTTCTTTTCCTTTTTGACTTTTCTTCTTTTTGTCCTTTTTAAATATGTACCAGGCCCCATGAGGCGGACCTATCCCATCACCATGCACCTGTTAAATGAGATCCAACGTGTCCTTCACTTCAATTTTCTCAGCAAATCTTCGCTTGCGGAATAAAAGAAGGGAAAATTCCAACTCAGTTGGCTTGACCGACTTATGGCACGAGCAACCTAAATGGCTTGTAAAGTCAAAGTCTTGTGTAGTCTCACCATATCTTGATATACCATTGATTTTTATCTGGTTATTTTTTGCCCCGTTCCTTCAATAATAACTGCATCATGTATATTTAGTTGATTTGGGTGTACAGTTGAGGTCTATACATTGCCAAAAGTTACAATTTGACACTAGCCTATATAAAATTATCTTCTGAATGTCTCTTCTTGGCCATCCAATCATCAAAACATGAATTCTTGTTTCACCATTTACCTCTGTCTCTCTTCTTCTTCTTCTTCTTCTTCTTCTTCTTCTTCAATTTTCTCGGCATTTGCACCTACACTATTGAAGCTACAGCAACTTTTTTATGGCATGACTGCCCAAACACCACCCTCTTCACGCCCAACTCCACCTACTAAACAAATCTCAACACCCTCCTCACTTCCTTCTCCGCCACGACCACTGATGTCGACAGCTTCACCAATGCCACCACCAGCAAAAACCCACTTGAGTGCTCCCATGGGCTATTCCTCTGCCATGGACACATGCACGCCACCACTTGTGGCGATTATGTAGCAAATGCGAGCAAGGAAATACTGCGTGCATGCCCTAATGAGCAAAACGCTAGAAGGTATCTCATTTTGCCAATTTAAATTTTTTGGAGGTTTTGTTTTGGTTGAAACGTTTAGACTGATTCCATGTTTAACGATGTCCCATATATCCTGATCTATTCCCAAGATGAATGTCTTCATCTTATTTTCCCAGACACTGTACTCAGTTCCATTGAAATAAGGTGGTTTGTTGTTGTGACCTGACTCGGCATTACTAGCCATCAAGAATTGTTAGCTCAAAGTAAAATAACACTTCAAAAAAAATGAGCACTAGGATCTGATACCAAATTGTTACAACTAATGCTATCACCTAGAGGAGATAAATAGGTGATTTTACCAAATTGGATGATTTAAACTTGCGGAATGAATATAGTCGATATCAACAACTGGTATGGTCAATATCAGATGCATGCATATGACAAACTTGTATATAAGTTGTCGTCAGATAATTGCATCTGATAACTATGATGATGTTCTAACGAACTCATTTGACAGATATGTATGTAGTATAATGTCAATAATAATAAATGATAGTTTAGAGATAAAGAATACTGCACACAAATCTTTATAGTGATTCAGCTTTATCAAACTTACGTCCAATCTCAATGCTGGCAGCCTGTTGGCTATGTTTCACTGTTAAATCACCAAGAGATTACAAGAGCAGTGCTTCTCATATGATAGATTGCACTATCACGTACACTCATCACTCAAGTAATTTTCTTTTTAAAGTAACAACGTGGAATACAGTTGTCACGTCCCGAACCCCATCGAGCACGCGACATCCCACAAGCTCGGTCGAATTAGTGCGACGTCCCAGAAAACGTCGCCGACCCAAACGAACCCAACAGAGTTTAATCGCAACAGAAACAACAAACACCCAGACAAAGATTGATAAGGGGTACTAGGGGGAATAAATTGCCAAACCACCAAACATTATACTATACCTCGTTATATGTACAATATCCATTTATAATTCAAACTTATACCACAACCGTCATTTACAATCCACATAGCAAAAAGCACACCGAACCACTAAACTGCAAACCAACGACATCATAAAAAGATCAGTAGCCTGGGTAACCTTATACGAAAAATGGGACATTCCAAGGGTCTCTGCTCAACCCTAAACTATCCCCTACGCCCTCTAGAAGGCATCCTCTCCGACTCACTATCGTCAGAATTCTCATCTGAATCATCATCGGGTACGTGCTCATCCGACGACTCCGAGTCAGCCTCAATCTCGATCGGATTATCTTCCTCGCCCGACTCTATAGGGATCTCGATCCGCTCCTCCTCATCTGACTCCTCCCTATCCTCCTCCGGCTCTGCTATTGGTTCATCCTCCTCCTCTGCTTCTAGTTCCTCCTCAGGGACCTTTTCATACTCCTCCTCCGGCTCTACCTCGGGTATTACGGCTAGATCCATCTCCATGAGATCAAATCCTGCCTGTGACTCCTTCGGCTCCGGATTGGGCTCAGCCACTGAAGATCCAAGTGCTGCGGGTGCCGGCTGATGTCCCGACTGTGCCAGACTAGTTTCCAGACTAGTCAACTGACCGTCATGAGGGGGTATGGCTACCGAGTCCCAGTCCCTTACTCCGTCAAATGGCACATCGAAGTCGCAGACGGGGCCGAACTCGTCCATCCCGTCCCTAAACATCCAGGCCGTGTAGGTATGGGCCTGCCAAAGAGATAATCCTACGTCTACCCAGACTATTGAAGTATGCTTAACCCAGGTCAAATTTTCATCTTTAGGGTATTCTACGACGTCATGATCAGTGTGCATAACAATCCCAAAACGCTGCGACAGCGGTGGCGGAAGGTTCATGGCTCAGGCGAGTGTTCTGAAATGGTTTGGTTGATACAACTATGAGACACTTCTCAATAAGTTTACAACCTAAACCTTTCATAGGCTACCACGTATTCTAAACGAGTTTAAACACAAAATCAAGCGACATACAAACAACATCCACACAATCACACTTACCTGGACTCTCGGTGCCCGCAACCTGCACGTTAGTCTTACATTCATATTTACGAACCACATGCACTTTCCAACCCGATCTCATGCTCGAAGGCACATGTCAAACACACCACATTTCCAAACTCCACAATTCGCACTCATTCACGCACCACTACATTATTGTCATTTAACTTGCCACATTGCACCCTCTCGTGCTCCATCACTTTCCTCAGCCCGCGTAAACATGCATCAGGCCTACATGATCGCGACCCGCGTAAACACGCCTCAGGCCCAATCCCATTCTCACTTTTTTTCCTTAGCAGGCGTAAACACGCAATAGGCCTACATGATCGCGACTCGAGCTTAACACGCCTCGGTTTGATCCCACAGTCGTATCACGACCCGCGTAAACACGTCTCAGACCGATTCAATTCCCCGCGTAAACACGCCTCAGGGATTTAGTGATCACACGAACATGCCAACACACCATATTTTATCTGTAGCCCGCGTAAACACTCCTCAGGGCCTTTTAGTGATCACACGCACATCGCACGCCTCAAATCTCACACGTGCACACACTCGAGCATTAATTAAATGCACCTCGATGCATCAATTCCAACCATTTCAATTCAGCCCACAGTCACACATACAATCATCACAAATCACGTCATTTTCTTAGCAAATCACAGCACAACAATTCACGGCATCACACGATAATTTCACGCAATTACTCGCTGAATCAAATCACCCAATCTACGCGCCAAACAGCATTTTCCAGCATTCAAATTAGCACATTCCAGCCCTTAATTGGCCTCTAAATTTTCCACCAAAACATCCCAATTTCACCCCTGAGGCCTCTAATCCAAATCAGCCCCTAAAACCACACTAATTCGCGTCTAAACGGGTCCGATAATACCCGATATACTAGGCAAGGGTTAGATTGTGACTTACTTATAAATTTCCAAGCAAAATCAACCTATCCAAAGCAACTTTTGAACTGCATCCACATCTGGAACTAACTCATAAGAGGCTCTTCTTGATAGAATGATACAGTTCAGCATTGGAAATATCCAATGCTGAGTGTGTCTAATGAAAAAAAAATAAAGATGGGTGGTCTCCTAGAGACAAAATCGTGGGGTCGATATAAGATAGATTAAAGTGATTAATATCTCGAGTAAATTAGATTAGAGAGTGTCACAACAAACCTAGAAAAAAAAATCATTTTCATTTTCTTTTCCAATAAAAAAGATGTTACTTGAGTGAAACGTTTTCGGAGGTTCTGGTCCTTCCTTAGGCCATGTTGCATAAAATCGTATGATTCAAATTGAATCTATCAGAAGTATTCCTCTGATTGCCATAATTTGATGGAAAATTCAAAGCTATAAGCGTCACCAAAATTACTTCCATCCCCATCTCTCTCTGTCTCTCTCTACAACGACATCCCGGGATATATATGTTGACTTTCTTCTTCCAGCCTCCCCGCGTTGGAGTCAAGGATGAGTGCAACTGCCGCAATTGACTTTGGTTAATCAACATCGTGCGAGGGCAAATGCTACTTTCCATCCTCACCGTCCATCTTACTCGTCTTTACACCTGGATACCGATGGCCCAACTAACCCCAACTCCTGTCAATTAAACGTTATTTAATGGACTTTAGGGTTTCTTTACTCTAAGGAAAATCTCACGCCGGCTTGTGTTGACTCGTAAAGATCTCTTCTGACCTTCCCGAAGAAACAAAAACTATCCAATGGCTTTGCATGATTTAAACTATCTATTGTAATATTAACGTGTAAAATATCGGATTTTGCAATTTAAGTTAATATAAAATCACCTAAGAAATAATAAAGAATACCAAAGATTCACGTGATTCGATTTGAATATCGGTACCTATAACTATAGGAAGAGCCAACAACAAATAATCTATCATAATCGGAGAATCAAAGCTTCAATCAATCACACACTGTCGCGACCCTTAAAAAATTTATTTAATTTCACATTTTTTCGAGCTAATGGATTATTAAGATTGAACTTAACTCGGGCCCTCCCAAGCCCTACCAATTCGCAACTTAGGGTTTAAGTTTTTAACGTGCAAATATTTTCATGCTTGGAGTCGCCACTAATCAATTTACGGTAGGTCGATTAGAAACCTAAATAAAACATAGGGAGATATGTTTTATTCCTACGAACCAGAGATTCTAAGCCCGGGGACTTGATTACGCTAGATCTAGTCTAACGCCCTTTCGGTACCTTTTCATTTCAAAAATATTTTGGCAGGCAGTTCGGATCCATTTTAACTTATGTCACTAACATGTGGGGTGTTTATGCGGGTGCGCAAACCACCAATTTAACACCCAAAAAGCATTAAATAAATTACAAGTTTGGAAGAACGACTTACCTGGAAGCCACGCTAGCATCTGCATTGTTAGCTAGAAAATCATATCAATCAACCCTAATATGATTTCTAATTAACAAGCATTCACTCAATTTCTTTTTTTGGATTTTCACTTTATTTAAATGAAATCTAACCTATATGCAATAACGTGCAAAAATATGACATTCGAATTAATGCAACCTAGCATGCGAACTATATGTCATGCGACGACGTGACTTAATTCTAATGACGTGCAATGATATATTTTTGGTATTTTTCTTTAAGGAAATTCGGAATTAAATGAAATTCGGAATTAATGAAAATGCCTAAAATAACATGCAACCTAATGACTTCTATTTTTGGTATTTTCTGTTTAAAATTCGAAATTTAAAATTGTCTAAATTAACATGCGAACTATCCTAATTTATTCTATCCTAGGATGATCTTTTTTTGGGATTTTTGATTAAAATTCGGAACAGTAAATTGCTTAAATTAAAATGCAATCTATTCTAATAAAACATGAAACAATTCACCATTTTTTTGGGGTTTTTTTTGAAAATTCGGAATAATAAAATAACGTGAATAATCCGTTAGGATTGAAACAATACCTAATTTAAATTAGGAAACATGCCACGTTAAGTCCTAATTTAAATTAGGAAACATGCCACGTTAAGTCCTAATTTAAATTAGATATTTATCTTATCCTTCGGGATATATTCAAAAATCCTAGACATGCAAAATTCTAATTTAAATCTAAATGATATTTTTTTTGGGTTTTCTTTTTATTCGAAAAGGAAAACAATCAAAACAAGGATAAAAATCAAACTCAAATCAACCACGCGATCCGCCAAATTTGTTTCAAACTCGGATTAGGCACAAAAATCAAATCATCGGTCATATCTAAAGGGTTATAGATATTAACGGATAATTGATCATTCGAATTTGGAAAGCTAATGAAATTTATCATCGTATCTAAGTGATTATAGATAGGATGATAATTTCCCGTATCGCCGCGTATCGGACTTTAGGGTTAAAGTCGGATAGACGTCCAAATACGTTGCTAAATTAGGAAATTTTCCTAATTTTGAATATTTCAAAATATTGCGGATATCTAGCACATCATCCTAATGTATCTAGATAACTATGTTATATTCACAAAATATTCGAATACCCAGATTAGGAAATTGAATGTTCTGAAAATTATAGGATAATGACAATTACCTAATTTGCAGATAACCTTCCGAAATTTGAATCGCTTCGGGATCAGGATCGACTTGCGGATCGAGACGGAACGACGAACGGCAACACGGCTCGCCGGCGGGGCTCACAACGGCAAGTCGGGACAACGCACGGCACGGCGGAGGTGGCTGTTCGGGGGGTGTTTTCCGTATCCCTCGACGAACGATGGCTTGGATGTTCAACCGGCTATGGTGGCCAGTCGTTGCTCAAATTGTTGCGGCTGTTGAGAACTCCTCGAGCGATCTGGACGCGATGGGAAGCTGCTGGACGTGGTCTACAGTTCACACGAAATTGTTGACTTCGCTAGTCAACATGCAACACAATCTGGACTCCTTGATGGTTGCCGTGGGAGGCGTTTGGGCTTGCTGTTCTGGGCGTCCAAGACGTTTGCAATTGGCGTTGATGAACGTTGACTAAAGAAGAACAACCGAACGTGATCGGCGGCAACAGGGGCTTCGATGGACTGGTCAACGCGGAGAGTCTTTAGCTTGAGGCAGTGCAGGGCGTGATATTTGAAGAAAAACGTGGCTGGTGCATGAAGACTCGGTAGCAGCAATAGCAAGAAGACAGCACAGCAGGCGTGAGTGGAAGTCAGCAACGTGGGCAGCGTCGTTGGCAGACGTCGGGCTTCAGCAAGGAAGCAGCGTCGTTGTCCCTCCAGGTCGCAAGTCCGACAGTGAGGAAGATAAGCCCCCTGGGAGCAACACGGACACAGCACGACGAGGAGGCGCAGAGGGTAGTGTCAAACACGAAGCACGGGCAATGCCGGAGCAGCGGCGAGGCGACGCAGCGGCTGTCGCGCACGTCCGCGGCTGGGTCTCTCTCGCTCCCTCGAATCTCACGTGTATCGCTCGCGTCGTCCTCTCCAAAAATTTCAGATCTGAATTGTGACCCCCCCCCCAAAATTTCTGACCTAATGAAATATATATATAGTGCTAACCTAGGTCAAATTTAATGGGCTTAATGTCCTAATGGGCTTAAACTTGGGTTTAGGATTTAATTAACATTTAAATGGGCTGAATTAAGTTCAAATTAAAACGACCAAGCCCGTTTGACATTGAAATTCCCGGCCCTTGAATTCCGAGCGAGCCGAGTCTCGTCCGATAAAATTTAAGCTCATTCGCCATCGTCGGTCCGATGCAAAATGCAATTAAATTAAAATAAACCTAAACTATATATTATGCAATTTAGATATTTTTGTTTAGGGGTTAAAAAATTAATCCCTAATTTTCTATGCAAATTACACTAAATGACGCGCCAAAATTTAGGTGTCAACAGCTGCCCCTCTTTGAGTGGAGGCTCGCAGAGGTTTCACTCAAAGACTGAGACCTAAATTTAAACTATGCAAAATGATGAATTTTTTTTTTAAATGCAATGATGCATGATATGCAAGCAATAAAGAACGTATGTTAAGGCTTCTCACTTCATGCGGAGCGGTGAAAGAGTCTTGCATACGGATCGCATAAAAAGCGTCCAAGTGACGGAATGCTTTATAATGCTTTCAATTCCCTCGATCTCCAAATTTCGGATCAACTGGAAGTAAGGTTTTCGAAGTACTGAAGTGCCTATCTGTTACCTGTAGTTTCCTACAGATGCGAAATAGCGCATGATATGAAGAAAGGGATATATTGATTAGTGTGCTTCGTACTCCACTTAGCGACACCAATTGAGAAACTATGTCGCCTATCCTGCTAGGCGAACATAAAATGAGATAGGGTGTGCCGCGTACTCCACTTGGCAACACCAAATGAGAATTTGTGCCGCCTATCCTGCTAGACGAACATGAAACGGGATGTTATGCCACCTATCCTGCTAGACGAACAGAAACTGGGATATTATGCCGCCTATCCTGCTAGGCGATCAAAGGACTGGATATTACGCCACCTATCCTGCTAGGTGAACAGAGAACTGAATGTTACGCCGTCTATCCTGCTAGACGAACAAAAGACTGGGGTGTTACGTCGTCTATCCTGCTAGACGAACAAAAGACTGGGATATTATGCCACCTATCCTGCTAGGTGAACATGAAACTGGATATTACGTCGTCTATCTTGCTAGACGAACAAAAGACTGGGGTGTTACGTCGTCTATCCTGCTAGACGAACAAAAGACTGGGGTGTTACGTCGTCTATCCTGCTAGACGAACAAAAGACTGGGATATTATGCCACCTATCCTGCTAGGTGAACATAAAACTGGATATTACGTCGTCTATCCTGCTAGACGAACAAAAGACTGGGGTGTTACATCGTCTATCCTGCTAGACGAACAAACGACCGGGGTGTTACGTCGTCTATCCTGCTAGACGAACAAAAGACTGGGGTGTTACGTCGTCTATCCTGCTAGACGAACAGAAGACTGGGATATTATGCCGCCGCGTACTCCACTTGGCGAACATAAAATAGGATGTGTTTCGTACTCCACTCAGCAACATCAATTGGGGTGTGCCGCGTACTCCACTTGGCAACACCATGCCGCCGCGTACTCCACTTGGTGAACATGAAATGGAATGTGCTTCGTACTCCACTCAGCAATATCAATTGGGGTGTGCCGCGTACTCCACTTGGCAACACCATGCCGCCGCGTACTCCACTTGGCGAACATGAAATGGGATGTGCTTCGTACTCCACTCAGCAACATCGATTGGGGTGTGCCGCGTACTCCACTTGGCGAACATGAAATGAGATGTGCTTCGTACTCCACTCAGCAACATCAGTTGGGGTGTGCCGCGTACTCCACTTGGCAACACCATGTGAGAAATTATACTTCGAAAAGAGAAACAACGAAGAATATAGTAGCAAGCGTACCTGAATTCTTCTTATGACGGAGCCAATGGCATCACTCCTATTCTTACCTAAGAAAATGTTAAAATACCAGATGCGCAGAGGCAGAGAAAACATAATTTATGAATCTGTTTGCCTTACCAAGCTTCATTGGGGAATTTATCAATAAGAACAATCATTTCATTTTTTTGACAGTTTGATCACATTAAATGAGAGACCTTTAATCAGAAAGGACTTTCTATTCACTCTCAATGAAAGGCTTTTGACCCGACCTTTGATGCGGGTATAAGAATCACTCAAACTCTCTTCGTCGTGCTTGACAAGGGTTCGGATATTCTCAAAATCAGTATAACTTAGCCAATCCGAAAGGTCTTTATAAGGACTGAAACGCGGGTTTGTTCAATGGCTTAACAAAAGGGACTCTTCGAGTCGAGGCTATTGAAAGAATTGACATCATCAGCTGTTCCGGATTCACAAGTCAGGAATGCTGCAAAAAATGAGATAGAAAAATCTTGCTCGCACTTCTTCGAGCAACATTTATAAGCATTTGAAATTCTACGTTAACTCAAGTGCCCTATTCTGAAGAGACTTCGATAAGAGTTGTAACGTAGGTTCGGATAGGCTTGAAATGAATGGCCTATTTTCATCAAAGGGGGTATTATGAACGTGGAGATTGGTGATCATCCAATTGATCTATCTCTAGCGATTGCTCCACAAATGAACATTCAAATGGTCTTTTTCTTGAAGAATGATCTTGCATATCGACTCAATTCTTGCTGAAGCTTTTCTTTCTCTCTCTTTTTTTTTTGAGAGAGAGATTTTCTTTTTTGAGAGATTTTTCTCTTTCTTTTTTTTTTTAAAGAACTTCGATTCATTGGAGTCCTTTTGCGTCCTTTCTGATGAATTTTCCTTCGAGCTCCCATTTGCCCCAAGTCACCTTGCTTTGCTTTGAGATGATCTCATTTGTTCATCACAAGAATGATCACTAATTGGGTTGAAATGAATTCACCGCTCAAATTGGGTATGCAAAAGGCATAATGTGTAGGGTTGTAGAAAGAAATGCTCTTCGTCATATCTAAGGTACTCGAGCTAACACAAAATTTGCATGCAATAAATATACTTGAAGATTGATGCAAGTGAAAGCAAGAAAATTCTAGACATTTTGAACTTTCTAAGGAATTGCCCCAGCATGGGATTGTTCCTGATAGGGGTAAGAAATGAAACTCCGTTCAAAGGGGTTAAGCAAATGATAACCTGTAGTGTTTAGATAGAGGAAATGAATGCCTCTCGTCATTTTGATCATCATACTTTTCGTGAGATAATCCTCTACCTTGTCAGCACAGAATTTTCACTCAACTCGCACTAGGGATTATTATTCAGGACGTGTATGGAATTGTCTTGCCTTTCGTCATCTTGAAGTCTCTCATGCAATATAATCATTTCATTAGAACAGAAACAAATTGCCAGATTAAATGCTTTCCTCAAACGAAGCTTAGTAATATCAATTGATTCATGAAATTCGATTTGAAACTTGATTGAAACAAAGTCAGAATGAGTACAAATCAAGTGTAATACTTTTTCACAGAATCAGAATTAACTGGACTGGAAAAAACACGATCATCCATCTCGGCCAAAATCAAAACACCTCCTAGAAGGACTTTTTTCACGACGTACGGACCGCCATAATTTGGAGCGAATTTTCCTTCTGCAAGAGGAACTATCGGCAATAACTTCCGTAGGACAAGATCGCCTACCTGGAAATGTCGAGGCTTGACTTTCTTGTTGAAAGATTTAGCAACTCGTTGTTGATAGCACTGGCCATGGCATAGAGCTCTAAGCCTTTTCTCATCAATCATGTTCAACTGGTTTAACCTCTACTGAATCCAATCTGCTTCTGACAATTGCACCTGTGAAAGAATACGTAATGAAGGAATTTGAACCTCAACAGGTAGAACTGCTTCCATACCGTACACAAGGGAATACGGAGTTGCCCCTGTAGATGTTTGGATAGACGTCCGATATGCCATAAGTGCAAAGGTAATCTCTCATGCCAATCACGATAGTTCTCAGCTGTTTTAGCCAAGATTTTCTTGATATTCTTGTTGGCTGCTTCGACTGCTCCGTTCATATCATATATATGAGGATCCATGATTTCCGTCCCTTCGCATGTCTCGAGATTAGTACTGAAACATGAAAGAAAGGGATCAAAAAGACAAGAGAGGGCTTAACTACTGCAATTTTTGAAAATCATTCCGTGCTTTTTGGAAATTCATTTTGCTTTCGAAGGCCTTGAAACGAAAAATCTTGAGAAGCCCAACCCTCAGTTCTTACCGTAGATGACAAAATTTTCAATCGTTGGTTGTCGTCATCGGGTTGGTTTGGGGTACTTCAACAAGATTCAAAATGATAAAAATTTCTGTAATTTTATTGATATGGAATCAACGAATTACATCTTATTGGATTGAAAACTGGGAAAATAAAGTCATAGAAATGAAAAATCCTAAAAAAAACAACTCCCGAGACGGGGCGAGTCCTAGAAAGCAATAGAAAGTCCCACGTAGGGGAGTGTGCGAAAAAAATAAAGGTGTTACTCTCACGGGCCAATACCCATTTCATCCGACGGTCCTTCCTCGATAGCTCCAATAAGCATGTTATTGAACAAAGCAGCGATTCCCTCCATCGCATTATCAGGATCTTCTGTCACTGGAGGTGTTACATCATCCATACCTCCCCATCCATCGGGGACGATATCATGCGGGTCCATATAGAAGCTCGGGGGAGCCGAATATTTCACATAATAGTCAAACTTGCCACTCAGTTGCCCCAGGGTGTCAATCACCTCCTTCTCTTCATATATCATTCTTGCAGGACTCGGGGATGTAATCTGGATGTCTGGAACCATGACAAGATCATCTCGGCCTTCGCAGAGCCACGAAGCACGAAATGTTGATGCCCTAGTATCCTGAACCTCGTGCTTTAGATCAACGTTGTACGACCATGGAACCATCTTGTCATTTTCATAAGCATAGGGCTGAGGTGATGCCAGGGTTAATACTTCCGAAGTGTCGGGTATAATGATCCCGAGGCCATCGTCAGAGGCGTCCTTGAGAGCGAGCATGTCAGAATCCAACTTAACTTGTTCATCGGTCATCTTTGAGAGTTCTTCATTCCAGTCAATGGTGACTTGGGATATAGAGGCCACTACCCCGAATTCATCCGCTGTCCCAATTATTTCCTCTCTCACTAACTCATCCACTTTCTTTTTTATTTCACTGAGGGACAATACTTCACCAGTCGAAACATAACCAGCTCGGACTAAGGCATCGAACATATCTTCGAGAGGGACCCTGACGCCTCGAACCTGCTTGACTTCGGGGCCAAGGACAACATTTGTACTGCTCGAATGATCAGGGAGTGGATTGCTATGCACATTGGGCTTACCGGCTGGTTGCAGCGCAAATGCTCCAGTGTCGAGTAGATCCTGCACTCAATGTTTGAGTACTTGGCAATCATCTGTCGAATGTCCAACCTCACCTCTATGGTAATCGCATTTCTTGGACGGGTCATACTTTACATAGCCAGAAGCATTAGATCTTTGCGGTTCCGAGCCCAGCAAGTTCTTCTTTCTTAGGACTGCCAGTACTTGAGATAACGTCCAGGGAAATGGAGTAAACTGGCGAGTTTTGCGCTGCTGGCGTGAGTCTTGCTGGCCTTGTCGCCCATAAGAGGTTGTCTGCTGGGTGCTGAATTGTAACTTCAAAGCTTGAGCCGGTAGCTTCTGCATATATGTCATGTTGACTTCGGAGACCTGCTCTTTGTCCTTCCTAGTAGTAAATCTCTTGGTCGATGAACCTGACTCACCGTACCATCCCTTCTTGAGCCCGGTCTCGATCTCCTCACCCATGGCTATCAGTTGGCCAAAAGTTTGGGCGGCCGTCACTAACATTCGTGAACGAACCGGCTGCGGTAGGGTGGACACGAAAAGCTTCATTAGGTCACGTTCTGCGGGTTCCGACATGATTTGCCCCGCCATGTTCCTCCAGCGAGTGGCATACTCCTTCAGAGTCTCACCCTTCTTCTGCTCGGCTCTCTCCAGATCTTCTCTCGTAATGGTGACATCGAGATTGAATTTGAAGTGTTTGACGAAAAGGTTTGCTACCTCTTCTCACGAATCTTTCCGGTTGATCTGGTGGTTAGTATACCACCTCATTGCAGCATCCTTCAAGCTTGCTTGGAAGGTTTGGATCATCAGAGGCCCGTTAGAAACATATCTATTCATGAGTCCCTGGTACATATCGATGTGCTGAATTGGGTTTGAGGTGCCGTCGTACTTCTCGAAGGCTGGCATCTTGAACTTTTTGGGCACTTGGACTCGGGTAAAAATGGACAAATCAATAGCCGGAACGCTTTGAGTTCTCTCCACTTCACGTAATCTCTGGTCGAGTTTAGCCAGTAACTTGGCATTTTCATCGTTGGGGGGTGACTGAAGAACAGGGGCCGCCGAAGACGTACTAGTGTCAGTCAGAATAACATCTTCCAGTTGAAGGGTTGGATTAATAGTTATTGCAGGAGATTTGTCAAGGCATAGGCCTTGACGAGTTGGAGGTGGAATCTCCGATTGAGAGGCAACATTGATCTACTGCTGTTTGGCCATGAAATCACCCATCATTTTGGACATGGCAGCCGTGATTTGCTCGTTGATTGCATTCATATGTTCCTTCAGCTTTTCATCGATCATGGCTGCAATCTCGGCTTGATTGGTCATCCTTCTTTTGGTCACCGATCGAGTATTATGAGGATGAGGGGGATCCGTGGCAAACTACCTAATTTGAAATGAAACAGGCATACATAAGTGTCAAGCAAAAGCACATGCCGATCCATGACATTGGTCTAGCCGCTTTCAATTGAAAAGACATCTTTATTGAAATGACGAAAAAGTTTTACACCGACTGATGACTGAATTAAAGACAAATGACCTAGTTCCTAAGCAAATTTAAAACTGAAATGGAAATGAAGAAAAATATCATCAAGCTTCGACTCTCTTTTTATTTAGCTTGATCTATAGACATATGGGAAGCGACATCCTTCTTCAACTGCTCATAAGCCCGAGCTATCTTGGCTGCCTTCTCTTCAGCTTCTTCAACCTTCCTTTTGAGGCGATTGTTCTCTGAGCGATTGGCGGACTTAAGAGGCACCTTGGGTATCGTCGGGCGTATCTCCTGAGGGATCTTGTGTCGTCGGGTGTACTCGGTCGTCGCGAAGTAAGACTTCTGCTCCCCCTTTAGTTCTCCTTCGGGTCGGGCTATCTTTAACACACGACACTTCTTCCACATTTTCTGGAGTTGAGCTATGGTCCCTTCATGATCTTCACTCTGATCGGAGAAATCGGCACGGAGGAGCTCGGGTTGTAACGCCGGGGGGAGCCCCTGGAGAATCTGGTACTGATGGGGCAGGGTAGTACTCGATTGCGCCAGTGAAACCCAGAAGTGGCACCGGTCCAACACCATTACACGTAAGCCGAGCTTCCTCGACATTGAACCAACTAGCTTGCCATTGGAAACCTTGGGGTCTAGCATTTTTCATAAAAATGATCCACTCGGAAAAATGGTAATCCGGTGCATTTTCTTGTTTTTCTTTGTAGCTTAAAATGGGATGACTAGAATCACTGAGTTCGGAAATTTTAAGCAAATCGCCACACCCTTTTATGTGAAATAAAAACCAAATTTGCAATAGTTCAATGGGTGCATAAAATGTTTTGTCAACATTTTGCTTGAATTTGGTGAGAGAAATGAAAGTTTCAGCTAAAATGGTGTTGAGAAAATTCTTTTGAAGACAAACTTGTTGGACTAACCATGCAATTGACGGGTTACATGCGTTCTTGCAATGAGGAAAAACGACAATCCCGAAAAATGCTAGCAAAAATATTCTGCCTTTTTGAAAAGGTGTGGCTTTTTCAAAACATTGACTCAGGAATGAAAAAGGACAAGACCCACGATTTGCTTTCAAAACTTTTTCTAAGTCATGTTTTTCGACATTCAAAAATTCAGCCAACATTAGAATGGAATCAATTCCCAAAGGTGGTGAAACTAACTCCGAACCTAAAGGTTTTCCAATGAGCACGCTATATTCTTCTAAAGTCGGGGTGAGCTCATGCTTACCGAATATAAAGGTGGATATCTCGGGACACCAAAAATGGGCTAATGCTCGAACGAGGCCGGTACGAACTTTGACCTCCAATAAGGGAAGTAGCCTCCCGATGTGGCCCTCGACTAGCTTGCGATTGGTCGGACTGAGTAGACTCCACCAGGCACGGAGCTCGTCCTTAGGAGCATCGAGAATCCGGATGTCCGACCCTCCCATAGTGTATAGACCAAACTCACGACCGACCTAATGTCATGGATCGACCAAAGAAAAAGACGAAACATAAATAAATTGCGAGAGAAAAGTTGAAGGAAACTTACTTCACCGGGTAGAAAAATGGCAATCACATAGACATGCGCATGAAACGTGAGCTTCGATTTCTACCTAGACTCTGGCTTACAAAATGGAGACGAGAGGATTACCGAGCTAAACCAGTCATGGTGGTGGTTAGGCTAGGATTCCCCTGATTCCGGCTTGGTCAAAGAGCCGACCCGGGTTGAGTGGAATACAACCGTGGTGGGTACTCAATGACACCTTGAAAGAAAATTTCGGGACCGAGGAGGGCGACCCGTACCAAATGGTTTTGGTCGGGGTGTCCACTATCTCAGTACCATCCTAAACCTATGCCGCCCAGGTCCGGCAGCGGGTAGTGTGTGCGGTGTAGTGAAAATGTAAGGCATGCACAACAGTTTATATCAAACAGCGCTTCGTGCATAAATTAAACCATACATTCAACCACCTCCCTGCAAAACAAGGGTTAACAATCACGCCTCCCCTTATACCTCCCATACTGCAAGAACATTTAACACCTAAAATGTTAGGGACGTACCTGGGATCCTCGCTGCCAAACAAAAATATTTTTCGAAAGAAAAATTGGCCTAAGTCCACTAAGAGTTTTAACTCAAGTCCCCAGCGGAGTCGCCAAGCTGTCGCGACCCTTAAAAAATTTATTTAATTTCACATTTTTTCGGGCTAATGGATTATTAAGATTGAACTTAACTCGGGCCCTCCCAAGCCCTACCAATTCGCAACTTAGGGTTTAAGTTTTTAACGTGCAAATATTTTCATGCTTGGAGTCGCCACTAATCAATTTACGGTAGGTCGATTACAAACCTAAATAAAACATAGGGAGATATGTTTTATTCCTACGAACCAGAGATTCTAAGCCCGGGGACTTGATTACGCTAGATCTAGTCTAACGCCCTTTCGGTACCTTTTCATTTCAAAAATATTTTGGCAGGCAGTTCGGATCCATTTTAACTTATGTCACTAACATGTGGGGTGTTCATGCGGGTGCGCAAACCACCAATTTAACACCCAAAAAGCATTAAATAAATTGCAAGTTTGGAAGAACGACTTACCTGGAAGCCACGCTAGCATCTGCATTGTTAGCTAGAAAATCATATCAATCAACCCTAATATGATTTCTAATTAACAAACATTCACTCAATTTCTTTTTTTGGATTTTCACTTTATTTAAATGAAATCTAACCTATATGCAATAACGTGCAAAAATATGACATGCGAATTAATGCAACCTAGCATGCGAACTATATGCCATGCGACGACGTGACTTAATTCTAATGACGTGCAATGATATATTTTTGGTATTTTTCTTTAAGGAAATTCGGAATTAAATGAAATTCGGAATTAATGAAAATGCCTAAAATAACATGCAACCTAATGACTTCTATTTTTGATATTTTCTATTTAAAATTCGAAATTTAAAATTGCCTAAATTAACATGCGAACTATCCTAATTTATTCTATCCTAGGATGATCTTTTTTTGGGATTTTTGATTAAAATTCGGAACAGTAAATTGCTTAAATTAAAATGCAATCTATCCTAATAAAACATGAAACAATTCACCATTTTTTTGGGGTTTTTTTTTGAAAATTCGGAATAATAAAATAACGTGAATAATCCGTTAGGATTGAAACAATACCTAATTTAAATTAGGAAACATGCCACGTTAAGTCCTAATTTAAATTAGATATTTATCTTATCCTTCGGGATATATTCAAAAATCCTAGACATGCAAAATTCTAATTTAAATCTAAATGATATTTTTTTTGGGTTTTCTTTTTATTCGAAAAGGAAAACAATCAAAACAAGGATAAAAATCAAACTCAAATCAACCACGCGATCCGCCAAATTTGTTTCAAACTCGGATTAGGCACAAAAATCAAATCATCGGTCATATCTAAAGGGTTATAGATATTAACGGATAATTGATCATTCGAATTTGGAAAGCTAATGAAATTTATCATCGTATCTAAGTGATTATAGATAGGATGATAATTTCCCGTATCGCCGCGTATCGGACTTTAGGGTTAAAGTCGGATAGACGTCCAAATACGTTGCTAAATTAGGAAATTTTCCTAATTTTGAATATTTCAAAATATTGCGGATATCTAGCACATCATCCTAATGTATCTAGATAACTATGTTATATTCACAAAATATTCGAATACCCAGATTAGGAAATTGAATGTTCTGAAAATTATAGGATAATGACAATTACCTAATTTGCAGATAACCTTCCGAAATTTGAATCGCTTCGGGATCAGGATCGACTTGCGGATCGAGACGGAACGACGAACGGCAACACGGCTCGCCGGCGGGGCTCACAACGGCAAGTCGGGACAACGCACGGCACGGCGGAGGTGGCTGTTCGGGGGGTGTTTTCCGTATCCCTCGACGAACGATGGCTTGGATGTTCAACCGGCTATGGTGGCCAGTCGTTGCTCAAATTGTTGCGGCTGTTGAGAACTCCTCGAGCGATCTGGACGCGATGGGAAGCTGCTGGACGTGGTCTACAGTTCACACGCAATGGTTGACTTCGCTAGTCAACATGCAACACAATCTGGACTCCTTGATGGTTGCCGTGGGAGGCGTCTGGGCTTGCTGTTCTGGGCGTCCAAGACGTCTGCAATTGGCGTTGATGAACGTTGACTAAAGAAGAACAACCGAACGTGATCGGCGGCAACAGGGGCTTCGATGGACTGGTCAATGCGGAGAGTCTTCAGCTTGAGGCAGTGCAGGGCGTGATATTTGAAGAAAAACGTGGCTGGTGCATGAAGACTCGGTAGCAGCAACAGCAAGAAAACAGCACAGCAGGCGTGAGTGGAAGTCAGCAACGTGGGCAGCATCGTTGGCAGACGTCGGGCTTCAGCAAGGAAGCAGCGTCGTTGTCCCTCCAGGTCGCAAGTCTGACCGTGAGGAAGATAAGCCCCCCGAGAGCAACACGGACACAGCACGACGAGGAGGCGCAAAGGGTAGCATCAAACACGAAGCACGGGCGATGCCGGAGCAGCGGCGAGGCGACGCAGCGGCTGTCGCGCACGTCCGCGGCTGGGTCTCTCTCGCTCCCTCGAATCTCACGTGTATCGCTCGCGTCGTCCTCTCCAAAAATTTCAGATCTGAATTGTGACCCCCCCAAATTCTGACCTAATGAAATATATATATAGTGCTAACCTAGGTCAAATTAAATGGGCTTAATGTCCTAATGGGCTTAAACTTGAGCTTAGGCTTTAATTAACATTTAAATGGGCTGAATTAAGCTCAAATTAAAACGACCAAGCCCGTTTGACATTGAAATTTCAGGCCCTTGAATTCCGAGCGAGCCGAGTCTCGTCCGATAAAATTTAAGCTCATTCGCCATCGTCGGTCCAATGCAAAATGCAATTAAATTAAAATAAACCTAAAATATATGTTATGCAATTTAGATATTTTTGTTTAGGGGTTAAAAAATTAATCCCTAATTTTCTATGCAAATTACACTAAATGACGCGCCAAAATTTAGGTGTCAACACTCACTCGAGTATTTCTCACACCTAAATTAAGCACAAATTCAAAGTATTTACAAATATAAAACTCACGGTACAAATCACCGTGTGTTCAAGCCAAAGCAAAAGCTTTCCCGTACGGCTGAACAATAAACGTCCGTTCGTCCCTCGTCTTTCTCCGTGCGGCGGCTTGCTCACTTTGCTTGAAGGAATCCCACGACGACAAGGCACTGTGCGGCACTTTTTTTTCACTGCGCGGCTTATCAGGAAAAAGAAACACACTGTACGTGATTATTGAAGATGCCCAAATCTCACTCAACCGATCAAACTTGGATGGAAGATCACACCACCGTATCTCTTCTGCTGGATCTTGAGATTATATATATATCCATTATAATCCAAGATAATTATATGTAAAAGGCAACACCAAATTTTGAACAAGTCAAAATCTTCCAACGAGTATGAGTATCGTATACGAATCAAACTCGACACATAATTTAACACTATTAATAAATTTTATGACTTTTAAAAATGTCCTGTGGAAAAAAAAATCATATTTTAAATGTTCATGGTAGAATAGGTCTTGTGTTTGTAAAGGAAACCGGATTCAATTAAGTTTCCTTATTCGAGTAAGTTTTCTAGTTTGAGTAGATTATTAAAAGGAGTTTTCTATGATGGATGCAAATACCATGTATATATAGGAAATAGAATTCTACTCAATGTACACAAACTAGAGCAAACAAGAAGAATCTTAGAATTTTTATCTGAAAGTTTTCTATAAGAGATTGTGAGAAATACTTTTGGGTTTGTTTTGGGTGTAATTAGAGGTTGGGAACACTTGAGATATTGAGCAATAGTAAACTTTGTGCTCTTCATATTCATCATGGATTTCTTTGGCAGCTAGTTCCCCTCATAAAGTAGGTACCTACACTTGGACCAAATCAAGGAAATCTCATGTCATTATCATTTCTTGTTGATTTCTCTAGTAATTTCGCTCTATCACATTTGACTTAAATTACAAGATCTGGTAGCTTTTGTGTTATTTTTACGACAATTGTCTCATAGCTAAGACTAGGATTTTTATATTTGATTTGGGGTTTTTGCTTGTCTAATCATTGTCTAGAAATTTTGTTGTTGCAATTATCTCTTGAGAGAAAGTAGAAGTTGAGAAGTTTAACGGCAAGAACAACTTTGGATTGTGGAGCATTAAGATTCGTGCGCTATTAACAATCCAAGGTTTAGCGAAGACGTTGAATGGCAAAGATGAATTGTCATAAATGATTAAAGAGGTTATAAGGTAGAGATGACGGAGAAATCAAAGAGTATAATCCTATTGAATCAATCGGATGAGGTGTTAATAGAAGTAGCCAAGAAGAAGAATGATGTAGCTTTGCAGGCAAAAAGTTCATGCCCTTTGTGTAACAAAGGGTTGAAATAATCATCTATATATGCTAAAGAGGTTTGTTTCAAATTCGATTTGCTAAAGGTGCTTCCATCCAAACCAATATAGATGAGCTCAACAAACTCACGATGAATTTGAAGAACATCGATGAAACCCTAATTAATGAAAAATAAGGCATAATGTTGTTAGCATCTTTACTAGAATCGTGCGAGCACTTTACAATTCAATGTTACAAGGGCATACTGTGATTACCTCAGAAGAGGTAAAATCAACCTTGTTTTGCAAGCAGTAGTTGAAGAAGTTGCGAGATCATGATCTGGGGCAAGATGTAGCACAGGGACTCGAGATTCGAGGTAGGGATGAACATTGGAGGTCTAGTAGTAGAAGTAAAACTAGGTCGAAGTTGTGCCATAGAATGAACAAGGGTCATGTTGACACTTAAATTTTGGCGACCATTTAGTCGTAATTTACATAAAAATTAAGGATTAAATTTTAACCTCTAAATAAAAATATTAAAATCTCATAGCATATAGTCTAGGATCATATAGTTTAATTGCATTTCATATCGAGCCGATAGTGGCAAGTGATCCACAAATCGAGCTCAGGCATCAAACGAAAATTGGCTCAAGGGATTGGGGGCTCGAAATTACCAAGTCTAAAAGGCTTCGTTTATTTTAATTTGAGCTTAAATTAGCCCGAATTAATTTAGCCTATCTTAAAATTAAATGAAAATTAAAGCCTAAGCCCAAGCCTAAGCCCATTAGGACTAGAAAGCCCGTCTAATTAACTTAGGGTTGCGCTATAAATATGTCATTATGTCATCATAATTAAGGGGGAGGCTCATAAAATTCAGATCAGAAAATTAGAGAGACACGGGAGAAAATTGAGAGAGAGAGAGAGAGATCGGTGGAGCCGTCTTCTCCCGCCGATGCTGCTGCCTCCCGCCGGCGCTTCTCGCCGCCATACGCCGCACCTGCCTCCCGCTGGTGCCCTGCCGATGCTGCTGCTTTCCGCCGGCGCCCCTCACGCCGTGTCCTTGCCGCACCGCCGATCATACACAGCACCACCATCGCGCCCTTCAGTCGCTGCTCCGTCATAGAACACCACCTCAGCCACCGCAAGCCGCCCTAAGAGCCGCCTCTGTTGCGCCGCTCTGCTGCACACCGCCGCTTAGCCTCTGTCCTCTCCCGCCGACGCCCCTGCCATGTCCACAGCCGCTGATTGACGTCGCCCCTGCCACGCCGGACACCAATGCCCCTTGCCGCGTCCCTGCTTGGCGTCCCCGCCGATTGCCAGCCACCGGCGCCGCCTGCCGCTGCTCCACGCCAACCGCCGCCGCCTGCCGTAGCTTCCCGCACGCCGCGCCGCTGCGTCGCTGCCCATCCGCCGCCGTCCATAGCCGCTGATCGTTGCTGCCCCCGCCTTGACACCGCCACCGTCGTGAGCCACCGTTGACCGCCCATCGCCAGTTGTCCCGTAATCCGCAAGCCCGATCCATCAGTGATTCAAATTTGGAAATATTTCAAAATTAGGTAAGATTATCCGAATATTTCTTTTAAAGATTTAATTTCCTAGTTTTCGGATAATTTAGATATTTTGTGGATATTCTTTGTTGGATTATTAGATATCTTAGGATAATGTTTGTGATATCCGCAATATTTTTAAATGCCCGAAATTAGGAATTATCCCTAATTCAGCAACGTATCTGGACGACTATCTGATCTTATCCCTAAGGTATGATACGCGGCGATATGGAAAATCATTATCTTATCCATAATCACTTGGGTACGATAATGGATTTTATTCGCTTTCCAAATTCAAACAATCAACTTTCCGTCGATATCTATAACCCTGTAGATATGACCGTTAGTTTGATTTCTTTGCCTAATTTGAATTTGAAACAAATTTTGCGGATCGCGTGGATTGGTTTAAATCGTTGTGGTTATCATCTTTGTCTAATTGTTTTCCTTTTAAATAAAGAAAATCAAAAAAATATGTCAGTTAGGATTTAAATTAGAAATTTTGCATGTTTAGGGAATCTTGAATATATCCTAAGGAATGAGATAATTATTTGATTTAAATTGGGATTTAGAGTAGCATATTTCCTAGTTTAAATTAGAAATTGTTTTAATCTTGATGGATTATTTAGGATATTTAATTATTTCGAATTTCAACCAAAATCCCAAAAAGAAGTCATTTTAGAATAGATTAAATTATCATAGATTGCATATTAATTTAGGCATTTTTTAATTCCGAATTTCAACTGAAAATACCAAAAATAGATCATTTGCCCGCCATTTGAATTATGTCACGTTGTCGCATGACATATAGTTTGCATGTTAGGTTGCATTAATCGCATGTCAATTTTTGCACGTCATTACATATAGGTTAGTTTTCATTAAAATAATTGAAAATCCAAAAAATATGGAGTGAACTGCTTGTTAATTAGAAATCATATTAGGATTGTTGATGTGATTTTCTAGTTAACAATGCAGATGCTTACGTTGCTTCGAGGTAAGTAATTCTCTCAATCTTGCAATTTGTTTAATGTTTTGATTATTGAGTGTTACTTTGGTGGTTTGCACGCCCGTATGATCACCTCACATGTTAGTGACTAAGTTAAAATGGATCCAAACTGCTTGCATAAATATTTTTGAAAAGAAAAGGTACCGAAAGGGCGCTAGACTAGATCTAGCGTAATCAAGTCCCCAAGCTTAGAATTTCTGGTTCGTAGGAATAAAGCATATCTCCCTATGTTTTATTTAGGTTTCTAATCAACCTACCACAAATTGATTAGTGGCGACTCTAAGTATGAAAACTTTTGCATGTTAAAAACTTAAACCTATGTTGCGAATTGATAAGGGCTTCGGAGGGCCTGAGTTAAGCTTAGTCTTAATAATCCATTAGCCTGAGAAAAACTTTAGGTCGCGACAGGTCACGTGAAGTGATTGTCCATAGTTAAGAAACATGGATGCTATGTAAAATGACACAAGCAATGTGGCAAATATTGCTGAGGAGAGCACTAACGAAGTGAAGACTATCTTGTGCGTGATACTAGCTCGTCAGGAGACAAATGGGTGCTAGATTTAGGGTGTTCTTATCATATGACACCTCATGAGAACTAGTCCACTACTAGTCGGACTGAAACTAGCGGTAGAGCTCTGATGGTGAATAACATAGCCTATAAGGTTGTGGATATAATAACAACTCAAAATCGGATGCATGATGGGTAGACCGTATACTACAAACATAAGCCATATACTTGAACTCAAGAAGAACCTTATTTCTCTATAGACTATTGATGATATCGGGCATAAGTAACATTACTAAAGGTGAAGTGCTGATGATTTGTCGGTGCGCCATGACAATAATGAAGGGGAAAAAGGTGAGTTCTCTCTATCAACTACTAGGAGAAATCGTGACAAGATTTGCTATAGTTTTATTAGGTGAGTCAGACTCAAAATTGACTTAGTTATGATATATAAGGTCGGGGCACATGATTGAGGCAACTATGATGGCACTGAGTGACAGGGGGTTGTCGAAAGGTCAAAAAACATGAAAGCTAGACCTATGTGAGCACGGCACATTTGGGAAGTAGTGCTAAGTCACAGTATAGCTGTGCATTAGATGAACCAACCAATTGATTACATTAGTTCAATTGCTAGGGCCATCTTCGGTGTCTTTGAAAGAAAGAGCCCGATATATGCTGACATTCATCAACGATTATTCAAGAAACGTCTAAGTATATGTTCTGAAGCACAAATCCCAGTTGTTCGATCAATTCAAGAAGTTTAAGTGATAATGATTTTTACTACATCCTACCAAAAGAAGGAATTATGAGACACCTCAACATACCTAAGACACCACAGCAGAATGCCATCGCAAGACGTAGAAATAAAACTATACTTGAGCGAGCTTGGTGCATGCTTTCATGTGCAAGACTAGGCAAGGTATTTTGGGCCGAAGTAATGAAAATGACTATTGATTGGAGATTCCTGAGGAAGTATGGTTAAGGAAATCTACAGATTACTCCGGATTATGACTATACAAATGTCTTGCATATGCTCATGCTAGTAACGGTAAGCTTGTGCCGAGGACTAAGGAGTGTATATTTCTAGGTTATGCATATGGAGTGAAAGGCTACCAGCTATTGTATATTGATCCTTGATTACTACTTTTCTAGTCAACAAAGATGTGATCTCTACAAACTGCTATGCTTCGTTAGATGAATATTGAGACACTACCAGTAGAGCAAACGGATCACGGTGTCAATAATGAGATGGAGTTTCAGGTAGAGGCTTTTACAGTGATTGAGACTCTAATTGAGGCCACAATTCATGAAGTCGGTGATATAAAATAATTAGCAAAGCCACAACATAGTATAGCCACTAGCAGATTGGAAAGGCACATCTACCTGCACATTATGGTTATATCAATATTGTTGATATATTACTTATGCAATGACTGTGGTGACAAGATAGAGATGGATGAACAATCGTCTTACTCTGAGGTGATTACAAGTGCCCAGTCATCGCAGTGACTAAGAGATGGAATCACTCAATCAAAATCAGACACAAGAGTTGATCAAAGCATCCAATAGCCATAAGATTGTTGGGTGCAAATAAGTCTGTCAACGAAAGTAGAGCATTCCTAGTGTCGAGGTAGTGAGGTATAAGATAAGACTTGTTGCAAAGGCATATACTTAGTGGTAGAGCATTTATTACAACAAGATGTTCTATCCTATGGTAAGGCATATTTTTATTTGAGTGTAACTTGCTTTAGTGGTTAAACAATAACTCGATGTAAAAACAACATTTCTTTACAGTGAGATGGAGAAGCGGATTTACACAAGGCAATTAAAGGGGTATGCTATTTAGGATAAGGAAGACCATGTTTATTTATTAAAGAAATATATATATGGACTGAAAGAGTCTCTAAGGTGGTGGTATAAGTATTTTGATGCTTTCATGTATTATTAGGACTATTTGAAAAGTCAAATGGATAGTTGTGTTTAGTTTAGGAAATTAAAGGATTTAGTCTTTGTTTTATCTATTATTTTATGTTGATCATATGTTGATAGAAGCTAAACATACGACGGATATTGATGTGTCAAAGTGACAATTGAGTGCTAAGTTTGAGATGAAAGATTTAAGTATTGCAAGATGATATCGGGCATGGAGATTTCGTGAGATAAGGCTATAGGGGTTTGTTCCTATCTCAAAAGAAATATATTAAAAAGATTGCGGTGCGTTTTAGTATGCAGTCAACAAAATTTGTGAGTGCACCTTTAACCGTGCACTTTAAATTGTCTAATAAGTTATCACCACATAATATTGACCAAGAGGAGCATATGTTCCTATGTCCGTTACTCTAGTGCAGTGAATAGTATTATCTACACCATGGTATGCACTACGCATGATATTTTACAAGTTGTGAGCATTGTTAGTTGTTAGATGAAGCATTGTATTAAGAATCGTTATGAAATTGTGAAGTGGATCCTCGGTTGTTTAAAGGGGACAACGGATGTTGGTATAGTGTATTGGAAGGACGGCAACAACAGTGTGGCCAGGGGTTATGTGGATTTGGATTACGTTCATGACTTGGATGAGAAGGTCTTCAATGGGGTACATGTATGCGCTGATAGGTGGTGCAATGAGTTGGAAGGCATCCTTACAAGATAATGTTGGTCTGTCTTCGACTACCTCAAAGTATATGCACCAACCTTTATAGCAAAAAAGGTGTCATGATTGGGGGGTTTGTTCTTGAACATTGGGTTGGAGCATAAAAGTGTTTCTATACACTATGACAACCAAGGTGGGATATTTGGCTTTGAATCCGATTTATCTCGAGCAAATAAAGCATATCAACATCAAGTACCATTTCATCCAAGATTTCACGACAAAGGACAAGGTTGCTGTGAAGAAGATCGTAACAGTGAAGGACCGAACAAACATAATGACGATTCAACTAAATTTCAAAGAAGATCGCAACTGTGGAGAATCAAGCTTTGCTAGAGCTCAATTAGGGTTCAAAGAAAATGAGCACCCGTCGAAGCATTAGGAGAGCCAACATGGATGATAATTAGTACGACTTGGCTACAAATATTGAGCCAAGGTGGAGATTTGTCAGCATATGTTATGAGTTACTCAAGGAACCGATTCAAGTAAATTTTATAATTTGTGTAGGTTTCTTAGTGTCACGCCCCAACCCTCGAGCACGAGACAACACCTATTTCACTTAGATAAATAGAATGCGATGTCACAAGATTCATCGCCAACCTTTCATTTTATCTTTCATATACGTATGTGGAAGTGACAAGAATTGCCCAATCATAACAATAAACAGCACGGATAGTAAAAATCAACATCAATCATGCCTAAGCTCGATTTTATTTATTTACTTGATTAACTCCAAGAAAACACATTGACAAGCCCTTCAAGTAAGGCACCTTTTCTCACCAGCCTACCAAAAAGATATTGGGCTGGGGTCAATCTACTCCATCCAAAAGTAGGTCATCCAAAAAGAACAGGTCCCAGGCATGTCCCTCAAGTACTATCAAAATCGCAAGACTGCTAGTCAAAATATGGTGAGTCAGGATCATGCTCTAACGGGTTGTAATCCGATAGGTACTCAGGATCAGGGTTGGTCTTAGGACACTCCACTGACACGTCAAGTGGGTCAATGTCCATAGGGTCTCAGACCTCCTGTCCAGAGCCCCCATCTGGAGGACCATCGAAGCCCCTCAGAGGGCCGAATAGATTCTCGCCCTCACAGATGAACCATGCCTAGAATTGATGAGGGATCCACGTAGCTAGACCCTCATCCATCCACACAGTATACATGTGGCGCTAAAAAATATGCCGCTTGCCGAGAAAACGATGAGTAGTAATAATACTATCCATATCCCGCGGCACCCCAAACCGCCTCGGGTGGTTCGCCACTCTAAGGCCTTGGAAAACAATTAATAACAATGAATGAGATATAAATCTTAATAAGTAAGTTAACGACCTAAGCCTCGTTCAGGAAGTAAACTCGCCTCGGATGCACCTAAAATATGCAGCAATAAATTGATGGCAGATCAATAACAAAGCGACCCTCGCTTTGCCTTAACTAGAGGTGGCCACGGGCCGGTTTTGGCCCGGAACAAGACCGGTCAAACCCAGGCCCGGCCCGTTGACCGGGCCCGCGGTTCGGAACCGGAACCGGCCCGTGGCATACGGGCCCAGTTCCGGTTCCAGAAAAATTTGAACCGGCCCGGAACTGCCTGTTCCGGGCTGGTTCTGCGAAAAATAAATAAATAAATAAAAATTTTAAAAAATAATAATAATGAAATTTTTTTAAAAAAATTTCATTATTTAATTTTTTTTATAAAACAAATTGAACTCTAATTGCCATGCATTGTAAGTACATTGATCTTCAATTACAATGCTTGGCTTGGGTGTATTGAACTCTAATTACAAGGCTTGGCTTAAGTTTTATAAACAACCTCTTTGATGGTCTCTTCATTCCCATTCGATGTGGGACTCTCGGTTTGCCTTGAACGCCTTCAATATGAGACTTTTGGCTTTGTCTTCATGCAATGCCAAGAGTCCCACATCGAATGGGAATGAAGAGACCATCAAAGGGGTTGTTTATAAAATCCAAGCCAAGCCATGGGAATGTGAAGTTGTATGCCTTTGGTGGCTACGATCCTTTGCTAATTAAGAGCAAAGGGTTTCATTGGATCACCTAGAATCGGACCGGACCAATGGTCCGGTTCTCAGTTCTATGGTTTGCCGGTTCGGTTCTTAGTTCTAAAATTAAAAGACCGGTTTTACCGATTCGGTTCCCAGTTCCGATCGGGAACCGATCACCCCTACAATTTTCATTTTGATTATAATTTATATTGAATAATTCATTATTTCATATTTTTATAATTATTTATTATTTATTTTATAATTTATTTTTAAAATTTTTAAATTACGAACCGGAACCGGCCGGTTCCGGTTCACATGTGGCCACGAACCGGAACCGGCCGGTTCCGAACCGTGGCCACCACTAGCCTTAACTATATACAGGAGTAGGCAATTAATTCAACATAAACAAATAACTCATCGAATAACAGCAAGCGTATCTACCTTGTCTCGGCACACACCCTGCACGACATAAGCCATCACATGCCACAAACAATGCAATAAGCATATAACATAATCAGAACACTTAACAAGATTCCACATACACAATGCACTCATGCGTGTTCCAATTATTACGATCACTCAGGGCCACAGTACGACCGAAGGGTTGGCGGTCTTCCGGCATGACCGAGTGTCATTCCGCCCCATCGGGCATGACAACGTCTAGGACCTCCACCACAGACGGCATTCCATAAAGGAGCATCGATCTGGCCTCAACCGCGACTTGGCATCCGAACCCCCATCGACCATCTGATAAAAGGAAAAATCGGGCATCGTCCCCAAACTCCCGTTGGGTGATGGGTTCCTTTATGTGACCATATGAGCACACCTACCACTCAAGCCCATTTTATTTCTCAATGATTAGCCAATGCAAACGTAGTTGTGCTCACATATCAAAATACTGTAACTTTCAGGTCAAAAAAATGCAATAATAAATTCGCACATGATCACATACACACAATTAAACCGTCAAACTTTGCATGTTTCCCTTTTTAAACATCTCAGCCCTATTTTACTTATAAAATTTGACATATGAACCTGACACCTCGGGGTTTACTATTTATATGTCCACAAAAACCCTTTTAAAAAAATAACTAACAAGGTTTCACATAGGGCAATTATTTTTCAGGTAAAGCAGGCATTAAACAGTATGAAACGGCATAATTCACACTTAATTCAAGCAAAAAACACCCATATAATATCCACTTATTGCCCTAATTGCGATAACTTATCATCCTATTAATGATAGCTTATCGCCCCTTGGTAATAGCTTATCATTAAATTAATCGATAGCTTATCACCCAAATATCGATAGCTTATCGTCTAGTTGATGATATCTTATCATCCTTTTGTCAATAGCTTATCGTCACTTCCTCGACAGCTCATTAAGTCCACTTATCACCTATCGCTATATCTTATCACTTCCGCCTATCACTTATCGCGATAGCCTGTCAACTAATCCCTCATTAATTAGCACTAAGCATAATTAACTTAATCTAATCTAACCCTAAGCAAGTTTAACGTATTAATTAAGGGATTAGAGCGTTAGCTCACTCGTTAACGATGCTGGTTGCGCGAGAATGACGGCAGCGGCACAAGCGATGAGCGACTCCACTTGGAAACGGCAAGGAGCTGCGGCAGCTCACAGCGAGGAGTGAGGAGGTTGGCAGTGGTGGCTTGGACGGGCTGCACAAGCGGTGGACAGCACATGGATGGTGGTGAGGATGGCTCAAAGTGGCGGCGGCGACGCGAGGCGGTGGTGATGCACGGCGGTAAGGGAGCGGCAACGGTGAAAAATCAAGAGGAAAATATGAAGAATAGGAGAGAAAATGACAGGGAGAATGAAGAGAGGAGGGGGCAGTGCAAGAGGGGGTAAGGAGAGAGAGTGAGTGAGAGAAAATGAGAGATATTTCTCTCTAGAAGGGCTTCTTCTTCAAGCCAAGTTCAAGTCCCCAAAAATTCATCATTTCTCTTCATTAATATCCAAGACTTTTCACTCCTCTTTTGTCACTTCTCATCTAATGCAAGAGGGGAAAAATGGTCTTTTCACAAAGTACAGTATAAAATACTATACACATAAATGGGCTAGAATTTTGTACAGGCTCGTATAAATCAAGTTTTGGCTTAAAAGGATAGAGAATGGGCTAGAATGGCTCATGGGCATGTTGGGCCCACTTGGGCTTGGTTGGGCCCAAGGTGGCAGAACCTCAATGGGCTTGAGGCCCATTGGGCCTTCATCTGGCCCACTCCTTCGTGGGCTCCAATTCTCAGTCCGTTGACCCCTTTTTCCGAAAATTTCGTGCATACCACTAAACAGGTGGTTTAATGAGGCAACGTCCAATAGTTTAGTCTTGAAGCCCTTGAAAGTTTGATACTCAAATTCGGATTCTAATTCATGATCAAAATCGATCAATTGCGATTTCAGTATATCTCAGATTAACGGGCGATTTTTAGGAGTTATGCATATTCAACCCGTGTTTGATTTGATATCAATCCACATTTAAGCTTTCTTGAGTCATGGGTGACCTCAGTTATCATGTAATTGCGATGAGTCAATCACTAGTTTCAAAGTACACGATTATTAGTAATTGGTGTAGGGTCGTTCGCAATCCATGTAATGGTCAGGTGGAATCACCCGCAATTTAATTGTATATTATGAGCGAATCATTCTATAACTGTTCCTTGATCGGACTATAATAGCTCAAAATTATCCCTCGTCAATCCTTATGGTCGAATTATCAATCCATTATCGAGTTTTCAGGTAGTATGTATTTAATTCCTTAATAGCCTTTCCCTATTGATTAGTCATCTTATGAGTGATCATTTCAGAGCGAGATTCAACTAACAGTGCATCGATGAATATAATCATTTCATTACATCCTGAATGGGTCGAAATTTGAGAATGTCACACTTAGTTTGAGTGATTTCCTAGTTTGACAATGTTTCCTAGAAGGAGTTTCTTCTTTTGGATATAAATCATGTATATATAAAAGATGTAATTCTACTCGCTGGACATAAACATTAGAGTAAATAAAAAGATTGTTAAGATTTTATGTCTCAAATTTTTCTGTGTGATTTCTTTGTAAGAGATTGTGCACTAACACTTGTACATTTGTTTTGGGTGTAATTGGTGGTTGAGAAATACTTTAGCTATCGAGTGATTGTAAGCTCTATACTCAAATTCATAGTGGAGTTTTTTTTGGCAAGCTCTCCTATAGAATAGATATTGACACTTTGAATCATGTGTATATCCGGTGTCGTTACCATTCCTCGTTAATTTCTTTGATAATTTTGTTCTCTTGCTTTTGACTTAAATTACATGATTCGTTGGTTTCCGCATTATTTTTACGACATTTCAAAACTTGACCCCCGAATTTCGATTTCACCTTCTAAGCTTTCAGTTGAGCAATTGAAGCTAACTTCAATTGCATTTTTCCTATAATAAGTGACCATAAAATTGCTCCGATTTCACTTTGGTGCCCCTAGTCTAGTCATTATTTTATGTCACCCATCATTTACATATTATCGTGTAGACTACATGGTGCACAACAAGTTATCGCGTAGGCTTAATCTAATAGGTTGTATCAATCCTACATTAAGAAACAGTAAGAACAGCGGGTCCCAAAACAAATACTTGCCACCTACCTTTGATAGAATAAGTCTATATTCCAATATTTCTCTTCGATATTATTAACAATGCACTCTGACGAACAGAATTTGTTATCTGTCAATTTCCATTTCATTCGATTACTACTGTGATTCCACTAAGCAGGACCTTGCTTGCAATTGTAGCCGTTGGATTACAACCAATTGAACATCTGACAAAGAAAAATATTGACAATCCAACGGGGTATAATTATTAGGATATAATAGGCTGACCCCATATTTTAGATCGCTTTCACTATCACAATTTTTTTTTTCGCAATTATTTACCAGATTTTGCGGTCAGTGTTAGATTCCATTAAATACAAGTAACAAATTTTTGGAATAGTTCCCACGACAAAAATATATAGGAGAGGAGACCATGGCTCTTCTTCTTCCCATGATTCCGTGCCTGTGCAGCAAGACCAGTGGATTCATCAACATAAAGATGAGTTCTTGCTTCGCTATCTCCCTCTCTCTCCTGTTCTTCTTCATAAGTTTTGTAGGTACTGAATCAGCACCCACGTTTCTATGGCACTACTGCCCAAACACCACCCTCTTCACTCCCAACTCCACCTACGAATCCAACCTCAACACCCTCCTCTCTTCCCTCTCCTCCGCCGCCACCGACAGCGCCGATGGCTTCGCCAATGCCACTTGCGGCCAAAACCCTCCCAACCAGGTCTACGGGCTCTTCCTCTGCCGTGGCGATGTCGACACCGCCACGTGCAACGACTGTGTGGCCACTGGAAAACAGGATATACTCGAAAGATGCCCCAACCGGCAAGTCTCTGTGATCTGGTACGATGAATGTATGTTGAGGTACTCTGACGGATCCATCTCCTCGGTCATGGAACAAGTGCCTTCTCTCACGATGTACCACACCGGGAACATCACCAATCCAACCCGGTTCATGCAAGTCCTCGGTGAGACCATGGATGACATCACCGGGAGGGCTTCGGTCCGCAAGTCAGGGAAGAAAGTCGCAGTCGCGGAGGTGAACTTCACAAGCTTGCAGAAGCTGTACATGCTCGTGCAGTGCACTCCAGACTTGACGGTGTTGAAGTGCAACACGTGCCTCCGGGCGGCAATCGCAGGCCTCCCTCAGGGGAAGCAAGGTGGGAGGACGTTCACTCCGAGCTGCAGCATGAGGTTCGAGCTGTACCCATTTTATAATGCCTCGGCCGCGGCGGCCCTAGTGCCTCTGCTGTCCGACCTTCCTTCTCCTCCTGCTTCTGTGACCAGACGTAAAGGTACGTGTTTGTTTTTGTTATTCGTCTTCCGCTGTAACAGAAAGATCTGTCCAATATTTTTTTCCGGTGAACTACTTATCCTAATTTATAGTTTAATAAAGTGGAGTGAACTCCTTTAAAAAAAAAAAAAGGAAGAAAACATCATAAGTGCCATAATCTTGTACAGGGTGCCGTATATGTTTAACTTATGACTTAAGTATCATAACTTTGAAAGAACATTCACTTGAGTAATGTCAACGATTTCATTGGCTGAAAAATCTTATGACATGTCAATAATTTAATACAAAACTGTCCGATATGGCTGGTCAGGGAAATGATGTTATCAAAAGCGTGCAAAAACGAGTCATTTAGCCCTTTCTTACCCCAAATTGACGAATTGGGGCTAAGACCAACTCAAACCCTAACCCCATCCCTAAATTAGGTCCAACAGCGGATAGTCTTTGTCCTACAAGTGCCGCCAAAGGACATCCTTGTGGTGAAGGCGTGGCTGGTGGTCCTCAAGGCTCACCACGATGGAAATCCTTTTGATTTGTGGTAACAAAGCTTTCTCTTTGTGGGATATACTGGTATTATGTGTTTTAACATTGGAGATTTTCCCTTTGAGGCTGCGATCTCGAGTAGCAACACTCAGGGTCGTGCGGAATACGGTGTGCGGTGGGCTTGTGGCGATGTCTTTCATCTTAATTTCTTGAGCAATTAGTTGCTTGTCAATTTGGTGCAATGAAAGGGTCAAAGAGCGTCCTTTCTACACGCTTATGATGATATTACTTACCCAGCAAGCCCTGTCGGATGATTTTATATTAAATTAATGTCACGTCAGATTCTCCTATAAGAGAAATTACCATAGTCACTTAAATGAACATCTTTATGACAAGAAAAATGATCGATTAAAAAGTTATGACACTTATAATATTATTTTTCCTATTTCAGATGATGGCTCTTGTTGAGATGAGGTGCGACAGTCAACAATTCGTTTTCAAGTTAAACGATAGAAAGAAAGAAAGAAGGGTAGCTGTCAAAGTAACTAAAATGAAAATATAATTCCACAATAAGCTTACTTTGAGCCAAACACAATCAGCAAAATTTGTGAAGTATCAACCCCATCCTAAATCTAAGTATTTTGAATATGGAAGAACCAATTCAAGGAGAATAAAAGACTTGAATAATATAGACGATTGTTTTCCTTTCTGTAAGTCCTTAGCAACTTTATATTGCCAAGTCTACAATATCACAAACTTGTCTATATATATTTACAACATAATATCATGGGGTTTTAGCTTTGCCGGCTCAGGACGAATAGTAAGAGCCGTATAGCCAGTCATCACCTATTCTTGTATACAACAGTAAGAGTGGACACAGAATTTCGGCAGATGACTTCAATTTCCTAACTCCTTAGTAAAAGCCGCAAATGCTTCTATTGGTTAGGAGGACCCAACCCAAATATTACGTGCGAAACCATTTTACTATTGCCAAACGAAACACTTCTGGTCATAAAAAATCTACATCCCAATGGAATGTCGGCATTCTGTGATGCCCAACTGGAAACTAATTTATTCTATAAAATGAACCTATTTGAAGCAAACTCAAAGAGAGTCGACACACTATAAGGTTGGTTCATAGGCCCTGCTTTGTAGTAATTCTGTGGAGAAAAATACATTACAAATGCTATTACTTTCGTACACCGCTCACTTTGGTACAATAACTTTTTAATCCATCACTTGATTATCATATGTCTATAGAAATCGTTCACTTGAATGACTCCAATGCTTTTACCAAAAAATTTGACGTGGTATTAATTAATATAAATCATTCATTGTGGGTCATCAGAAAAATGATATCATAAAAAGCTTGTAGAAACTTGGTTTAGCCTTTCCTTGCCCCAAATTGATGTCCAATGTGGTTGCTCGGAAAACAAGAGGAAGGATATCGCCACGAGCCTGCTTCACACCCCATTATCCACGACCCTGAGTGCTACTGACCTCAAAGCGAAAATCTCCGATATCACATCCAAAATTCCAGTCCAATGCCCATGGGAAGAAAGCTACATTACCACAAATTTGAAGGATTGCCACTGTGGTGGCCCCTGAGAATCTGCAGTAGCGCCACATCCAGCGCCTTCACTACATGGCATCCTTTTGCGGCACCCACAGGATAAAGACTCGCCACCATTGGACCTAATTTGGGATTAGGGTTTGAGTTGGATTTAGCCTTAATTGGTTGATTTAGGTCAAGGAAATAGCTAAATGCTTAGATGATATCATTTCCCCAGTGCGCCACGTCTGACGGTTTTATATTAAATTAATGTCACATCGGACGTTTCAGCAATACTCAAATAAACTTGACGTCTTTTAAAGTAATGGCACTCAAGTGATCGAATTAAAATTTGCAACGCTAAAGTGAGCATGAAACAAAAGTTATGGCACTGGTTGTGTCATTTTGGCGAATCCGTGTTTATCCTTTTTGATCTGCTTATAAGAGGTGAAGTTTTGCAAGGCATTTTTCACAAATACTTGTTGAATCTGTTCCACGTTAGTCCAATGACTCCGTACTTGTGTTCTTTGCTCGTCTTCTCCCTGCTTCAAGCACTTCAAAGCGGCGCAATTTACAGCATAACTGCATCGAGTCCACTGGTTCAAAACAAGACCCTTGTCTCTAGTAGGCAAATCTTTGAGCTCGGGTTCTTCACACCTAATGGATCAGCAAAGCAGTATGTAGGAATATGGTACAAGACCATGACTCCCTCCAAAGTTGTCTGGGTGGCCAACAGGGGCAAGCCACTTGGACACACAGATCAATCTGCGGGTTTAATAATTGGCGAAGATGGAAATCTGAAGCTTCTTGATAGGCAACAAAACACTGTGTGGTCTACTAATGTCACGGCAAAGTCGAATTATTCTGCAGCAGTACTTTCAGACTTTGGAAACCTTGCTCTTCAAGACAGGAATGCGAATATAATGTGGGAAAGCTTTGATGAGCCAACCGACACTCTCTTGCCAAACATGAAGATCGGTGTAAACGTGAAAACAGGAACGAAACGAAACTTGATTTCCTGGAAAGGTGAAGATGATCCCTCATTCGGAAGCTTTGTCCTAGGATTGACACCGGAGACACCGCCTCAGCTTTTCACTTGGAATGGATCAAGTCCTTACTGGAGAAGCGGGCAGTGGGATAAAACCAGGTTCATCGGAATATTGAACGTGGACAACCCATACTATAGTGTCCAGCAAGATAATGTCGAGGGAACATCATATTATACCCTCAATAATTACAACAACTCCATCTTTGGATATGGTTTTATCTCATCTGAAGGATCTCTAGAGGCGGTTTTTTGGGACGCTAGCTGGTTTACAACCTGGAAGGCACCGGCACCAACTAACCCATGTGAAATTTATGGAATATGTGGCCCCTTTGGAGTTTGCAACTCGTCTAGTTCACCTATTTGCAGATGCTTAAAAGGTTTTAAACCAAGATCAGATGAAGAATGGAACAGAGGAAACTGGACCAGAGGGTGCCTTAGGGAAATGGAATTGAATTGTCAAAAATCAGCAAGTACAGCAGCTTCAACGACTGCCGAAAAAGATATGTTCTGGAAAATGGAACAAATGAAATTGCCTGATTCCGCTGATTATTTATTGATAAATGATGCGGAAGGATGTCAAAGTTGGTGCCTAGCAAACTGCTCGTGCTTGGCCTTTTCTTATGTGAATGCTATAGGATGTATGGCTTGGAGTAAAGACCTGCTAGATACTCAGCAATTCTCCACGGGTGGCGAAGATCTATTTATTCGACTTGTGGATGCGGGTGCGGGTGCACATACAGGTTGAAAAGGTTGAATTAATATGCCTTTGGTTTTGCACTGCCTGTGGTTCTTATAATATATTTTCCCAGGTTCAGGTGTACCTACGCGGACAAAACTTATCATTAGCCTAAGTACTATTTCTGGCATCATCTTATTTGGAGCTGGTATTTCAGTCTGTTGTCTTTCAAAGTGGAGAGGTAATAAAAGATGTACGGTTTGTTGTTGTCTTAAGGGTGATTTTGCACTAACTGCAATAGAAGAATCTTGAATTAATGGTAAAACCATGGCTTCAGAAGCTGGGCGGTTACTACTATAGAAACACTGCTCTGCTTCTCATGTTCTCATGCTTATCTTAAGTTGATTTCGTTCTATCTTTAAAATGCAGCGAAATTTAGGAAAATGACAATCTCAAGGCTCTTTAGGTCAGTGGCTGAAGCCATCAGATCAGAAGAACTGCCAAGGAAAACTGCATGGAAAGAGCAAATGAAGGAAGATGATGCATCGGAATTGATGGTTTATGATTTTGACAGGATACGCCTCGCGACAGACAACTTCGATCCGAAAAACAGACTTGGGCGGGGAGGGTTTGGCCCGGTTTATAAGGTAAAAGAAAACATTCTCTGGGGGAAATAAAGAGATCATCCAAGATCTGATGGCTATGTTCGTTTTGAAATAGGGAAAACTAAACGATGGTAAGGAGATAGCAGCGAAGAGACTTTCAAGCAGCTCAGGCCAAGGCATAGCGGAGTTCAAGAATGAGATCCTTCTAATATCCAAACTTCAACACCGAAATCTGGTGAGACTCCTCGGTTGCTGCACTGAAGGAGAAGAAAAGATTCTTGTGTATGAGTACTTGCCGAACAAGAGCTTGGACGCCTTCCTTTTTGGTTTGTCTCACTCTCTGAAGAACTTATCTCTGCTTTCAACAAAATCCGGCACTGAAACTGGACATTTCTTCTGTTTGCAACCTTTTTTAGATTCAAAAGAGAAGAAAAAACTTAGTTGGAGCATACGCTTCCGCATTATCCAAGGGGTCGCAAGAGGGCTGCTCTACCTCCACCGTGATTCTTGCCTCAGGGTCATACATCGAGATTTGAAAGTGAGCAACATTCTCTTGGATGAAAAGATGAATCCCAAGATTTCTGATTTTGGGCTGGCGCGGATGTTTGAAGGCACTCAAGTTTTGGTAAATACTCACAAAGTTGTGGGGACATTGTAAGCTTTCTTACTCATGAGGTGATACATCACCTTGAAAGCTTATTGGCAGTAAAATGCGCTCACCTTTCCCTTCATACATGTTCCTACTGTTGCTTTACTATTATCGAGAAAACTCTTCCCTCTAAATCCAATGGTTCCACTATGTCAGTTCGCTCCGAGGTAATTATAGAGCAGCGCTGCATGCAAATGCTAAAAGATATGAGAAATATAGTATGCGTCAAGTTGGAAGTTTATCACCCTCCAATTTTCTCACCTCTCATGTCCTGATCCTTTAGTCTATCATTTTTTGTTTGAACTATACTTCGGGAACCATCCAATTATGATATTTTGTCTGCAGCGGCTACATGTCTCCTGAGTATGCCATGGGTGGGACATTTTCTGAGAAATCTGATGTTTATAGCTTTGGAGTACTGCTATTGGAGATTATCAGTAGCAAGAAGAACACAAGTTTAGATTACCCCGAGTAGCATCTCAATCTCCTCGCTTATGTAAGTGCGAGATCTAGCTTCGAACTATTATACCTCCATTTCAATTTCCAGCCATGGGTAATCCTTGAAATAATCTGACAATCGACCATTTGTTACAGGCTTGGCACTTGTGGTGTGAAGGCAGAGGATTGGACCTGATGGATACAGCCATTGCTGACGCATTTTCGACGTATGAAGTAATGAGATGCATTCAGTTAGGGCTTCTCTGTACGCAAGACCATGCCATAGATAGACCCAACATGTCGGCCGTGGTTCTGATGCTAAATGGGGAGTCCAATCTTGCACAGCCGAAGCAACCGCTATTTATATTTCCAAGCTCGCCGGTTCACAAAGTCCAATCACAAGAAGGAAGCATCCGGTCCAAGAATACCATCACCATTACTACGGTTGAAGGAAGATAAAATTCTCATATGCATACGTAATCTTTTGTTGCACTTGTATGTGTAATAATGACGTAAATATATAGATTGTGAGGGAATCTGAGTTGCTAGCTCTCTAGTAGGATAGTTTTACAGGTGCATGGACGCACAAAAGTTCTGAACGTCTATACGCGTGGGGATTATATCTACCCTGTTTGCATATGAAAGTGTTTTCCATCTCAACATTCCCAGTTGCATCCATAGTTGTCTTTTTGTGGAATTTCGGTGCCACGTGTGGTTCCCGTACGTCAAACAGGCTAACTGTTGATAGTTAAATATTCGTTTAAAAGATCATTTATGCATTTGAAATTTTTAAGGATCAAATCCTCTTTCAAATGATAGAATTTGACCCCCAAGCAAAAATAAGGGAAAATGACACCATAAGTGTTATAATTTTTATACGTTGCTCACTTAAGTATCAGAACTTTTTTTTAAATCACTTAAGTATCATAACTTATGTATGGCGTTCACTTAAATACTATAACTTTTTTTCCGATCACTTGAGTGTCATATTTCAACCGATCACTTGAGTACCATAATTCTCTAAACACTTTCACCACAAATGCTACGCCAAGTTGGATTTTCGGCACTTAGGTGAATGTTTTAAACAAAATTTGGCATTTAAGCGATCAATTAAAAGTTGTGGCACTCAAGTAAACATTTTTTTATAAGTTGTGGCACTTAAGTGGCCGAAAAAAAAATAATGGTACTCAAGTGAACGCCATACGAAAATTAAGACATTTGTGGTGTTGTTATGCCCAAAAACTACGATCCCGCACCGTCTTGCATTGACATTTCTATTCGCAAATCTTTGCAACTAGAAACAAGGGACATTGCGATCTTAGTATCTTGGACCCTATGGCAAGAGTCAGGGATCACAAATGCAGTACGCAAAGATTAGGAATTGAATTAGCCGATAACAAAGGAATTCAACCCCTAACCGAAAACATCCATATTGCGTCATCATGCGTCATCATGCGTCACATTCCTCATTGTATTTCTTTTGCACGTAGAAACTACAGATAGTCTAATTTTAGGATATTAGACTCGGAGGCAAGAACTTTGATCAACAAAGGTACCAAAGCTCACGAACCCTTCGAAACCACAGTTGGACTCAACCTTTTTATCGATAAATTTGGCTTAGCTTCTCTTGCTTGATTCAAGGCCCAAACGAACTTCAAAAATTGCAAATTATGTATCACAATGAGCGTCTTTGAGTTTACTTTTTCTAATGGTATATGGCTCGTAGCTAATTCCAAGGTGTAGTTTTCCAAATTCGCATTAATCCAAGGTGTCGGCTAATCCGTACATCAGGCGAGCAGTCCAAAAAATAGTGATTTAAGGCCATCGAAGTAGGACTTCCCGATGTTCGTTTGGCCTGAATATTTTACGCAATCTATATCTACTCCACCCCAGATTTCAGTCAAGATGGACGAACGACCGCTGTGTAGTGGCCGTTCCAGTGCCACTAGGCAATTTGCCCAAGCCTGACCCAGAACCCAAGTTGATTGATTTTAGTGGCTAACAGGATCCCCCAACTTAAGGGCTGGCCGGATGCTTTTTGAATGCCTTTGATGAGACTTGATGCGGCTTGATTGACATTGTAACTTGATTGACAAGGGTCAAACAAAGACTCAATGGATGAAGGCTTGAAATGTTGGACAAAGACCAATGGACACTAGGGATTTGAACCGGCGGATATTGGCTAAAACTATAACCACTATGTAAAGGGATTCAAGATTCTCTCTCTAAACTCATCTCTCTCATTTCCATCGTCATTTTCAAGCTCATTCTCTAGTCTTCATCTCCCTCAACTCTCTCTAGCCATGAAAAGCCATAAAAACCGTGAGCTAAGGAGCCCAAAATTGTGAGTAATGAGTGACGGTTGAGGAAACTCGAGCAAACTTGTGTCGGTTTGTTGCAACCTACCCTTATGGTTGCACCACCTAGTGGTTTGGTTAATAGATTATTAAGCATAAACTTAACTCGGGCTCTTTCAAACCACTATCAATTCGCGATTTATGATTCAAGTCATGCAAATCATTTTAGTTTGGAGTCGTCATTAATCCATTTATTGGTGGGTCGATTAGAAACTCAAGTAAAGTATTGAGAGATTTACTTTACTCCTACGAATCAGAAATTATGAATTCGGAGACTTGATTACGTTAGATTACTCTAATGTCCTTTGAGTACCTTTTTTCTTTTATTCAAAAATATATGTTGCAGGCAACTTGAATTGATTTTGAATCTATCCACTAACATATGAGGTGTTGATGTGGATGCACAACCATTAATGTAACACTAAAAAAAAAAAGCAAAGCAATAAATAGGAAGAAAGAAATTGAAAATCAAACATCACTAAACAAACAATTTTGGGGTTTTCTTTTATCTTAAAATAAAGTCTAATCTACATGACATACAATTTTCCTAATGTTCAAACTATATGACATGCATATGAATTTTTTTTTTGGTATCTTTAATTAAAATTCGGAATTAAAAATTAACGAAAATGAACTATCTAGAAGAAGATATTATCTAATTTAAGCTAGGAGATAATCTAAGTTAAATCATATTTTTATTAGATAATTATCTTAACTAGATATTATCCTAGCATGCAATCTATTCTAGATAATGAAATCAACCTAATCTATCCAGCAATCTTTTTGGATTTTTTTTATATTTTTGAAACGCGACGGTTATCCCAACCAAAGATAAAAACTTACGTAATCCACACTTGCAATCCACGAAGATTACCAATTGAAGATTACGATAATATAAAAATGACCCATTAAATTAAAGATTATTGCAATATTTAGGCACAACAATTATCCAATATTAAGTTGAAATAATTAAAAAAATGATCCAATATCTTTACAAATCAAATTAGTAATTAAATCAACCCCTATGAATAATGCCATAATTGGATAATGCCCAGGATCTCAATAAAATCAATCCGTAATTAAAAAATAGATATTCAAATCAAATTTGATAGAATTATTACCCAATTTGGATGTGCGCAATCTCAATCAGAATCGGACTCGAATTGCGGATGGATTACGAGTGAGGCTCGCAGTGGTGGATGGCCAAGATGGTGGCTCGCGGACTTACTGGCTATCCGCGGTTCAGCTGATGCAGTGACGACGGGGTCGTATTGGTGCTCGTCGCGAACTGACTTCTTGCAACACCTGTAAAATAACGAAAACACAAGGGACTCGACTGGGCTTGCGAGGCGCTAGTCGCGGTGAAGTTTGCTGGACCGACACAAGAACTGCAGGACACGTCTGGATGTAGGCTTAGGAATCGTAAGAGGAACAGCACCAAATCACCGAGGTTCGGGTATGTCAAGATCAACTGCTTGGCCCTAGGAGTACTCGCTGTGATATTGAGATGCAATGGTATTTGAGCAAACCGTGCGTGGTAGCTTGGGGAGGGTGCATTGACGTGAGGTGTTGAGAGCACAGAGGCAAAGCTTTCACTTGAATCCAGACTCCGCATGCATGAAGATGAGCTGTGGATGAAGAATTGGCCTTGACTTCCTCCTTCCTCCTTCTCTATTGCCCTCTCTTATTTAGAAAGCTGCGGCCCCACTCCCCTCTTTTTTCCTGTTTTCTTCTGAGCCTGTAAAGAGACCCCAAGGCAGTCGTTCTCTCCTTTTCCAATTTTCTTTGCGTAGTCGCTCTCTTCTCGATGGGGCCGTGTATTCAATATGTGTGCCCTCTTCCTTTATCTTGTGAAAGAGCCCCTCTATTTAGACTCTCTTTTCTTGTATCTGCCAATATTCTAGAGATCGTGGGGCTACCTTTACGAATATCACAGTTTCCTTCTTTCGCCTTTTACTTCTTTCCCTATTGGACCATGCATATATACACGCCCAAATACTCTCCTCATGGCCAAATCTCTTTCTTCCTTTCCTTCAATATTGAACGAATTTTCCCAAAATCCATAGAATTGATATAACCATGTACGGACATATACCCCAAAAATTATCTCTGATTTTTTATTTGCCATGTGATAGCTAAACCTTGATAATACAATATCTTTATTGTCTCGAATTTTCATCAAATTTTCATAACTTGATGCACGTGATTTTAGCCACCGCGGGCTTAGTCCATTTAAGCTCAAAACCATTCATCGCCAGTCCAATGCAAATGCAATTATATGTGCCTAATTACTTATGCAACTTGTATTGGATTTTCTTATTGCACTTTAATTGATTTTGATATTGTCGTACTTTACTTGGTATGATGTCATTTTGATCGTTAATGCACTTGTATTGTGTTCTACGAATTTGATAATGTGTGGTCATCTAGATGTGCGTGCTTAGGATTTTAAAATTTGAAAAGATCGCATGATTAAATGCTTTCAAGAAAGAGAAAAAGGTACTAGATTAGGTGTTAGATAGACATTTAGCATAAATAAGTCCCTGGGCGTGAGTCTCTAGTTTACAAAAGTAAAACGATCTTCCGCGTTTTACTTGTCCTCTAACAAGCTTTTAATATATTAGTGGCAGCTCTTAAATTAAAAATAACATTGCATAATTAATTAAGGAAACCAAGGTGCATTTGGCTGGCTTTGGGAGAACTCGGACCAACAACTAGCACCACCTCATGAGAGGGATCGTTTGTGCTTACTTGGTAATCCGTTAACCATCTGAGGATCTCTCCTCAAGAGGGTGACAAGTCTCCCACAATAGGGGCATCAATCAAGATGCGAAAAAGGTCATGGCTGTGGTCTGGTAACGTTATGCATGGCATAACTCACAAGATCATAAATATTCAATCAGTTCATTTCACAATAATTTTGTTAGATCAATTTGACTCAACTTAGTTCCATATATTCCATTTCTGATGACTATTTAATTTAATTCACATAAAGCGACATTCGCATTCCAATAAATCGAGATAATATGAACAATCATTCATTTATCACAGAATGATGATCAATATGACAAAAGGAAATGGATAATGCCACATGGCAATTTAAAGCACATTAATTTCCCGCTCGTCAAGCATAACTTTTCATTTAATTATAAAATCAACCAAACATCAAATTTGACAGATTTGATATCTCACTTGTATAGTCATTTATCATAACTTTGAATGTCAAATTTTCACATTTTAGACCATTCCACAACAATATATACTTAGCCAATTTGAATACCTTGGTTTATTGAGGTGATAAATCAAACTTTAAACCAAGAATTTCACTTACCAAACTTCCGAGCACAAGCTGTAAACACCAAGGACAGCAAGCTAATCCTCAAATTGCACCACCCAAGACAAATATTATCATTAAATTAGACCAACTAAGCTCGATTCAAGCTGCCAACCAGCCCAGAAAAATCTCAGAACCTTGAAAGGAGCTTACCACCAGGTTTCTAGCCTCCAAGGTAATTCAGCCTTCAAAATTCATCCAGAAACGAACGCCCACTTGCAACACCTTCAAGAACCCTAATTCCACCATTTTTATTAGTCCAATTGAGTCTTTGGCTTAGGCAACACTTAGGACTTGTCTTAAATGTCCCACCCTCGAACCAGGAAGTAATGGGCGCTCCAAAAGCAAGTTCCACAACCTTTAGTACCGCGGAATTCCGAAAATGGCAAATAAATTTCCACTGAGAGTTTGCGAAATTTTCCTCAAGTGCAAGATTATGCCATGAGCAACATTTTCATCTGGTTCGCCGTCTTCATTACCTTTAATTAGAAAAAAATTGGTGAAGATTTGACAAAGTTCCAAACAAAAAGCATGGTTTCTCTCTTAAAAATAGGTCCTCGGCCACAGCTCCCATTCTTTTCTTTATAGTCCGTGAGCTTGCACGTGGATTGGTGATATTAACATTTGCATAGTATTGCCTTAATTTTGGGGTCATCATTTTCTTTTTCGACAATCCCTTATTTAATGGACAATCCTTGTGAAAGCAAGAAAAGGGAAAAAACGACACTACAAGTACAATAATTTTCATACAGTCCTCACTTGAGGGCCGTAATTTTTTTTTTTTTCGATCAGTTAAAAAGTACCATGACTTTTATAAAATATTCACTTGAGTGTCATAACTTTTTTTCGATTATTTCAGTCCCATGATATCTAAACAATCTTCACTTAAGTACCATGATTATTTAAAAAACATTCACCATAAGTGCCGAAAATCCAACTTTGCACAGTACTTGAGGTGAATGTTTTATAAATGTCACGGCACTTAAGTGATTGATTGAAAGTTATATGAACGTTTTTAAAAAGCAATAGTACTCAAGTGAACGTTTTTAAAAAATTATGACACTTAAGTGATCGAAAAAAAAAAATTATGGCCCTAAAACAAGCATAGCATAAGGAGCAGAGTTGACTACCACAACTTTTTCATTTTTCTTCATTGAACAAACTTTTTTTAAGCATGTTCATAAAAAGCACAGTGTAAGGAGCAGAGTTGTTTAATGCCACGACTAATGTCTCCCAACTATTGGGGAAAGTACCAAGCAATAAGCATGCCTCCAACTCTCATCACCAAGATCAATTTCCACATTTTTCAACTAATTTACAATATCTTAAAATTGACTCAAGCACTTAGACATGCTACTCATTTTCTTGTATCTCAAATTTACAAGTCTCTTAACTAAAATGCTTTATCTTGTGAGATCCTCCTCTCACAAAGGTCTTGTAATTTCTTCCACGATATTTTACCATTTGTTTCTTGAGCAACATGATATAAAACATTATCATCAATCCATTGTCGAATAAAACTAACCGTTTTCCGATTAATTCGCTCCCATTCTTTATCTTCCTTGTCTCATTTAGCTTTATCCCCATTGGTCATACAAATTTTTACAGTACAGTATGTCTTCAATCCGAGGCTCCCAAATAGAATAAGTTGAGGCATTTAACTTAAACATGGTTATGTTGATTTCCTCCATTAACGCTAGCTTTGATACCACTTTATTGGGGAAAGACGACAACAATTCACTAAGAACTTAAACTTGTGCAGGATCAATATCTTCCCCAAAACTCAACCAACCAATATCAAATCAACCTCAACAGCAACTAGTTACAATATTCCAACAATATCAACCCCAAACCAATACATATAGTGCTGAAAATTAAAGACGAAGTAGAAAGCAACACCTAAAAATTTTAGGTGGAAAATCCAATGTAGGAAAAACCACAGGGCCACTAAAAACTTCCACTAATCATTAAGAATATCAGGATACACAATAATTCTATCTCTAGCCAATAGCTAGAGGCTCGACACATTAATAATACAGCAATATATCACCACCACAAAGGTAGATCTACAAAGGAGTAAGAAAACTCTAAACACCATTAGAGAAATTGAGAGACAAATTGGAGAAGGATTTCAATGAACAAAACATGTCAATATACTAATATTACAGCCAATTCCGACAAAGTTTCACCATATCTGCTCCTCTCTGAAGCTGCGCGCGCTCTCTCCCTCTTTTTTTCTTTTTCAGCAGAACAACACCACTACTCTCGCTTTACAAAAAAAAAAAAAACACCACTACTCTCGCCTCTATACTGCTGTGAACGTTCCACCCTCTTTTTCCTTCCTTATTTAACTTTTGTTTTTTTAAAGATGTGCCGGGCCTGTGAGGCGGACCTAGCCCATCGCCCTGCACACATTAAATGAGATCCAACGTGTCCTTGACTTCAATTTTCTCTGCAAGTCTTCGCTTGCAGAACAAAAGAAGGGAAAACTCCAACTCAGTTGACTTGACTGACTTATAGTACGAGCAACCTAAATGGCTTGTATAATCAAAGTCTTGTATAGTCTTACCATTTCTTGATGTACCTTTGATTTTACACGGCCCGTTAATTTTCCCCTTTCCTCCAATAATAACTGCATCACGTACATTTAGTTGATTTGCTTGTAGACTTGAGGTCTATACATTGCCAAAAGTTCTAATTTGACATTACCCTATATAAAATTATCTTCTGAATGTCTCTTCTTAGCCATCCAATCATCAAAACATGAATTCTTGTTTCACCATTACCTCTGTCTCTCTTCTTCTTCTTATTCATCTTCTTCAACTTTCTCCGCATTTGCCTCCCTACTCTTGTGAAAGTTCAGCCATCTTCTTTCTTTTCCTTTTTGACTTTTCTTCTTTTTTTTCTTTTTAAAGATGTGCTGGGCCACATGAGGCGGACCTAGCCCATCACCCTGCACACGCTAAATGAGATCCAAACGTGTCCTTGACTTCAATTTTCTCTGTAAGTCTTCGCTTGCGGAACAAAAGAAGGGAAAACTCCAACTCAGTTGACTTGACTAAGTTATGGTACGAGCAACCTAAATGTCTTGTATAATCATAGTCTTGCAGTAGGGGCTCGCCCTCCACCATTCACGCGTACATTTACTTGAATTGCGGGTAGACTTGTGGTCCATACATGGCCAAAGTTCTAACTTGACACTACACTATATAAATGTCTTCTGTATGTCTCTTCTTAGCCATCCAATCATCAAAACATGAATTCTTGCTTCACCATTCACCTCTCTCTCATCTTCTTCTTCTTCAATTTTCTCAGCATCTGCACTCACGTTACTGAAGCTGCACCAACTTATTTAGGGAGTTACTGCCCAAACACCACCCTCTTCACTCCCAACTCCACCTACCAAACAAATCTCAACACCCTCCTCTCTTCCCTCTCCTCCGCTGCTGCTGCGGATGCCGACGGCTTCGCCAATGCCACCGTACCGCTGGCGAAAACCCACACGACCGCACCTACGGGCTATTCCTCTGCCGCGGCGACATCGCCACCGCCGCTTGCGGCAACTGCGTGGCGAATGCAAGCGAGGAAATACTCCGCAATTGCCCTAAAGAGAAAGACTCCATCATTTGGTACGACGAGTGCATGCTGCATTACTCAAACCGATCCATTTTCTCCGTCAAGCAAGAATCGCCATCCTTCACATTGATGAACGTGGCCAACATTTCAAGCCCTAGCAGCTTCGCCCAGTTGCTGAAGGACACGACTGACGAATTGGTGGAGAGGGCGGCGAGCTATGAGTCCGGGAAGAGGTTTGCCGTCAAGGATGCCAACATCACGAGCTCGGACCAGCTGTACACGCTCGCGCAGTGCACACCGGACTTGACAGCGGCGGATTGCAAGGCGTGCTTGCAAGTGGCCATCAATAATCTGCCGAGTGATAAGGCAGGAGGGAGAGTCCTGGCGCCGAGCTGCAATGTTCGGTTTGAGCTTTACAAGTTCTATAATGTGACTGTCTTCCTCGAAGCACCGGCACCGGCACCAGCACTTGCTCCACCACCTGCGGCGGTTGTAGCTGCTCCTCCTCCTTCTTCAACTGTGAGATCTAAAGGAGCCATAGAGTTATGTTTTCTCGTAAATTTTGCGTTCTTTGTATTGCTGGGGTAGTGTTTTTTTTTTCTTTTTGACGGTGACGAGAAGCTGGGGTTGTTGAAGTAGAGTTACTTTCCATTCAGTGGAGTAACTTAGGACGGAATAATAAGAAAAAGTTTGTGATCCCCTAAAAGTTATTGAATGTTACTCATTTTAAGGACAAGGTGAGTAGATGCGATCGTCCATGGTAGGAGAATGTGCTAGAAATATACTAAGACTCATCTATTAAATTCAATAATGTCCAAATCTATGGTTGCTTAAACGAGCAAATTAATTTAGATAACCATTTACAAAATGTACCACATCACTTAACAAGCCAATTTAGCAAGAACTTTCAATGTCCCCAACATTGCTAATAGCACGTGTTGAAGAGTATGTTTAATTTTGTCGGACTCATCGTAAGTCTCATTAAGCATTGGTTGGATACGTTTTCGGGCTTCCCATTGGGCCTTTTTTTATAATTTGTTCTCGTGTTTTTGTTATTTCTTTACCGATGAAATGTCATCATGGATCCCTCTACTTATATTTTGAAATCAAAACCGCCCCTATTCTTCTTCTTCTCTTTTTTTTTTTTTTGTGGTTCAAAACTGTCCCGGTACTTCAATCCCCTTCTTTTTAGGGTTCAAAACATGTCTACTTTTAGCCGCTCAAGATTCTTAATTTGGTTTGTTCAGTATGACATGCAATCCCCTTTTCGCAAAAAAAGAGCTAACAGACTTTGGAGAGATCTCCGTTGCACCTTTTTGTGATGTCCACCTGTGGACATGTTTCCGAGTTTATACTTGTGTTAATCTGCTTACGCTATGTCAAAACTAGTAGACTCAGTTTGGACATTAATTTTGCATTGGGTTCGCTTGTTTTTTTAGTACCTATCACCTCCTGATGGTTGCCGCCTTTGTGGCATACTGCTGACGTCCAGCGAGGTCCACTCCGCCGGTTGTCGATCTTAATCATCTCTGGAGCTAACTCTAGTAGCTTGACGGTGGATTTTGTCACGAATCGTGATAACCCTAGCGTAAGCTTATTTGTCGCATCTTGTCGCTCATCGAAACTGCCGAAGCTCGAGCCGCCATGGTCACTGCCGGGGGGAGTGGCAAACTAAAGTCTGGTGCTTGGATTCCTTGTCGACATGGTCATGGGCCTTATGGCGTTTTGGGCCATCCTATCTATGTACCTAAATTAAATAATGAATTCAACAAATAATTCATCATGTGTACGATAAACCGTCAAGTTTTACCAACCAACCCACAATATATAACCAGAAAATTTCTCACAACCTTTTTCTAGAAAACCTTAATTTGACCGAACAGCTTTATAAACACCATTCACATCGAAAGATCAACTTTGATTATTGTTGCTTGTCCAGTCGGTCCATCTTTTGATCTTGTCTTCCCCAGAAATACCTACACGCACATGCAGAAGGCGAGTGTGGACCATCATCCTCCTGGCAAATTAGGTTCTCAATTTAGGTTTTCAGTAATCATTTGTCATTATCTTATGAAACTTTAGGTAGATTTCATTTGATAATGATTGTATTAGAGATGTCTTTTATATAGCTATCTATGTAAGTTTCCACATTTAACAAATATTTGCCTTTCATTCTAAGTACAGAGATTAAATCCAATAATGTTAGGATTTTTCAATACAAAACTTTCTGATCTCCTCATTAATAACTAATCTTTTTTTTGGTCTTGCTCATAAATAACAAATCATTTATGGATTTATCAACAAATAACGGAGGTCACGAGATAATAATGGGGCTTATGTATCTATTTATCTACCATGTCATGAAAAAAAAGGGTTCCGAATTTTGATTAGACCCAAAACAACTATCTATATATTGCACTTTGATTTTGCCAATGCTGATTAAATATATTGTCAAATGAAAAACTTGTATGTGAATGAGAGGGACAACAATACCAAATTACTAACAAAATTGGTAGTTATATAGTCAAACACCCAACAACTCAACAAAATATTTAAGTGGATTGAAGTCCTCGTTTGCAATGTAGAGAATTCATTTTCTTCGAGCACCCTTGTTTAGGTTGATGGAAAGCTTAATGTAAATTGACTATGATGTTTGTAAGTAGCATGAAATGTCTTCCATATCTCTCTCTCTCTCTCTAACATCCAATTATGTCTACATCCTTATCCTTGACTTGTCTTTCCAGGTCCCCGCCTGAGGTTGAGGACGAAACAGTCCAAATGACATCATTCAGCTTCCCGAGAATCCACGGCAACGTTACTAGAATCGCATCAAATTCAATCCACGACATGAGTTGCATGACCATTAATGTCGACGCTCATGTGAACAAGATTATTAAGTTAATTTAGTATTGTACATTAAAATGAATCCAGACCATTGGATCCGATAGCTCTCTCGTGAGCTCACCTCACCCCTTGCACATTCAGCCTAATATATAGATTATTTTATGTAATAATTTCTTTGCTAGACTTCTAGAATGACAATGGAGGTAGGAATAAATGGACTCACCCACCGAGGAGATGAGAGTGTCTCTAGATATTGTACGTGGATTCGAATCTAATTTGTAAGAAACGCCTTTTGAAGAAATGATACAATTTAACGTCGAAAATTGCAACATTAAACGTACCTGATTGAGAACACTCAATTTTAGGCCAGTAGATGATGGATAAAAGAGGTCAATATCTCGAACAAATTAAGTTATTGGATCACACAACGATCTAGAAAAAGAAATCGATTGCATTGTATCTCCCAAACAAATTGGCGTGACTCGAGCTGGATGTTTAGGAGGGGTTCAATCCTTCCTTACGCTGATCGACCGCCCCACCGAATTGTAGTGATCAACGTTAATATTTCGAAAGTATTACTATTGTTACCGTAGCTTTCATGGCAAAATTCAAAGCTATAAGCGCCAGCAAAATCACTTTCGTCCCCATCTCTCTCTCTCTCTCTACAACGACATCACTGGGATACAAACTTTGACTTTTCTTCTTCCAGCCTCCACGTTGAGCCAAATTAGAACGCAACTCACCCAATTGACTTGGTCAACGACCTCGGCCGAGGGCAAGTGCTTCTTCCATCCTCACCGTCCATCTCACTCGTCCGTACACCTACAAATTGATGGCCCAACTACGATCACTTTCAACGCCATTGAATGGACTTTAATGTTCTTTGGAAAATCTCACACCGGTTTTGTCTTCACTTGCCAAAAATCCCTTTTGACCTACCAAACTCCATAATAGCTTTTCACGATTTAAGATTCCCGTTTTCATATGTTCCAGAACTCTTGAATATGTCGTGAGGAATGATATTTCAAACTTTAAATGTTCAAAACGTGATCCTTGAATTTCAATTTGTAACGGTGTCCTTCGCATTGAATTTTTTTGAAAACAAAATGATGTTTTCACCTTCCAAGCTTTCAGTTCTGCTATCAAACCTAATCTCAATTACATTTTCCCTAAAATTGCCCAGATTGTTACATATCATTCATGTCATTGTGTAGATTACATGATACTTTTTTATAATTAATTATATCATTCACATATTAAGAAATAGTGAGAACAGCGAATCCTACATAAAAAAACCGTAATTTCTTACCACAAGCTAGTAAGAGAACGAGCCTATATCTTTCGATACTTTTCTATGGTGTTATTAGCAATGCATTATGGTACATGACAGTGTCTAAGTGATTAACTTAAATACTATAATTCCACTTGACCAGGACCTTGCTTGCATTTGTAGCCATTGAATCCCCACCATAATTTGAAGATCAATAACTAAGATAAAATATTGGCAACCCAACAGTTACATAATGTTAAGAGCATCAAAGCCTAACCCCATATTTTAAGACTGCTTTTACCATTACAGCTTTTTGTGCACCTGGTACTGTTCATGCTGCAATTATTTGTCGAACGTGACGTACCAGATCTATCCTAAGACTTTATGCTCATCAAAATTGAGACTCTGCGGAGTCCGCACATCAAATGTATCTTGGAGAGCAGAACGTGCTCTTCTTCTTCCTATAACTCCGTGCCAGTTCATCAAACTAGCAAATCATGAATTCTTGGTTCACCATCTCCCTCCATCTCTCCTTCTTCTTCTTCATCAAAATTTTCAGTACTGAAGCTGCACCCACTTTTCTATCTAATTCTTGCCCAAACACCACACTCTTCACTCCCAATTCCACCTACCAGTCCAACCTCGACGCCCTACTGTCTTCCCTTTCCTTGGCCGCCACCAACAGCACCACCGGCTTCGCCAATGCCACGGCCGGCCAAAACCCTCCCGACCGGGCCTACGGGCTCTTCCCATGCCGTGGCGACGTCGACACTGCAACGTGCAGTGACTGCGTGGCCACCGGAAAACAGGAAATCCTCCAAAGATGCCCCAACCAGCGAGTCTCCGTGATCTGGTATGACGAGTGCATGTTGCGGTACTCGAACCAGTCCATCTTCTCGGTCATGGAGCGATCTCCGTCTCTCAATTTGTACAACACCGGAAACGTCACCGACGAAACCCGGTTCATGGATCTCCTGGGAAAAACCCTGAACGACGCCGCCACGAGGGCTTCAGCTGGTGGGTCGGAGAGGAAGGTCGCGGTGGCGGAGGCGGACTTCACGAGCTTGCAGAGGCTGTACGCACTCGCGCAGTGCACGCCGGACCTGACGGCGTCAGACTGTGGCACGTGCCTCCAGTTCGGGATGGGTAATCTGGTTCAGGGGAAGCAAGGCGGGAGGTTTCTCACTCCGAGCTGCAGCGTGAGGTATGAGTTCTACCCCTTTTATAACACCTCGGCCCTGCAGGCACCAGCTTCTCCGCCTCCCGCTCCGTCACCTCCGCCTCCCGCTCCGTCACCTCCGCCTAAAGGTAAACGTGTGTTTGTATTGCTTGTCTTCCTCCGTCCTAACTCTTCTTTTATGGAAGCCGCGGATGTAGTCCAGTAGGCCAAAAATGTTTACTCGGATTTAACTAACCTCTATATAAGAAATGTCTCTCTTACTAGGCTTTTGGATTAAATGTTGATTAATTATAATATATTTACACAAGCGGCTTTCTGAATCATCGATTTGAGAGAGTGGGTGGTTACAATCCTCAAGGTAAGGCGGCTGCTCGCGTAAAAATGCTCTAAAAAATGGTTTTACTTCTTTTCGTGTCGTCTTTAACTTCTTCTCTTTATTTCTAGCATGATGACTTTTTGAGTTAACGTAATTGGTTGATTGAAGACATGAGATGATATTCGAGGATCACATGAAAACTTTCTGGTCCTAGTGCGTTTGTTGCTCCTGGGCTTTTGCTTGGAGTGGTGACTCCGGTGTTTATGCTGCAACTTTTTGTTAAAAAAACTGGAGGCTGGGTCGAAGAATATTAGAAGTATTATAACCATTACGAAATTAATGCTTCTTTAAAGTCTTTCATGCTACAAAGTCGAGATCAGGTACATTTTAGGTGAAAAGTTTTTCCTAGGTGGAGCAATTATCTCAATCACTCATACCAGTTGAACATGGTGGGTCTACATCCACTTATGAGATTAGATTATTTACATAACAATTGTTAAAGGTGGCTTTTAATCAATTAATGGTTAACCCGCCTATAAACAATTGGTGCACTGACATCGGAATTAGGAAAAGAATGGATTTTGTGAGATGGGCAGATTATGGATTATAGCTTAGTTTCTTTACATTTGCTCTTTAAGCGCACTCTGTCTTTCTCTGTTGTTTCCGTTTCCTCTGGCCTATGGTAGCAGTTCCAGTTACCAAAATCTCATAGACATAAACACATACTGATGCTATTACGATTTGGTTGCACATATGTAGGCAAAAGCAATAAAACTACTGTGATAATCATTGCCGTCGCCGTTCCTGTTGGCGTGGGCGTGGTGCTTCTCTTCCTCGCTTGTTGTTTCAGGCAGAGGAAAGCAACCAGGACATACGAAGGCATCCAAGAAGGTCAAAGCGGTATGAAATAAGTACTTGTGCCATATAGTTCGATAGGATGATGAAACCGTATATGCATGATGTATTGTTAACGCTTTGGGTGAAATGACCATCTCGTGGCGTTTCGTTGTGTAGGTGTAGATGACATTACAAATGCCGAGTCCTTGCAGTATGATTTAGCCATCATACAGGCTGCCACAGACAATTTCTCTCACCAAAACAAGTTGGGTGAGGGCGGATTTGGGGAAGTTTTCCAGGTATGGTTTGTCAGAAACTAGATTGGGAATGGCTTAAATATATTTGAAAGATCTTTAATGTGAAAAGATTTGAAGATCTTTGATTTGGTAATTTTGAAAAGTTGTCATCAAGAGCTATTCATGTGTATTAGACATCAAAATGCTGACCTTCCAGGGTAGGCTTCCTAATGGACAACAAATAGCCGTGAAGAGACTATCTCGAGGCTCAGGACAGGGTGCTGAAGAATTTAAGAACGAAGTCATACTGGTAGCGAAGCTTCAACATCGAAACCTTGTGCGGCTGCTTGGGTTCTGCTTGGAGGGTGAAGAAAAACTGCTCATCTATGAGTTTGTGCCAAACAAAAGTCTTGACTACTTTTTATTTGGTACGTCATGTTTCAAAATATTACAAAGCTATTGTTTCCATGTTGAGGCGAATATGTGAGTAGCCTCAAGTTATGTTGAATGTTTCACTAGCTTCCAAAACCTAAAGTTTAGTGCCACGCATAAAATCTATTCAAGAGGATTTATCAACCGAATATACCTACATTTCGATTGTGCATACATGCAGATCCTGAAACGAGCAAGCAATTGGATTGGTCAGGACGTTATAAAATAGTATGTGGGATTGCTCGAGGAATGCTCTATTTACATGAGGACTCTCGACTTCGGATCATTCATCGTGATCTAAAAGCAAGCAATATCTTGTTGGACAGTGAACTAAACCCGAAGATTTCAGATTTCGGCATGGCAAGGATTTTTGGAGTTGATCAAACACAGGCAAACACCAATAAAATTGTGGGGACTTTGTAAGTATTGTTGTGCTTTGTTCTCTATTTTTTATGCTTATGTATGCTTATTGCCAATATATTACGGTTTGTAGTGGTTACATGTCACCTGAGTATGCAATGCGTGGGCAGTTCTCTGTGAAGTCCGATGTCTATAGTTTTGGTGTCCTACTTCTAGAGCTCATTAGCGGTAAGAAGAATAGTTTCTTCTACCAAGGAGACGAGGGCGAAGATCTTGCTAGCTATGTAAGTTGCACAAATTGACTATAACTAACAAGAAAATTGTTAAACAAAACAAATTCGACGTGCTGAAAATTTTTCTTTGAATGAACTGTTTTTTAGGCCTGGAAAAATTGGAGAGATGGTACGCCGTTGGAAGTGTTAGATCCAGCCATTGGAGACTCATATTCAAGGAATGAAGTTCTTAGATGCCTCCACATTGGTTTACTGTGTGTTCAGGAAGATCCAATGGATAGACCCACAATGGCAAACATAGTCCTTATGTTGAGCACCTACTCTGTTTCTCTTGCACTGCCCCAACAGCCAGCCTTCTTCCTCCGGAGTAGGACAGAGGGACCAATGAAAGAGCATGAATCGGATCAATCCACTAGCAGGTCTATGCCATCGTCGACCAATGAGATGTCGGTCACCGAACTTTACCCCCGGTGAACAGTGATGTGAGTGGAAATCATTCTTCACGATAGTCTCACAGAGACCTTGATCATAAGAGCCTTGGCATTCCACTGAAATCGTTACTGAACAATGACCAAAAACCTTTGTCGCTTACATCTAAAGGTACAAAGTGTCTTCTCTTTCAGGCCAATGTTGTTTTGATCCACTAGGCATGGTAGGCTGTTTACATTAACATATATATGTGTGTGGCCTTATTGGATCAAGGAATATAAGTTCTTCCTTGTCTGAAGAAATAATTAATTGAAACGACTAGAGTTTCATCAATTATCTTTTTTTACGGTACTTTTCATGATATATGAGGAGATATATCCGTTTATACATAATCCGCACCGCTTTATTTCTGTCACATTTATTAGAAATTGAAGTCATAAACCTCACCTCCGGATACATTCCTTTGCATGACTGCCTCGTTACTCGATTATAATGGTTGGCGGCTGCTTATGATGGAAAGGCTAGCAACTTTGCACGGATGCTTATGCACATATATTTCCTCGTGCGTACGCGAGAATAAGCACCTCTCTCTCTCTCTCTCTCTCTCTCTCTCTACACGACCACAAGTCCACCAATGCGGGACCCACTTCAGCCAAATTCCACGACTGATGAGCTCTTTCACCGTCATCCTCTCGTATGTCTCTCTCAATCCGAGATCTTAGCCATGGCCAACAAGGAGTGGAGTTAGTCAACAAGCTCCTCTATGGATGGCAAGTGCTCAAATGATTTTAGTGTTGAGTAGGAAGACGGAATGATGGGAGAGGGAGGGAGAGTGCAAGATATTAGGTGGATGATCATGATCGGACAAGTCCAAATTAGAAGAACACGCGTTAATGTTTTAATATCCTATGAAGGGTTGGCGCATAATGTCATATAATTGCACAACTCAATTCACGGGAACCTATTTCAATACAATTGGCTTGTATGAGTCTTACGTAGAACTTACTTAGTGTCATCACATGTCACTGAGATGCATGAGTTACATATATCTCGACTTTTGTTGGTCAAGTCTCCATTCAACAAGAGAATGCAACTCACGCAATTGACCTTGTCAATGGTTCCCGTTCATCTTTTTCTCTTTCCCCACTCGAGCTTTGATGGCCTAACCAATGGGGCGTGAGCATAGATCATTCGAAACATCCAAAGTGTATGTGTTGGGCTTGTGTATTTATGACACATTTTAAGTCCCTGTCGACACCTGATTTTGCCGGCCAGGTAAATCGTCCAAATGGAAATAGCAAAAATAGATAGCTGGGTAGACTAGCAACTGGTAATAGAATTTATTAGAAAAATACCAAAAAAGAAAAAGAAAACGGAACGGGATTTCTTTCTTTCTGCTCTATTTCCTTGGCTAAGCGTCGCTCGGTCGTCCCCGACGCAAATTGGCATCCCCTAATCAGCACCACCGAGCCCGCGGCTCCCCTCTTCCTCAGCTCTCGATTTTCGCTGAATTGATTTTTTGGGTTTGATCCACCATTGTCCCAAGGATCCTGGCTTGGCGATACCGAGACGGCTGACCATAGCTCGACCACTCCGAGATCGCCTCCCGAGCGTCATCGCCTAACTCGGGTAGGGTCCCCGCGTTTGGCTTATGCGATTTTCGACCCCTTCTATCCGGTGTGTGGCCTTGTCTGCTCCGTTGGCTGTATATCGAGAATCCCGGTGCGGGTTTGAGTCTCGATTGAGCCGGAAATTCCCCAGCTAGCGATGCACACCGCTTGTTTGTCGAAATGTCCGTGTTAGATTCGCCGTCGTTTTCTGTGTTTGCAGCCAAGTCTTGGCCCCCCATGTGGCGTTTACCTCGTTTTTTGTTGGGCTGTGGCCGGGCCCAGATGAGCGGCTCCGCTCGTTTCGAGTGTCTCCGTCCCGTCAGAGGAGCACGGGCGTGCAGGAGGAGCGCCGGATCAGAGTTGGGTCAGGCATATAGGGGTTTGGTTGGACCTTTTAGGGTTTGGTTCTTGGGCTGGGCTCGAATAGGATAGTCTTAGTTCCTAGGCTTGGTTTAGTTTAGGCTAGGGCTTGTATTTTCATCGGGCAGGACTCAGTTGTTTGTCCTTTTCTTCATTTTTTGTTTTGGTTTTGGGTACTGCCAAACTGGGCTCAATTGCTGAGCCCAATCCAGCAGCGAACCAGGGCTGGCGAGCCCGGGTCGGATGAGGAGATTCGACCCAGATGTGCATATTATAATATTATAATTATTGAAAAATAAAAATATTTTTTTAAAAATATCTGAAAAATTAAAATTCAAAAAAATATATGGAGAAAATTTTTTTAAAAAAAAATTTGGGAAAAGGCTTAGAAACTAGATTTTGAGTTTTTTTCTTTTAAAATATGCAAAAATCTTTGATCAAAAAATTTCTTTATTCCAAATTGAACGAGCTTTTAGGGCTTTACGATAGGTTTTGATTGTTGTTAGAGACATATGATAGGTCGTTGTTTGCGCATTTTCATTTCGATTATTATTTGATTGTGTACTTTCGATACATTGATTGTTATTTCTCTTTAGCCTGATTAGGAATAGAACCTTAGGACTCATGAATAGCAAGAAGGTTGCCTGGACATGTTGGTTGATAATTGAACAACATTAGGTACCGAAAGGACACTAATGCATTTATTGTGTGTCTTTTATTTGACTTTGTTTGTATTAAAATTATGTTTCGATTTTGAGCCCAAAAAGAAAAGTTTCCTGATACAAGTAAGTTTCCTAGTTGAATGATTTTCTAGTTGGAGAAGGTTTCCTAGGATCTAATTCTTGTATATATATAAGAAGGGGATGTTCTTTGTGAAATCAAAGATACCCTGAGAGCTTTTAGTGTTGAAGCCAATTAAATCTTATGGTAAGATTTGTGTAATTCATTCTTGTGATTGAGAGATTATGATGCACCTAGAGGACCAACAGACCCGTTATGCAACTGGACGAACTGGCAGACTTGAAGTCAATGATGTTGGGTTGAGCTCAAATTTGGTCGGCTGAAGCGAAACGGCATGCTAATCAATACTCATAGCCTTTGGCTATGATTAATGATGGATTTTTGCGATTCGGGGTCTTTTAGATGGTTTTTTTTAATTATTTTAGTAATTTTCGAATTAAGGGTATTTTTGTAATTTTTGCATTTCTTTTGTCATTAGGGTTAACACCCTTTATAAATTTGTTTTTAGGGTTTTGAGAGGCAGTTTTTTGATGGATGTTTTGAAAACTTATCGATTGTTAATCGATTGAGAGAACAGTTTGTTTCTCGTTATTGTTTTGATTTTTTCTATTTAGCCTAATTTCTATTGCGTTTCGGCATCAATTGGTATCAAAGCACAAGTTGCTTGAATCAATGGCTGAACAGAATCGCGGTCGTGGACGGCGAGCTCGTGGTGGCCGGGGGCGTGGAGGCTTTCCTAAAGTAGACGACCAACCGCGTCTAAGAGATCTGCGAGACGTAGAAATTGAAAAACAGATAAGATGAATCCAAGATTTGGAGCGACAACTTGTGGAGGTGAGGTTGGGCGTTCAATCCGAAGAAGAAACAGAATCTGAGGATCCATCCGATGATGAAGAAGAGGACGTAAACTCTTTTGGTGTTCTGAACCAGAGGCAGAATCGGGGAGTACGACCTGAAAATCAACACTCTTCTCAAAATTTCGGAATGAAGATCGAGATTCCCAAGTTTAATGGTAAGGCTCATCGTGATGAGTTTATTGATTGGTTGCATACGGTAGAACGGATTTTTGATCTTAAAGACCTAACCGAGGGGCAAAAAGTGAAGTTAGTGGCTATTAGGCTGCGAAAACATGCTTCAATTTGGTGGGAACACGTGAAAAAGCAACGCGCTAGAGAGGAGAAGCCCAAGGTGGATCGTTGGGAGAAGATGAAAATGTTATTGCAGAAAAAATTTTTGCCTACCAATTATAGGCAAGAGACGTTTATCGAGTATCATAACATCAAGCAAGATGATAAAACAGTTGAGGAATTTACAGAAGAATTTGATCGCTTGCGGATGTGTTGTGATGTGGCGGAGGAAGATGAGCAGACAATTGCACGATATCTGGCAGGGCTGCGATATGAGATCTCTAATATTGTCCAATTACAGCAGTATTGGACATATGAGGATGTGTGCAGACTAGCTCTAAAGGTAGAGGGGCGGCTTAAAAGAAAAAGCAATAATTCTAAGTGGTCAGGCAGCAGTTCCAAGTAGTCAGATAAAGAATCTCAAGGAAAAGCGGGAACATTAGCAGTAATTTCGACATCGATCACAGTTAAGGATGTGAGTTCTAAACCTGCATCTAACGAGGGGTAGAGTAATGCTGGAACTAGCAGGGGAGGAACTACAGCCAAGCGGTGTTTCAAGTGTCAGGGATTCAGGCATTTTGCTACTGATTGTTTGAATCGACAAATTGTGACGCATGTTGATAATCCGGTCTTTGATGAAGGTCAAGTTTATGATGAACCTGAAGACGAAGAAGAGGATGCGAATGTGGAATAGGAAGGGATTATCTATGTTGATTCTGGTGAGTCTCTAGTCATTAGAAGAATATTAAATGTTGCTGTAACGAATGATAAATCATGGCTTAGACATAATATTTTCATACTAAGTGCACTAGTAGAGGAAAAATATGCAGCGTGATAATAGATGGTGGGAGTTATGAGAATATGGTGTCCACGACTATGGTGGAAAAGTTGGGGTTGAAAACAGAATATCATCCTCAACCATACAAGCTGTCGTGGCTTAGAAAAGGAAACGAGGTGAAGGTGAGCAAAAAGTGTCTTGTACAATTTTCGATTGAAAAAAATTACATTGATGAGGTGTGGTGTGATGTAGTCCCAATGGATGCTTGCCATATTTTATTAGGGAGGTCATGGCAGTTTGACAGAAAAACACAACATGATGGTTTCAGAAATGCTTATACCTTTAAGAAGGATAGTCGAACCATTACCCTAGGTCCTTCAGATTTGAAAAAGGAAGTGAAGAATAATCTGCTGTCCAGGTTAGAATTTCTAGAAGAGGTAGTAAACGCGCCTGAGCTTTTTGCCATTGTGGTGATGGAGCGAAATTCTGATAGTCCCGAAATTCGTACCTAAGTTTTGCCCTTACTTGAGGAGTTTGCTGATGTCGTACCGGAAGAGTTGCCACCTGGGTTGCCGGGTGAGCACAATGTTTCTGGAACTTTTAATGTAGCAAATTTGTCACTTTACTACACTGAAGAGGAAGAAAACCCTGAAGAGATTGACGATAATGAAGACGAAGCAAATTCGAGGACGAATCTTTCTCTAGCAGGGGAGGATGATGCATCTAGGGGACCGGCGGACCCGTTATGCGACTGGACGAACCGGCGGGTTTGAAGTCAATGATGTTGGATTGAGCTCAAATTTGGTCGGCTGAAGCGAAACGGCATGCTAATCAATACTCATAGCCATTGGTTATGATTAATGATGGATTTTCGCGATTCGGGGTCGTTTAGATGGTTTTTTTAATTATTTCAGTAATTTTCGAATTAAGGGTATTTTTGTAATTTTTGCGTTTTTTTGTCATTAGGGTTAACACCCTTTATAAATTTGTTTTTAAGGTTTTGAGAGGCAGTTTTTTTATGGATGTTTTGAAAACTTATCGATTGTTAATGGATTGAGAGAACAGTTTGTTCCTCGTTATCGTTTCGATTTTTCTGTTTAGCCTAATTTCTATTGCGCTTCGGCATCAGATTATTTCATAAGGAGTTATGGGCTAACCACTACGTGAGTTATTTGGTATTATTGGGGACTAGGAAACACTAAGAGTGTTTGAGTGACTCGAGTATGGTGGTTATAATTTCCATTATTTCACTTGATCTATAATGAAATTCGTTGTTGCTCTCCGCATGGATATCAATCACTATGACCGAACAACATAAATTTGGTGTTTGATTTACTTTATTGTTCTATTTATTTCAATGTTCGATCGATCGCTTGCTTATGCGACAATTGGTAGAAGAGCTAGGCTTGGCTGAGTTGAACTGAATCAATGGTGACAGAAGTAAGAAAAGTGAAAATAGACAGATTTAATGGGAAGGACTTTGGTTTATGGAAAATGTAAATTGAGGATTATCTGAATTAGATGAAACTATACTTGCCCCTATATGGGGAGAAGCTAGTGATGATAAAGCAAGCTGACTAAGAATTGCTAGATAGACGACCTTTAGGTGTTATTCGGCTAATGTTGGCTTGTAACGTTGCATTTAACATTGTGAAAGAGTCAATGCAGGATTGATGAAAACTCTGTCGAATATGTATGAGAAGTCCTCTACGATCATTAAAGTTTATTTGATACGACATCTGTTTAACATAAAGATGGGCGAAGGTGCGTCGGTTGTTGATCATATTAATGAATTCAATGTGATCATTAGTCAATTGAGTTAAATTGACATTAACTTTGAAGATGAGGTATGTTGTTTAATTCTATTATCCTCATTGCCTGATAGTTGGAATACTACTATTACTATGGTTAGTAATTCCTCTGGGTCAACAAGTTTTACATTTGATGGGGTTCGGGATTTGATTCTCAGTGAGGACATCCGTGAAGAGAATTTGATAAACCTATATATGCTATTTTAGTAGGTGAAAATAGAGGAAGAGCTAGTACACGTGTTAAAATAGTAGTATAAACTTGAATAGACGAAATCAGTTTTATGACTAGTGGTGTTGTCTATTTGAGCCATGGCAAGAGGAGCATATTAAAATGGATTGCCTTAAGCTGAAAAATGACAAAGGTAACGGAATTAGAATTGAGTCTGCGAATGATATTGTAGTTATAGTTTATGGTAATTTGGATAATGGTGATCATATATTGTCTGTCACTGATTTTTCATCGTTTGATGGATTGATTATGGATTCTGATTATTCTTTTCACGCTACACCAATCAGGAACTGATTTACTACTTATCAGTGCACTGATAATAGTAAAATATAGTTGGAGAACAATGCTCAATGTGATGTTGTGGTTGCTGGTAACACTAGAATCAAAATGCACGATGATATCATGAGGATATTGACTGGAGTGAGGTATGTTTCGAAATTAAATAAGAACTTGATTTCCTCGAGTGCCTTGGATTTAACTGGGTGTTTGTATTTATCAGAATGTGGAGTTCTGAAAATTATTCAAGGTGTCTTAGTGATAATGAAAGGAATTAAGCACAATGGCCTATATGAGTTTTAAGGTGAAACAATGACGGAATTCGCCGTGGAGATGTTGGAAGCATTTGCTCGAGACCTTGAATTATGACATATGTGTTTTGTGGTACATTAATGAGAGAAGCCTGAAGGTTTTAAGTGAAAGAAATTTGTTGTGTGATTATGATGCTGACTAACTGAATGTATGCAGGTGTGGTAACTTATATCAATGGCAGAAAGTGCAGTTCAATGCAATTATAAGAGGAACAATGGATGTTGTAGAGTTAATTCACTTAAATATTCGCAGGTTATCGTAGTTTTCTTCAAAGAAGAGTGCCAGATTTATGCTAAAAATTGTGGATGACTAATCGAAAAAGACCTAGGTGTTTGTGCTAAGACACAAGTTTGACACTGTTGTCAGGATCAAACAATTAAAAGTTTTGATCGAAAAGGAGACTGGTAAAACGATTAAGTACATGTGGATTGATAGTAGCCTGGCGTTTTGCTCGGAACTGTTAAACGAATTCTGCCTGAAGGAATGCATAGTGAGACACTACACTAATGTTAATGAACCGCAACATATTGCAAAGTTGATGAGTAGAACATTACTAAAGATGGCCCATAAAATACTTTCTAGTGTTGATATGGCTAAGACATTCCTGATGGATGCACTTAGTACGGCGAGCTACCTGGTGAATCAATCCCCATCGACTGTGATTGGATGTCAAACTCTCGAAGAAATGTGGATTGGTAACATTGCTAATTATTCTGTTCTTAGAAAATTTAATTGCCCGTGTTATATTCAAGTGAGTGATGGTGAGCTCAATTAAGGGACAAGAAAGTGCATGTTTTAAGCTCAAAACCATTCATCGCCAGTCTAGTGCAAATGCAATTATATGGGCCTAATTACTGATGTAAATGCTCTTAATATCTATTTGCAATTTAACTAATATTTTTAAGGGCTCAGATCGATTCCTAATTTTTTATGCAAATAATGACTAACTGGGTCATCAAAATTTAAGTGTTAACACGATTTTGTTAAGTGTCGTGAGTTGAGTGAGAACCTAGGCCACCTTGCTTCCCTTATTCAACATAAAACACTTTCGTCCATTTTAAGTTATTAGACCTAAGTATATTCTTAAATTATTTCGTCTGAACTCTAGGACGTAAAATTCGAAAGTATTTTCTGGAGAGAGGCAAGAAAAACTTTTTCTCCAATTGAAGGGTTAGGCGTGCGAACTCGTTCATCGAGAATAATGACCTTAGGATTGCACTCGAAAGCTGAGGTATGGCAAGTCGCATAGTACTCACGGGCATTGCGAATCCACTAACTTGGTCTACCGGTCAATCGACGCAGTTATGGCATCTAGTACATATGATTTAACCTTTTTGGGTTACGTTAAACGTAAGTCCGTTGGTAAACCGGTCCATTTCCTCCTCCCTTGGCCGTGACCCCTAGTAGATTCATCTAGCCGTTTCCCTTGATTTTTTGTCCTGAAACCTTGCATGTGTGTCTCGGTCCATGCTTTGGCCGAGGTCCCCAGAATGCTAGGCTCATTTTCTTGTAATCTAACGTTTGAGTGCAATCACATTCTCATTCACTTGTCGTCAAGATTCCATTTTTGTTTGGGACTGTTTGGAGGGAAAATGAGCATATTCAGCTCACTGTCCACCATACCGAATGGGCTGGATAGTGGGTTTTGAGTTCGCATTCGGCTTCTTTAAGAGTCCCTTGCGGTCCCCGGGTGGTCCCATTGCATTAATTGCATCATTCCCGAGTCATATTTGCATGTTCGCCTCATATTTATTGAATTTTCCTCATGGTTGTTGATTTGTAATTTATCGACATGTTTTTAGTATAGTTTAGATATCTAATCATGTAATCATAAATATAAATGAGAATGACAAAAGAAATGATAAATGACATAGTGAAAAAATAAATCAAACTTGCATTTAGTTAGTAATTGCATTTTAGAGATAGGTTTAATTAATGTTTCATTATATGTTATTTCGTTTGATACTTCATTATCTCATTTAGGTTTAGGAGACATGCATTCCTTAATTTAGGGCATTTACAAATTTAATTATCAGCACAACTTACAAAGGTCCTATCCCAAGGCTCGAGGCTCAACAATAAGACAATGTATATTCTTTAGCCAACTTGTATAGGATTTTCTTATTGCACTTTAATTGGTTTTGATATTGTCGTACTTTACTTGGGATGATGTCATTTTGATGGTTAATGCACTTGTATTGTGTTATACAACTTTGATAATGTGTGGTCATCTAGATGTGCGTGCTTAGGATTTTAAAATTTGAAAAGATTGCATGATTAAATGCTTTCAAAAAAAGAGAAAAAGGTACTAAATTAGGTGTTAGATAGACATTTAGCGTAAATAAGTCCCTTGGCGTGAGTCTCTGGTTTACAAAAGTAAAACGATATTCCACATTTACTTGTCCTCTAATAAGCTTTTAATAGATTAGTGGCAGCTCTTAAATTAAAAATAACATTGCATAATTAATTAAGGAAACCAAGTTGCATTTGGTTGGCTTTGGGAGAACTCGGGCCAGCAACTAGCACCACCTCATGAGAGGGATCGTTTGTGCTTACTTGGTAATCCGTTAACCATCTCAGGATCTCTCCTCAGGAGAGTGACAAGTCTCCCTCAATAGGGGCATCAATCAAGATGCAAAAAAGGTCATGGCTGGGGCAGGTAACGTTATGCATGGCATAACTCACAAGATCATAAATATTCAATCAGTTCATTTCACGATAATTTTGTTAGATCAATTTGACTCAACTCAGTTCCATATATTCCATTTATGATGACTATTTAATTTAATTCACATAAAGCGACATTCGCATTCCAATAAATCGAGATAATATGAACAATCATTCATTTATCACACAATGATGATCAATATGACAAAAGGAAATGGATAATGCCACATGGCAATTTAAAGCACATTAATTTCCCGCTCGTCAAGCATAACTTTTCATTTAATTATAAAATCAACCAAACATCAAATTTGACAGATTTGATATCTCACTTGTATAGTCATTTATCATAACTTTGAATGTCAAATTTTCACATTTTAGACCATTCCACAACAATATATACTTAGCCAATTTGAATACCTTGGTTTATTGAGGCGATAAATCAAACTTTAAACCAAGAATTTCACTTACCAAACTTCCGAGCACAAGCTGTAACCACCAAGGACAGCAAGCTAACCCCCAATTTGCACCACCCAAGACAAATATTATCATTAAATTAGACCAACTAAGCTCGATTCAAGCTGCCAACCAGCCTAGAAAAATCTCAGAACCTTGAAAGGAGCTTACCACCAGGTTTCTAGCCTCCAGGGTAATTCAGCCTTCAAAATTCATCCAGAAACGAACGCCCACATGCAACACCTTCAAGAGCCCTAATTCCACCATTTTTATTAGTCCGATTGAGTCTTTGGCTTAGGCAACACTTAGGACTTGTCTTAAATGTCCCACCCTCGAACCAGGAAGTAATGGGCGCTCCAAAAGCAAGTTCCACAACCTTTAGTACCGCGGAATTCCGAAAATGGCAGATAAATTTCAACTAAGAGTTTGCGAAATTTTCCTCAAGTGCAAGATTATGCCATGAGCAACATTTTCATCTGGTTCGCCGTCTTCATTACCTTTAATTAGAAAAAAATTGCTGAAGATTTGACAAAGTTCCAAACAAAAAGCATGGTTTCTCTCTTAAAAATAGGTCCTCGGCCACAGCTCCCATTCTTTTCTTTATAGTCCGTGAGCTTGCACGTGGATTGGTGATATTAACATTTGCATAGTATTGCCTTAATTTTGGGGTCATCATTTTCTTTTTCGACAATCCCTTATTTAATGGACAATCCTTGTGAAAGCAAGAAAAGGGAAAAATGACACTACAAGTACAATAATTTTCATTGAGGGCTGTAAATTTTTTTTTTTCGATCAGTTAAAAAATACCATGACTTTTATAAAATGTTCACTTGAGTGTCATAACTTTTTTTTTCAATTATTTTAGTCCCATGATATCTAAACAATCTTCACTTAAGTACAATGACTGTTCAAAAAACATTCGCCATAAGTGCCAAAAATCCGACTTTGCACAGTACTTGTGGTAAATGTTTTATAAATGTCACGGCACTTAAGTGATCGATTGAAAGTTATATGAACGTTTTTAAAAAGCAATAGTACTCAAATGAACGTTTTTAAAAAATTATGACACTTAAGTGATCGAAAAAAAAAATTATGGCCCCAAAACAAGCATAGCGTAAGGAGCAAAGTTGACTACCACAACTTTTTCATTTTTCTTCATTGAACAAAATTTTTTTTAAGCATGTTCATAAAAAGCACAATGTAAGGAGCAGAGTTGTTTAATGCCACGACTAATGTATCCCAACTGTTGGGGAAAGTACTAAGCAATAAGCATGCCTCCAACTCTCATCACCAAGATCAATTTCCACATTTTTCAACTAATTTACAATATCTTAAAATTGACTCAAGCACTTAGACATGCTACTCATTTTCTTGTATCTCAAATTTACAAGTCTCTTAACTAAAATGCTTTATCTTGTGAGATCCTCCTCTCACAAAGATCTTGTAATTTCTTCCGTGATATTTTACCATTTGTTTCTTGAGCAACATGATATAAAACACTATCATCAATCCATTGTCGAATAAAACTAACCGTTTTCCAATTAATTCGCTCCCATTCTTTATCTTCCTTGTCTCATTTAGCTTTATCCCCATTGTTCATACAAATTTTTACAATACAGTATCTCTTCAATCCGAGGCTTCCAAATAGAATAAGTTGAGGCATTTAACTTAAACATGGTTATGTTGATTTCCTCCATTAACGCTAGATTTGATACCACTTTATTGGGGAAAGACGATAACAATTCACTAAGAACTTAAACTTGTGCAGGATCAATATCTTCCCCAAAACTCAACCAACCAATATCAAATCAACCTCAACAGCAACTAGTTACAATATTCCAACAATATCAACCCCAAACCAATACATATAGTGCTGAAAATTAAAGACGAAGTAGAAAGCAACACCTAAAAATTGAGGTGGAAAATCCAATGTAGGAAAAACCATAGGGCCACTAAAAAACTTCCACTAATCATTAAGAATTGCAGAATACATAATAATTCATCTCTAGCCAATAGCTAGAGGCTCGACACATTAACAATACAGTAATATATCATCACCACAAAGGTAGATCTACAAAGGAGTAAGAAAACTCTAAACACAATTAGAGAAATTGAGAGACAAATTGGAGAACGATGTCAATGAACAAAACATGTCTATACACTAATATTACAGCCAATTCCGACAAAGTTTCACCGTATGTGCTCCTCTCTGAAGCTGCGCGCGCTCTCTCCCTCTATTTTTCTTTTTCAGCAGAAAAACACCACTACTCTCGCCTCTATACTGCTGTGAACGTTCCGCCCTCTTTTTCCTTCCTTATTTAACTTTTGTTTTTTTTTTAAAGATGTGCTGGGCCTGTGAGGCGGACCTAGCCCATCACCCTGCACACATTAAATGAGATCCAACATGTCCTTGACTTCAATTGTCTCTGCAAGTCTTCGCTTGCGGAACAAAAGAAGGGAAACCTCCAACTCAGTTGACTTGACTGACTTATAGTACGAGCAACCTAAATGGCTTGTATAATCAAAGTCCTGTATAGTCTTACCATTTCTTGATGTACTTTTGATTTTACACGGCCCGTTAATTTTCCCCTTTCCTTCAATAATATCTGCATCACGTACATTTAGTTGATTTGCTTGTAGACTTGAGGTCTATACATTGCCAAAAGTTCTAATTTGACATTACCCTATATAAAATTATCTTCTGAATGTCTCTTCTTAGCCATCCAATCATCAAAACATGAATTCTTGTTTCACCATTACCTCTGTCTCTCTTCTTCTTCTTATTCATCTTCTTCAACTTTCTCCGCATTTGCCTCCCTACTCTTGTGAAAGTTCAGCCATCTTCTTTCTTTTCCTTTTTGACTTTTCTTCTTTTTTTTCTTTTTAAAGATGTGCTGGGCCCCATGAGGCGGACCTAGCCCATCACCCTGCACACGTTAAATGAGATCCAAACGTGTCCTTGACTTCAATTTTCTCTGTAAGTCTTCGCTTGCGGAACAAAAGAAGGGAAAACTCCAACTCAGTTGACTTGACTAACTCATGGTACGAGCAACCTAAATGGCTTGTATAATCATAGTCTTGCAGTAGGGGCTCGCCCTCCACCATTCACACGTACATTTACTTGAATTGCGGGTAGACTTGCGGTCCATACATGGCCAAAGTTCTAACTTGACACTACACTATATAAATGTCTTCTGTATGTCTCTTCTTAGCCATCCAATCATCAAAACATGAATTCTTGCTTCACCATTCACCTCTCTCTCATCTTCTTCTTCTTCAATTTTCTCAGCATCTGCACTCATGTTACTGAAGCTGCACCAACTTATTTAGGGAGTTACTGCCCAAACACCACCCTCTTCACTCCCAACTCCACCTACCAAACAAATCTCAACACCCTCCTCTCTTCCCTCTCCTCCGCTGCCGCCGCGGATGCCGATGGCTTCGCCAATGCCACCGCTGGCGAAAACCCACACGACCGCACCTACGGGCTATTCCTTTGCCGCGGCGACATCGCCACTGCCGCTTGCGACAACTGCGTGGCGAATGCAAGCAAGGAAATACTCCGCAATTGCCCTAAAGAGAAAGACTCCATCATTTGGTACGACGAGTGCATGCTGCGTTACTCAAACCGATCCATTTTCTCCGTCAAGCAAGAATCGCCATCCTTCACAATGATGAACGTGGCCAACATTTCAAGCCCTAGCAGCTTCGCCCAGTTGCTGAAGGACACGACTGACGAATTGGTGGAGAGGGCGGCGAGCTATGAGTCCGGGAAGAGGTTTGCGGTCAAGGATGCCAACATCACGAGCTCGGACCAGCTGTACACGCTCGCGCAGTGCACACCGGACTTGACAGCGGCGGATTGCAAGGCGTGCTTGCAAGTGGCCATCAATAATCTGCCGAGTGACAAGGCAGGAGGGAGAGTCCTGGCCCCGACTGCAATGTTAGGTTTGAGCTTTACAAGTTCTATAATGTGACTGTCTTCCTCGAAGCACCGGCACCGGCACCAGCATTTGCTCCACCACCTGCGGCGGTTGTAGCTGCTCCTCCTCCTTCTTCAACTGTGAGATCTAAAGGAGTCATAGAGTTATGTTTTCTCGTAAATTTTGCGTTCTTTGTATTGCTGGGGTAGTTGGTTTTTTTATCTTTTTGACGGTGACGAGAAGCTGGGGTTGTTGAAGTAGAGTTACTTTCCATTCAGTGGAGTAACTTACGACGGAATAATGAGAAAAAGTTTGTGAGCACCTAGAAGTTATTGAATGTGACTCATTTTAAGGACAAGGTGAGTAGATGCGATCGTCCATGGTAGGAGAATGTGCTAGAAATATACTAAGACTTATCTATTAAATTCAATAATGTGCAAATCTATGGTTGCTTAAACGAGCGAATTAATTTAGATAACCATTTACAAAATGTATCACATCACTTAACAAGCCAATTTAGCAAGAACTTTCAATATCCCCAACATTGCTAATAGCACGTGTTGAAGAGTATGTTTAATTCTGTCGGACTCATCGTAAGTCTCATTAAGCTTTGGTTGGATATGTTTTCGGGCTTCCTACTGGGCCTTTTTCGATAATTTGTTCTCCTGTTTTTGTTATTTCTTTACCGATGAAATGTCATCATTGATCCCTCTACTTATATTTTGAAATCAAAACCGCCCCTATTCTTCTTCTTCTCTTTTTTTTTTTTTTGTGGTTCAAAACTGTCCCGGTACTTCAATCCCCTTCTTTTTAGGGTTCAAAACATGTCTACTTTTAGCCGCTCAAGATTCTTAATTTGGTTTGTTCAATATGAAATGCAATCCCCTTTTCGCAAAAAAAGAGCTAACAGACTTGGGAGAGATCTTCTCCGTTGCATCTTTTTGTGATGTTCACCTGTGGACATGTTTCCGAGTTTATACTTGTGTTAATCTGCTTACACTATGTCAAAACTAGTAGACTCAGTTTGGACATTAATTTTGCATTGGGTTCGCTTGTTTTTTTAGTACCTATCACCTCCTGATGGTTGCCGCCTTTGTGGCATACTGCCGACGTCCAGCGAGGTCCACTCCGTCGGTTGTCGATCTTAATCATCTCTGGAACTAACTCTATTAGCTTGATGGTGGATTTTGTCGCGAATCGTGATAACCCTAGCATAAGCTTATTTGTCGCATCTTGTCACTCATCGAAACCGCCGAAGCTTGGGCCGCCATGGTCACTGCCGGGGAGTGGCAAGCTAAAGTCTGGTGCTTGGATTTTTTGACGACATGATCGTGGGCCTTATGGCGTTTTGGGCCATCTTATCTCTGTACATAAGTTAAATAATGAATTCAGCAAATAATTCACCATGTGTATGATAAATTGTCCAGTTTTACCAACTGGCCCACAATATATAACCAGAAAATTTTTCACAACCTTTTTCTAGGAAACCTTAATTTGACCAGACAGCTTTATAAACACCATTCACATTGAAAGATCGACTTTGATTATCGTTGCTTGTCCGGTCGGTCCATCTTTTGATCTTGTCTTCCCCAGAAATACCTACACGGACATGCAGAAGGCGAGTGTGGACCATCATCCTCCTGGCAAATTAGGTTCTCAATTTAGGTTTTCAGTAATCATTTGTCATTATCTTATGAAACTTTAGGTAGATTTCATTTGATAATTATTGTATTAGAGATGTCTTTTATATAGCTATCTATGTAAGTTTCTACATTTAACAAAATATTTGCCTTTCATTCTACGTACATAGATTAAATCCAATAATGTTAGGATTTTTCAATACAAAACTTTCTGATCTCCTCATTAATAACTAATCTTTTTTTTTGGTCTTGCTCATAAATAACTAATCATTTATGGATTTATCAAAAAATAACCAAGGTCACGAGATAATAACGGGGCTTATGATCTTTTTTTTTTTTTTTTGGTAAGGGTAAGGAATTGTATTACTTATCATAAACACTATATACAACAGGGGCTTATGATTTATTTATCTACCATGTCATGAAAAAAAGGGTTCCGAATTTTTATTAGACCCAAAACAACTATCTATATATTGTACTTTGAATTTGCCATTGCTGATTAAATATATTGTCAAATGAAAAACTTTTATGTGAATGAGAGGGGCGAAAATACCAAATTACTAACAAAATCGGTAGTTATATAGTCAAAAACCCAATAACTCAACAAAATATTTAAGTGGATTGAAGTCCTCGTTTGCAAATCAATTCTAAATAATGTAATGTAGTAATTTCTGATGACATGGAACTCAATGTAAAGAATTCATTTTCTTCGAGCATCCTTGTTTAGGTTGATGGAAAACTTAATGTAAATTGACTATGATGTTTGTAAGTAGCATGAAATGTCTTCCACATCTCTCTCTCTCTGTCTAACATCCAATTATGTCTACATCCTTATCCTTGACTTGTCTTTCCAGGTCTCCGCCTGAGGTTGAGGACGAAACAGTCCAAATGACATCATTCAGCTTCTCAAGAATACACAGCAACGTTACTAGAATCGCGTCAAATTCTATCCACGACATGAGTCGTGTGACCATTAATGTCGATGCTCATGTGAACAAGATTATTAAGTTAATTTAGTATTGTATATTAAAATGAATCCAGACCATTGGATCCGATAGCTCTCTCGTGAGCTCACCTCACCCCTTGCACATTCAGCCTAAAATATAGATTATTTTATGTAATAATTTCTTTGTTAGACTTCTAGAATGACAATGGAGGTAGGAATAAATGGACTCACCCACCGAGGAGATGAGAGTGTCTCTAGATATTGTACGTGGATTCGAATCTAATTTGTAAGAAACGCCTTTTGAAGAAATGATACAATTTAACGTCGAAAATTGCAACATTAAACGTACCTGATTGAGAACACTCAATTTTAGGCTAGTAGATGATGGATAAAAGAGGTCAATATCTCGAACAAATTAAGTTATTGGATCACACAACGATCTAGAAAAAAAAATCGATTGCATTGTATCTCCCAAACAAATTGACGTGACTCGAGCCGGATGTTTAGGAGGGGTTCGATCCTTCCTTACGCTGATCGACCGCCCCACCGAATTGTAGTGATCAACATTAATATTTCGAAAGTATTACTATTGTTACCGTAGCTTTCATGGCAAAATTCAAAGCTATAAGCGCCAGCAAAATCACTTTCGTCCCCATCTCTCTCTCTCTCTCTACAACGACATCACTGGGATACAAACTTTGACTTTTCTTCTTCCAGCCTCCACGTTGAGCCAAATTAGAACGCAACTCACCCAATTGACTTGGTCAACCGCCTCGGCCGAGGGCAAGTGCTTCTTCCATCCTCACCGTCCATCTGACTCGTCCGTACACCTGCAAATTGATGGCCCAACTACTATCACTTTCAACGCCATTGAATGGACTTTAATGTTCTTTGGAAAATCTCACACCGGTTTTGTCTTCGCTTGCCAAAAATCCCTTTTGACCTACCAAACTCCATAATAGCTTTTCACGATTTAAGATTCCCGTTTTCATATGTTCCAGAACTCTTGAATATGTCGTGAGGAATGATATTTCAAACTTTAAATGTTCAAACGTGATCCTTGAATTTCAATTTGTAACGGTGTCCTTCGCATTGAATTTTTTTGAAAACAAAATGATGTTTTCACCTTCCAAGCTTTCAGTTCTGCTATCAAACCTAATCTCAATTACATTTTCCCTAAAATTGCCCAGATTGTTACATATCATTCATGTCATTGTGTAGATTACATGATACTTTTTATAATTAATTATATCATTCACATATTAAGAAATAGTGAGAACAGCGAATCCTACATAAAAAAATCGTAATTTTTTACCACAAGCTAGTAAGAGAACGAGCCTATATCTTTCGATACTTTTCTATGGTGTTATTAGCAATGCATTATGGTACATGACAGTGTCTAAGTGATTAACTTAAATACTATAATTCCACTTGACCAGGACCTTGCTTGCATTTGTAGCCATTGAATCCCCACCATAATTTGAAGATCAATAACTAAGATAAAATATTGGCAACCCAACAGTTACATAATGTTAAGAGCATCAAAGCCTAACCCCATATTTTAAGACTGCTTTTACCATTACAGCTTTTTGTGCACCTGGTACTGTTCATGCTGCAATTATTTGTCGAACGTGACGTACCCGATCTATCCTAAGATTTTATGCTCATCAAAATTGAGACTCTGCGGAGTCCGCACATCAATTGTATCTTGGAGAGCAGAACGTGCTCTTCTTCTTCCTATAACTCCGTGCCAGTTCATCAAACTAGCTAATCATGAATTCTTGGTTCGCCATCTCCCTCCATATCTACTTCTTCTTCTTCATCAAAATTTTCAGTACTGAAGCTGCACCCACTTTTCTATCTAATTCTTGCCCAAACACCACACTCTTCACTCCCAATTCCACCTACCAGTCCAACCTCGACGCCCTACTGTCTTCCCTTTCCTTGGCCGCCACCAACAGCACCACCGGCTTCGCCAATGCCACGGCCGGCCAAAACCCTCCCGACCGGGCCTACGGGCTCTTCCTATGCCGCGGCGACGTCGACACTGCAACGTGCAGTGACTGCGTGGCCACCGGAAAACAGGAAATCCTCCAAAGATGCCCCAACCAGCGAGTCTCCGTGATCTGGTATGACGAGTGCATGTTGCGATACTCGAACCAGTCCATCTTCTCGGTCATGGAGCGATCTCCGTCTCTCAATTTGTACAACACCGGAAACGTCACCGACGAAACCCGGTTCATGGATCTCCTGGGAAAAACCCTGAACGACGCCGCCACGAGGGCGTCAGCTAGTGGGTCGGAGAGGAAGGTCGCGGTGGCGGAGGCGGACTTCACGAGCTTGCAGAGGCTGTACGCACTCGCGCAGTGCACGCCGGACCTGACGGCGTCAGACTGTGGCACGTGCCTCCAGTTCGGGATGGGTAATCTGGTTCAGGGGAAGCAAGGCGGGAGGTTTCTCACTCCGAGCTGCAGCGTGAGGTATGAGTTCTACCCCTTTTATAACACCTCGGCCCTGCAGGCACCAGCTTCTCCGCCTCCCGCTCCGTCACCTCCGCCTCCTGCTCCGTCACCTACGCCTAAAGGTAAACGTGTGTTTGTATTGCTTGTCTTCCTCCGTCCTAACTCTTCTTTTATGGAAGCCGCGGATGTAGTCCAGTAGGCCAAAAATGTTTACTCGGATTTAGCTAACCTCTATATAAGAAATGTCTCTCTTACTAGGCTTTTGCATTAAATGTTGATTAATTATAATTTATTTACACAAGCGGCTTTCTGAATCATCGATTTGAGAGAGTGGGTGGTTACAATCCTCAAGGTAAGGCGGCTGCTCGCGTAAAAATGCTCTAAAAAATGGTTTTACTTCTTTTCGTGTCGTCTTTAACTTCTTCTCTTTATTTCTAGCATGATGACTTCTTGAGTTAACGTAATTGGTTGATTGAAGACATGAGATGATATTCGAGGATCACATGAAAACTTTCTGGTCCTAGTGCGTCTGTTGTTCCTGGGCTTTTGCTTGGAGTGGTGACTCCGGTGTTTATGCTGCAACTTTTTGTTAAAAAAACTGGAGGCTGGGTCGAAGAATATTAGAAGTATTATAACCATTACGAAATTAATGCTTCTTTTAAGTCTTTCATGCTACAAAGTCGAGATCAGGTACATTTTAGGTGAAAAGTTTTTCCTAGGTGGAGCAATTATCTCAATCACTCATACCAGTTGAACATGGTGGGTCTACATCCACTTATGAGATTAGATTATTTTCATAACAATTGTTAAAGGTGGCTTTTAATCAATTAATGGTTAACCCGCCTATAAACAATTGGTGCACTGACATCGGAATTAGGAAAAGAATGGATTTTGTGAGATGGGCAGATTATGGATTATAGCTTAGTTTCTTTACATTTGCTCTTTAAGCGCACTCTGTCTTTCTCTGTTGTTTCCGTTTCCTCTGGCCTATGGTAGCAGTTCCAGTTACCAAAATCTCATAGACATAAACACATACTGATGCTATTACGATTTGGTTGCACATATGTAGGCAAAAGCAATAAAACTACTGTGATAATCATTGCCGTCGCCGTTCCTGTTGGCGTGGGCGTGGTGCTTCTCTTCCTCGCTTGTTGTTTCAGGCAGAGGAAAGCAACCTGGACATACGAAGGCGTCCAAGAAGGTCAAAGCGGTATGAAATATGTACCTGTGCCATATAGTTCGATAGGATGATGAAACCGTATATGCATGATGTATTGTTAACGCTTAGGGTGAAATGACCATCTCGTGGCGTTTCGTTGTGTAGGTGTAGATGACATTACAAATGCCGAGTCCTTGCAGTATGATTTAGCCACCATACAGGCTGCCACAGATAATTTCTCTCACCAAAACAAGTTGGGTGAGGGCGGATTTGGGGAAGTTTTTCAGGTATGGTTCGTCAGAAACTAGATTGGGAATGGCTTAAATATATTTGAAAGATCATTAATGTGAAAAGATTTGAAGATCTTTGATTTGGTAATTTTGAAAAGTTGTCATCAAGAGCTATTCATGTGTATTAGACATCAAAATGCTGACCTTCCAGGGTAGGCTTCCTAATGGACAACAAATAGCCGTGAAGAGACTATCTCGAGGCTCAGGACAGGGTGCTGAAGAATTTAAGAACGAAGTCATACTGGTAGCGAAGCTTCAACATCGAAACCTTGTGCGGCTGCTTGGGTTCTGCTTGGAGGGTGAAGAAAAACTGCTCATCTATGAGTTTGTGCCAAACAAAAGTCTTGACTACTTTTTATTTGGTACGTCATGTTTCAAAATATTACAAAGCTATTGTTTCCATGTTGAGGTGAATATGTGAGTAGCCTCAAGTTATGTTGAATGTTTCACTAGCTTCCAGAACCTAAAGTTTAGTGCCACGCATAAAATCTATTCAAGAGGATTTATCAACCGAATATACCTACATTTCGATTATGCATACATGCAGATCCTGAAACGAGCAAGCAATTGGATTGGTCAGGACGTTATAAAATAGTATGTGGGATTGCTCGAGGAATGCTCTATTTACATGAGGACTCTCGACTTCGGATCATTCATCGTGATCTAAAAGCAAGCAATATCTTGTTGGACAGTGAACTAAACCCGAAGATTTCAGATTTCGGCATGGCAAGAATTTTTGGAGTTGATCAAACACAGGCAAACACCAATAAAATTGTGGGGACTTTGTAAGTATTATTATGCTTTGTTCTCTATTTTTTATGCTTATGTATGCTTATTGCCGATATATTACGGTTTGTAGTGGTTACATGTCACCTGAGTATGCAATGCGTGGGCAGTTCTCTGTGAAGTCCGATGTCTATAGTTTTGGTGTCCTACTTCTAGAGCTCATTAGCGGTAAGAAGAATAGTTTCTTCTACCAAGGAGACGAGGGCGAAGATCTTGCTAGCTATGTAAGTTGCACAAATTGACTATAACTAACAAGAAAATTGTTAATCAAAACAAATTCGACGTACTGAAAATTTTTCTTTGAATGAACTGTTTTTTAGGCCTGGAAAAATTGGAGAGATGGTACGCCGTTGGAAGTGTTAGATCCAGCCATTGGAGACTCATATTCAAGGAATGAAGTTCTTCGATGCCTCCACATTGGTTTATTGTGTGTTCAAGAAGATCCAATGGATAGACCCACAATGGCAAACATAGTCCTTATGTTGAGCACCTACTCTGTTTCTCTTGCACTGCCCCAACAGCCAGCCTTCTTCCTCCGGAGTAGGACAGAGGGACCAATGAAAGAGCATGAATCGGATCAATCCACTAGCAGGTCTATGCCATCGTCGATCAATGAGATGTCGGTCACCGAACTTTACCCCCGGTGAACAGTGATGTGAGTGGAAATCATTCTTCATGATAGTCTCGCAGAGACCTTGATCATAAGAGCCTTGGCATTCCACTGAGATCGTTACTGAACAATGACCAAACACCTTTGTCGCTTACATCTAAAGGTACAAAGTGTCTTCTCTTTGAGGCCAATGTTGTTTTGATCCACTAGGCATGGTAGGCTGTTTACTGTGTGGCCTTATTGGATCAAGGAATATAAGTTCTTCCTTGTCTGAAGAAATAATTAATTGAAACGACTAGAGTTTTATCAATAATCTTTTTTTACGGTACTTTTCATGATATATGAGTTGATATATCCGTTTATACATAATCCGTACCGCTTTATTTCTGTCACATTTATTAGAAATTGAAGTCATAAACCTCACCTCTGGATACATTCCTTTGCATGACTGCCTCGTTACTCGATTATAATGGTTGGTGGCTGCTTATGATGGAAAGGCTAGCAACTTTGCACGGATGCTTACGCACATATATTTCCTCGTGCGTACACGAGAATAAGCACCTCTCTCTCTCTCTCTCTCTCTCTCTCTCTCTCTCTCTCTCTCTCTCTCTCTACACGGGCGCGAGTCCGCCGATGCAAGACCCACTTCAGCCAAATTCCATGACCGATTAACTCTTTCACCGTCATCCTCTCGTATGTCGCGCTCAATCCGAGATCTTTAGCCATGGCCAACAAGGAGTGGAGCTAGTCGACGAGCTCCTCTATGGATGGCGAGTGCTCAAATGATTTTAGTGTTGAGTAGCAAGACGGAATGATGGGAGAGGGAGGGAGAGTGCAAGATATTAGGTGGATGACCATGATCGGACAAGTCCAAATTAGAAGAACACGCGTTAATGTTTTAATATCCTATGAAGGGTTGACGCATAATGTAACATATAATTCCATGAACTCAGTTCACGGGAACCTATTTCAAGTAATACAATTGGATTATATGAATCTCACGTAGAACCTCCTGAGTATCATCACTAGTCACTGAGATGCATTAGTTACATATATCTCGACTTTTGCTGGTCAAGTCTCCACTTAACAAGAGAATGCAACTCACACAATTGACCTTTCTTTCTTTCTGCTCTATTTCCCTAGCCCGGCCTTCTTTTCCTTGGCTCCTCTCCTTCCCTCACGCTCTGTGCAGCACGAGGAGGATGCAGGCACGAAGGACGAAAGAAACGGAGCAGAGAACCAGAGGGAACAGACCGACCGGAGTCGGTGGTCGGGGCTAGGCCGGCAGGGCAGCTGGCGGTGGCAGGAAGCTACGCGTGCTTGCTGGAGAGCTTAAAAGGGGCGAGGGAGCCGAGAAGGTGAGATTGAGAGAGAGAGAGAAAGAGAGAGAGAGAGAGAGAGAGAGAGAGAACGAGAAAAGGGAGAGGGCAGAAATTGATTTTCGGCACCACCGAGCCCGCGGCTCCCCTCTTCCTCAGCGCTCGATTTTCGGTGAATTGATTTTTGTTGGGTTTGATCCGCCATTGTCCCGAGGATCCTGGCTTGGCGATACCGAGACGGCTGACCATAGCTCGACCACTCCGAGATCGCCTCCCAAGCGTCATAGCCTAACTCGGGTAGGGTCCCCGCGTTTGGCTTATGCGATTTTTCGACCACTTCTATCCGGTGTGTGGCCTCGTCTGCTCCGTTGGTTGTATATCGAGAATCCCGGTGCGGGTTTGAGTCTCGGTTGAGCCGGAAATTCCCCAGTTAGGGATGCACACCGCTTGTTTGTCGAAATGTCCGTGTTAGATTCGCTGTCATTTTCTGTGTTTGCAGCCAAGTCTTGGCCCCCCATGTGGCGTTTACCTCGTTTTTTGTTGGGCTGTGGCCGGGCCGAGATGAGCGGCTCCGCTCGTTTCGAGTGTCTCCGTCCCGTCAGAGGAGCAGGGGCGTGCAGGAGGAGCGTCGGATCAGAGTTGGGTCAGGCATATAGGGGTTTGGTTGGACCTTTTAGGGTTTGGTTCTTGGGCTGGGCTTGAATAGGATAGTCTTTTTTCCTAGGCTTGGTTTAGTTTGGGCTAGGGCTTGTATTTTCATCGGGCAGGACTCAGTTGTTTGTCCTTTTCTTTATTTTGCTTTGGTTTTGGGTATTGCCAAACTGGGCTCAATCGCTGAGCCCAATCCAGCAGCGAACCAGGGCTGGTGAGCCCCGGTCGGATGAGGAGATTCGACCCATATGTGCATATTATAATATTATAAATATTGAAAAATAAAAAATATTTTTTTAAAAAATATCTGAAAAATTAAAATTCAAAAATATATATGGAGAAAATTATTTTTTTAAAAAAATTGGGAAAAGGCTTAGAAACTAGATTTTGAGTAGTTTTCTTTTAAAATATGCAAAAATCTTTTATCAAAAAAATTTCTTTATTCCAAATTGAACGAGCCTTTAGGGCTTTACGATCGGTTTTGATTGTTGTTAGAGACATATGATAGGTCGTTGTTTGCACATTTTCATTTCGATTATTATTTGATTGTGTACTTTCGATACATTGATTGTTATTTCTCTTTATCCTTTTTAGGAATAGAACCTTAGGACTCATGAATAGCAAGAAGGTTGCCTAGACATGTTGGTTGATAATTGAACAAGATTAGGTACCGAAAGGACACTAGTGCATTTATTGTGTCTTTTATTTGACTTTGCTTGTATTAAAATTATGTCTCGATTTTGAGCCCAAAATGAAAAGTTTCCTGATACAAATAAGTTTCTAAGTTGAATGATTTTCTAGTTGGAGAAGGTTTCCTAGGATCTAATTCTTGCTTATATATAAGAAGGGGATGTTCTTTGTAAAATCAAAGATACCCTAAGAGCTTTTAGTGTTGAAGCCAATTAAATCTTATGGTAAGATTTGTGTAATTCATTCTTGTGATTGAGAGATTATTTCATAAGGATTTCTGGGCTAAATACTGCGTGAGTTATTTGGTATAATTGGGGGCTAGGAAACACTAAGAGTGTTTGAGTGACTCGAGTGTGGTTATAATCTCCATTATTTCACTTGATTTATAGTGAAATTTGTTACTGCTCCCCGCATGGATGTCAGTCGCTATGACCAAACAACGTAAATTTGATGTTTGATTTACTTTATTGTTCTGTTTATTTTAATGTTCGATTGCTTGCTTATGCGACAATTGGTAGAAGAGCTAGGCTTGGCTGAGTTGAATCGAATCGATGGTGACAGAAGTAGGAAAAATGAAAATCGACAGATTTAATAGGAAGGACTTTGGTTTCTGGAAAATGTAAATTGAGGATTATCTGAATTAGATGAAACTATACTTGCCCCTATATGGGGAGAAGCCAGTAATGATGAAGCAAGCTGACTAGGAATTGCAGCATAGACGACCTTTGGGTGTTATTTGGCTGATGTTGGCTTGTAACGTCGCGTTTAACATTGTGAAATAGTCAATGCGGGATTGATGAAAACTCTGTCGAATATGTATGAGAAGTCCTCTACGATCATTAAAGTTTATTTGATACGACATATGTTTAACATACAGATGGGTGAAGGTGCGTCAGTTGTTGATCATATTAATGAATTCAATGTGATCATTAGTCAATTGAGTTAAATTGACATTAACTTTGAAGATGAGATACGTGCTTTAATTCTATTATCCTCATTGCTTGATAGTTGGAATACTACTATTACTATGGTTAGTAATTCGTCTGGGTCAACAAGTTTTACATTTGATTGGGTTTGAGATTTGATTCTCAGTGAGGACATCCGTGAAGAGAATTTGATAAACCTATCTATGCTATTTTAGTAGGTGAAAATAGAGGAAGAGCTAGTACACATGTTAAAAGAGTAGTATAAACGAAATCAGTTTTATGACTAGTGGTGTTGTCTATTTGAGCCATGGCAAGAGGGAGCATATTAGAAGGGATTGCTTTAAGCTGAAAAATGACAAAGATAATGGAATTGGAGTCGAATCTACGAATAATATTGCAGCTATAGTTGATGGTAATTTGGATAATGGTGATCATATATTGTCTGTCACTGATTATTCATCGTTTGATGGATGGATTATGGATTCTGGTTATTCTTTTCATGCCACACCAATCAGGAACTAATTTACTACTTATCAGTGCACTGATAATAGTAAAATATAGTTGGAGAACAATGCTCAATGTGATGTTGTGGTTGTTGGTAACACTAGAATCAGAATGCATGAGGATATTGACTGGAGTGAGGCATGTTCCGGAATTAAATAAGAACTTGATTTCCTCGAGTGCCTTGGATTCAACTGGGTGTTAATATTCTTTAGAATGTGGAGTTCTAAAAATTATTCAAGGTGCCTTGATAATAATGAAAGAAATTAAGCATAATGGCCTATATGAGTTTCAAGGTGAAACAGTGACGGAATTTGCTGCGGAGATGTTGGAAGCATCTGCTCGAGACCTTGAATTATGACATATGCGTTTTGGGGCACGTTAGTGAAAGAAGCCTGAAGGTTTTAAGTGAAGAAATTTGTTGTGTGATTATGATGCTGACAAACTGAATGTATGCAGGCATGGTAACTTAGATCAATGGCGGAAAGTGCAGTTCAATGCAATTATAAGAGGAACAATGGATGTTGTAGAGTTAATTCACTTAAATGTTCGCGGGTTGTCGCGGTTTTCTTCAAAGAAGAGTGCCAGATTTATGCTAATAATTGTGGATGACTAATCGAAAAAGACCTAGGTGTTTGTGCTAAGACACAAGTTTGACACTATTGTCAGGATCAAACAATTAAAAACTTTGATCGAAAAGGAAACTGGTAAAATGATCAAGTACATGTAGATTGATAGTAGCCTGGCGTTTTGCTCGGAACTGTTAAATGAATTCTGCCTGAAGGAATGCATAGTGAGACACTACACTAATGTTAATGAACCGCAACATATTGCAGAGTTGATGAGTAGAACATTACTAGAGATGGCCCATAAAATGCTCTCTAGTGTTGGTATGACTAAGACATTCCTGATGGATACACTTAGTACAGCGAGCTACCTGGTGAATCGATCCCCATCGACTGTGATTGGATGTCAAACTCCCGAAGAAATGTGGATTGGTAACGTTGCTAATTATTCTGTTCTTAGAAAATTTTATTGCCTGTGTTATATTCAAGTGAGTGATGGTGAGCTCAATTGAGGGACAAGAAAGTGCATGTTTCTAGATTATGCACAAAGTGAGCAGGGCTATCGATTATATGTTCGGAATTAAATTCACCTATTATTAGCAAAGAAATTACATTTGATGAATCTCTAGTACTTCTGGGTATGAGTGTTATTGGTAGTGTTCATACAGATTTGGACGGTGTTCAGTTTAAAGTAGAGTTGCAATTAGAAACTCATGAGGTAGTGGCTACTAGCGAATTAATCGACACAAATGGTGCTTATAGCGAGATGGATACTATGGAGCTAATAGTTGCTATAACTACTAAATTTGACAAGGTACGTGTTCGATCTCCAATCAAACATGGATGCAATTGTGTTTTTACATTATCTATGGTAGAGGAGGTTGGATCGGAAAATCCTTGTGAAGTGGTTAAAGGGGCAAGTCCAATTGGCAGTTATGACAAAGTTCAAGTAATGCTTGGACTTGAAAGATGTTTGTGGCGATTGAGCCTATTGGGGGTTGTGGGAGAGTAGTAGTAAAGTTCCGATAAAGCGATTGTTACTTGGCTCAAACTTCGAGCCAAGGTAGAGATTGTTAAAATTATGTCTCAATTTTGTGCCCAAAAACGAAAGTATTCAATTAGGTTTCCTATCTTGAATTGATTTAGTAGTTGAATGGTTTCCCAGTTGGATAAAGTTTCCTAAAAGGAGGTTTCTTATTTTGGATCTAATTCTTGCCTATATTTAAGAAGATGATGTTTTTTGTGAAGATTATTAAAGAAGCTTCTTTGTGGATTATGCCCCAAGAGCTTTTAGTATTGAAGCCAATTGAAATCTTATGGTAAGATTTGTGTAATTTCTTCGTGAGATTAAGAGATTATTTTATGAGGAATTATAGGTTAAACACCACGTGAGTTGTTGGGTGTAATTAGGAGCTAGAAAACACTAAGAGTGTTTGAGTGACTCGAGTGTAGTTGTAATCTTCGTTACAGCGCTTGATCTATAATAGAATTTGTTGCTACTCTCCCCTTGAACGTAGGCCATTATGACCTTACCACGTAAATCTAATATCTGATTTATTTTCATGTTCTATCTATTTTATTGTTCTATCGCTTGTTTTCGTAATAGTTTGTGTGCATTTACTGTTTTTTTTTTCATTTAATGTTTGCCAAGTTATGTACACGTCCAACCACTATAAAAGGTTGTGAACTTCATATTTGTAGTTACATTGACTGTTCACACTTCAATAGGTTCTCCCTCCTGTCTTTATCTCTGCCTTGTTCCAGATTTCCAAAATTGTCATTATTCTTTTTGTTTTCAACATTTGGTAGCACCAATTCCATTGAATTGCAACTTCCAAAGTTTTTTGCTTTGTTTGAACAACTTCCAAAGTTAAACGGAAGGAATTTCATCAATTGATCTGTCCAGATGAAGGTTCTCTTCAAGTCGCAAGATTTATGAAATATGGTGGAAAACAGCTACACCAAAGTGGCCAATGCTGAAGCATTTAAGGCCTTAAGAAAGGAGGAGAAAGATTCTTTGTTTGAGTCCCTTAAGAAAGACTAGAAAGTATTATATGTGATCTTTCAAGCCGTGGAGGAAACTATATTTGAAAATATATCGAGTGTGGAAACTGAGAATGCAGTGTGAGATATTTTGTAAAAATCCTACAAAGGGGTAAATTTATTGTAAGTGCTAAAATTTGTCACGGAAATGCAGTTTAGTCCTAAAACTTTTAAAAAGTGCAATTAAATTGTAAAATTTGTTACAAAAATGCAATTGAGTTCTAAAACTTTCAAAAATTGCAATCAAGTTATAAAATTTGTCAAATTGGTCCAATGAAGTCCTTCTATTGATTGTATTTTTTTTAAATTTTAGAACTTAATTGTACTTTCGTAACAAGTTTGAAGACTTGATTGTAATTTTTAAAAGTTTTATCACTCGATTGCACTTACGTGGCAAGTATTAGGACTTGATTGTACTTTTTGAAAGTTTTAGGACTCAACTGCACTTAATGCACTTATCCCATAATTTAATGTAGTAAACATGGAACTCAATGTAGATAATTCATTTTCTTCAAGCATCCTTATTTACGTTGATGAAAACTTTTGTAAATTGACTATTATGCTTGAAAGTAGCATGCATGTCTTCCATCTCTCTCTCTCTCTCTCTAACCTTCGGTTACGTCTACATCGTCATCCTTGACTTGTCTTTCCAAGTCTCCGCTTGAGTTGAGGACGAAACAGTCCAAACTCACTCAACATCATTCAGCTTTTGCGAACCCACGGCAACGTTACTAGAATTGCATCCAATTCAATCCATGACGCGAGTCAAGTGTTACACGGTCAATTGCATTTTCTCCCCACCCCCCATAAATAGGCGTAACGAAGACGAAACGTTTCGGAGGGGTTGGACTCTTCCGTGCGCGGTTGCGTCAAATTATGCGAATCAATTTTCAAATTAGAACGCTACTCACGGAATTGACTTTGGTCAACGCCTTCGTACGAGGGCAAATGCTGTCTTCCATCCTCACCGTCCATTCATTCCACTGTCCATCGAACTAACCCCAGCTCCTGTCGCTTTGAGATCATGGAATGGACTTTAACGCTTTTTTTGGGGGTCATACTTTAATGTTCTTTTACTTTATGGAAAATCTCGCACCGATTTATCTCGGCTTGTCAAAAACGGCCTTTTGACCTAGCAAAAAACTATACAATATACCGAATCAATGCTACAGAAAAATGCCAAACTAGTACATCTATAATAAATTTATTCAAAATTAATTTTTAACTATAAAAAACTCCAAACTTATATACCTGTAACAAATTTACCCTTCGTTATTCTCTGTTAAATTTTACCGTTAAATTGCAGAGTTAGATATACTAGTTTAGGGTTTTACCTCTTCGTTTATCACAGATTTACCAATATATGATATTTCGTGGTGTTAATCCAATTTTATGGATGGTAAGTTTGTCATAAGTGTACCGGTTTAAGGGTTTTTTGTGATAAAAAATTAATTTATGGTAAATTTGTCACATGTGTACCAGTTTGGGGTTTTTGATAGTCGAAAAATTAGTTTAGAATAAATCCATCATATGTATATCAGTTTAGGATTTTTCATGGTATTAACCTTAATATAATAGCCTTTCATGATTTTAGATATCAATTTATATGTTCTAGAACTCCTAAATATGTTGTGAGGAATAATATTTTAAATTTATAATGTTCAAAACTCGGATCCTCGAATTTCAATTTGCAATGGAGGCTTTGTGTTAATTTAAAAGGATGATGTTGGGGTGTAGTTCATACTCCCTATTAATAGGAAAGCATGGGAGTCCCGCTCCACGGTGAGCTAGTGAGAGTCCAAGGGGCCACCTCGGCGCTACCCACGATACCAGAGAGTTTTTATAGTTTGGGTCATTATATTATTGATAATTTGGATTTGGGCCCTTGAATATCTACTGAATATATAATATTTCTTTCAATTGTAATTGAAAGTTATAATATAAACGTGTGAGGTATTAATTATAATGAAATACTTTTGCTTAATGTAACCCTAGTTTAAGGATGAATCAAAATAAATCTCGTGTCTTGATTTTTCTTTTTTACCTTTACTTTCTATTTCGTTGCGCCTAATCCGAGCACATGAAAATGGCAGTTTTCTGGACCTGGTACTGTTCATGTTGCGATTACGTATCCTATGAATTGATGCTCATCAAAATTGATTCTCCGCATGCTCTTCTACTTCCCGCAAGCTTCTGCCCGTTCTCGTGCCGCAAGCCCAATCAATTCATCAACCTAGCAAATCATGAATTCTTGCTTCACCATCTCCCTCTCCCTTTCCTTCTGCTCCTTCTTCTTCGTCTTCGTCCTGAATTTCAGTACTGAAGCTGCCGCCAGTTATTTTAATCATTTTTGCCCAAACGTCTTTCTCTTCACTCCCAACTCCACCTACGAGTCCAACCTCAACACCCTCCTCTCTTCCCTCTCCTCCGCCGCCACCAACAGCACCAACGGCTTTGCCATCGCCACCGCTGGCCAGAACCCTCCCGACCGGGCCTATGGGCTATTTCTCTGCCGCGGCGACGTCAACACCTCCACGTGCAGCAACTGCGTGGCCACTGGAAAACAGGAAATCCTCCGAAAATGCCAGAAACAGGGAGCCTCTGTGATCTGGTACGACGAGTGCATGTTGAGGTACGCCAACAGGTCCTTCTTCTCGGCCATGGAACAGGTGCCTAATCTCTTGATGCAAAATGTTGCAAACATCACCGATCCGACCCGGTTCAAGCAAGTCCTGGGACAGACCGTGGATGACGTCGCCACAAGGGCTTCCAATGACGGGTCGGGGAAGAAATTCGCGGTCAAGGAGGCGAATTTCACGAACTTGCAGAAGCTGTATACCCTCGCGCAGTGCACGCCGGACTTGACGGCGTCGGACTGCAACCGGTGCCTTCGGACGATGATCTCGACCCTCCCTCAGGAGAGGCAAGGTGGGAGGAGGTTCACCATGAGCTGCAGCGTCAGGTTCGAGGTGTACCCGTTTTATACTGCCTCAGCCATGCTGGCGCCGGCACCGGCACCTCTGCCGTCCCAGGTTCCGCCTCTTCCTGCTCCCGTGATCAGACCTGTAGGTAAAGTGTTTGATTTTATTATTTGTCTTCCTCTATACAAGAAATACCTGATCTGTTTAATCTTTGGTAAACTAGTTATTCTACTTTATAGTTTTCATTCTCAGATTCAACTTTTTTTAACAAAAATAAAATGTGAATTGCCGTCAATGGTTCATACATATCTGTGATAAATCATTTTTGGGATATATTCTAGGGGATTTTCCGAGTCTCTTTCTCCTTCGCGGTCCTCCTAATTTGACTGGTGATGTAAATTTTTCATATTAGTGTGGACGACTAATTTTGCGAGTCTGGTAAATTAATATTTAGAATGAAAAATGGGCCAAGATAGTGTACAAATGGACAATGAGGTGAAATAGAAAAAAAATTTAGAAAATATGTCCAAAAAAAATCGAAAATTGAAAAAGAAAAAAGAAAAAAAAAAACTGGGCCATCACCGCCGCAACCCTCCGGCCAGTGATTTCAGGACACCACCTCCTCACACTTACTCCCGCCCCCCGGTAAGTTCCGCTTGTTCATTTAACTTAGGTCTTTCCCGAGGATCTTGGCACGGAGATGTTGCGAGGTGACCGGACCCAGCTCGATTCATCTTGAGTTCGCTCTTTATTCGCCGTCGCCGAGCTGGGTAGGGACCTCCACAGTTGAGCACTCACCGCACTCTTTTCTCCCCTGTCTTGGTCTCGCCAGATCAGCGCTTACAGTTCTCTAGTTCACGTGAGTTCCAACCCTGGCGATGATGTGCCTTGTTGCCTCTGAATCTTTTTTTAGTTGATTGTTGTCTGCCCTGGTGCTTGTTTCACGACCCGGTCTAGCCTTTATCTGTTCATCAGTCTGTATACCCCACATGTTCCACGAAATGCCCGAACCAGTTTGCGTTTGTGTATAGTATGTTGGGTGTGTTGTTGTGGATCTTTACACCGTCGATGCGCTGTAAGCATTTGTTTTGTTGTTTTGTTTGAAATGTTTTGGGATATATATACTAGAAGTCCTAAAACTTGTTACGAAAAAGAAATTGAGTCCTAAAACTTGCAAAAAGTACAATCGAGTCCTAAAACTTGTTAAATAGGTTCAATTAAGCCCTAAAATTAACATTGTCTAATTTACTAATGGAAAATGCTGACGTGTCTTATTTTATTATTTTTTGCAAAACACGTGGCGTCCACCAAGCGCCATGTTAAAAAAATATTTTAAAAACAAAAAAATACATAACTAAATTAGTTTAAAAAAAGCTAAAATTTAAATAAAAAAAAACAATCTCACTATGAAGGGCTACCGCCATAGCCACAGGGAAGGGTTGGCAAAGGTTGCTTGGGCTTTCTTGAAGGCCGAGGACCCTTGCCGACCCCGAGCAAGGCCTTTGCGACTCTTGGCAAGGGCTTGCTTGCCCGGATCTGGGGGAAGGCGCTCGCTCGACCCTTGCCGAGGCCTAGCTAGCCCTAGCCCGAGGCCTAGCTAGCCTTAACCGGTCCCAAGCAAGGGCTAGCGACTTTCGCTTAGATGCCCTTGCCTTAGATCTGGGCTAGTAGGTCCTTGCCGGAGTCCACTGAGGCATTGGTTGGGCCCGGCAAGGGTCGCTGGAATTCGGGAAGGACCAGGCGACCTTCGTTGGCCCTTCCTGGCGGCAACAACCGGCGAGGGCTTAGCTAAGCCGTGAGTGAGTTTGTTTTGTTTTTATTTTTCAAAAAAGTTTAGCTTATTTATTTTTTTTTTTATCTAATTTAGTTTGTATTTTGCATTTTTTTAAATATTTTTTCTGACGTGGCTTTTAGTGGGCGCCACATCATCGCCACGTGTCTTAAAAAAAATAATAAAATGAGACATGTCAGCATATTCCATTTGTAAACTAAATGTTATTAATTTTAGGACTCGATTGAATCTATTTGATAAATTTTAGGACTTGATTATACGTTTTACAAGTTTTTAGATTAATTATACTTTCATGATAGATTTTAAGACTTTAAGTCGCAGCGGAGGGGAGGAAGTTTGCCTCCCGGGGCTACAGTGACATCGCCTAGAGAGATGGGTTGAAGGTCAGGCCGGATCAAAAGGTTCAATGGTTTGGACTGAGGTGTCATCGGCTCAATTAACTGGGGCGGGTATGCAAATTGGGTTGAATTTCACTTGAGCCAAATCCAATTTAATTCGGACCAGGCTTTAAGCCTGGCCCGAATTTAGACCCAACTCGGACCGATAAGGTCCAAGTCAGATTGCCGAGTTGGGCCGGATCCCTTGACCCGGTCCGAAGTCCATTTTCCAAAATGAAAAAATGATAAATAAATTAAAATTTTAGAAAATTAAAAAATCAGAAATTAGGTCGGAGATGCCTTTTTCTTGTCTTTTAGTGCAATTAGTACCCTTGCTTATTTGGACGTTGGTTGTTTTATGTACCTATTCCATATCTTACTCGACTTTGCATGTGAATGCCTAGATGTATGTTAGGACTTCGATTCATGCTGTTCTGCGAGCAGATTAGGAGGGTAATCAGAGTTTAATTTGGAATTGATGACGTTAGTCCACTGCCTTGTGAACCCAAGTGGAGGCTAATAATCATTAACTTTAATCAATAAATCCCTAGTTAATCAAGAGGGTGCTTGGGAAAATCGAAATGCATGTTTAACTTCAAAGCCAATTTCGAGAAAATCAGTGATTGAATGAACTTTGTTGATCGTTTGCTTTGACTGTAATGCAAGGACGAGAACTGACATCCATGGTGGTCCAAGGTAACTGTAGCCTAGGATAGTTTAGCTTAGGATAGTTAGACTAGCTTGTCATAATTTTAGGTCTTAATTAGATTAGACTCTAAACAATAAAAATCAGATAGACTTAGAATCACTCTTTTAGAATAATGGTTAATTTGGCTTAGGTTAGTCTAATCATAGAATAAAATGAGTAGAATTACGTTCACCATAGTCTAGCCCAACTTTTGGGATTTATCTTTGATGCCAAGCTCATGGGGGTTGTTGTCCTAGGACTTATAACAAAGTCATATATATTCTTTGCCAGACTTGTACCAAGTCTTCTTTTCTGCATTTATTTTGAAATCATTTCAATACTTGGGTGTTTACTTACCGTGTTGTCTTTCAATAAATTGGTTGTTTATTGCTTTCCTAGCATAGGTTAGGACTATTTTAGACTTTCATGAAAATAACCCTACAAAAACATGTTGCATGATTACTTAGCGGTTTTTATCTTTTAGGGTCATAACTAATAATCAAGATTTTATGACCATCTTAGATAACACTCTTTCAAGTTAGTGGTATTGAAAGGGTGTTAATATAAATGTTAGCGTAAATAAGTCCCCGAATTAGAATCTCTAATTGCGTAGGAATCAGAATGAAATTCTCGCATTTCGATTGAGTGCTCTAGCTTAGCTCAACAATGGATAGTGGCGACTCCAAGAAAATATATAAGTTGTTTAAGGTTTTAAAAGTGATCCAGTGTCACATGAGGTATGGGCTTAGGGAGAGTCCACGTTTGTGATCAATGGCCCGCTTGTGGTGTTATAAAGTGATGGTTTATCCAAGGCTCTTACTTATACATACCATTAGGATCATCTCATAAATAATTATCTCTAAACCCATTTGAGAGGGCATGACCCTCGAAGGGCAAGTCGGGACAATTGGTTTCTTTGTTTTATGAATTTTACTTATGTTCATTTTTCATTTTGGCATAAATTCTACTTTTGACTTATTTATCTATTGTAAATTTTGTGGCTCGCACATTTTCTGGTCTTAGTGGGGTTATGTCCGTTTTTCTCACTTTGAGTGATGAGTTAGGTGTTCTCGTTGTAAATTTTTGTTAAGGAAGCTATTGAGTGGCTGTGGTAAAGATTTTATTAGTAAGTGCTAAAAGTTAGACAAATTAATATTTCATGCATGTCTTTCGTTCCATAAAGTCAAGATGTGGTACATTTTAGGTCAGAAATATTTCCTAGGTGGATCACGGGCAATGATATATCTCAATCTCATACCAGTTGAACATGGTGGGTTCTATCCTAAAAACAAATAGTGGGTTCTACATCCACTCATGAGATTAGACTTTACATAACAATTGATTCTTTTTTTTTTTGTAAAGAAACATAACAATTGATTCAATATCGGTTTTCATCAATTAATGGTTAATCCCCTGCAAACAGTGGGTACACTCGCATGGGAAGGATAATTACCAAATTAGTATCAAACCTATTGCGTGGATGCCAATTCAAATCTAGATATTCCAATTTTATCAATGTGGTCCTTCCGGCAAATTGCTAACATGACGACCACTTATCGTTGGGTATTTTACATGACATGCTAACGTGGACAACTTTACTCTTAAAATGATGCATTACGTGAACCGCCTTGTCAGTTTTTTCCGATAGTAATTGGTTGAAAAAACTATATTGGAATTTTGTCCAAAAGTTTGACACTACATTGTCAAAATTGGAAAATTTATGACTAAATTGACATTTGCTTAATAGGTTTAGTAGTGATAATCCCCACATGGGAATAAGGAAAAGAATGGAATTTTGAGAGATGGACAGTTATGGATTACAGCTTAATATCTTCTAGACATTTGCTCTTCAAGCGTACTCATTTCGTTTGTCTCTTGGCTAATGGTAGCAATTCCAGATTCTAATCTCATACCGTCACAAACACATACTGATGTTATTGACATATGGTT
>CM062235.1:37144298-37158650 GCA_031216185.1 Syzygium aqueum | reverse complement strand
ATATAGGGGAGTGACCATTAATCAATTAAAATCGACCCTTGAACAATTATTATGTAAATAGTCTAATGTAATAACTCGATATTATTAATCCACCCTGGAAATATTTTTCACCTACCACATCTTGACTTTACGGGACGAAAGACATGGATGAAGTGTTAATTTTTCTATTCTTTCAGTATTTATTAATAATACCATTAACGCAGACACTCGATAGTTATCTTAACAATAATTACGAGAAGACACGTAAATCAAATTCAAAAAAGGACAGAACCAACAAACAATCTAAGATCGGGAAAATGTAATCAATATCCTTTTCTTTTGAAAAATAAAATAAATATTTACGGTAATTAATGCTCCTAAATCAACATCTTGATTCAAAATAGAAAGAGGAGAGTTAGGAAAAAATCCAGATCCAATTAAGCTGGACTCCACGATCTGTCCATCATGCAAAAATCCAATTCTTTTCCTAATTCCTATGTGAGTGCACCGATTTGTTTATTCGGGATTAACCATTAATCAATTAAAAAGCTAATCTTATCCATATGTTCTGCAAAACAGACATCACTATGTTCTTGTTTCGAGGGACAATGACACAAATAGTCTCTGAACTTTGATCTAATGTACAATTTGATTCTTGAACTTTTAATTTGTTCAATGTAGTCCCTAAACTTTAGCCTACTATTCAATGTGGCCTTAAACTTTTAATTTGTTCAATATGGTTCCTGGACTTTTAGTGCACGTTCAATTTAGTCCATGAACTATATGAAAATGTTCAATGTAGTCCTTTATATAGTTTAGGGACTATTTTGAACAAATTAAAAGTTCAGAGATTAAATTACACATTAGGTCAAAATTCAAGGACTGTTTGTGTCATTTTCCCTTCTTTTAACAAAATGTTGCAGCATAAAACCGGAGCAACCTCATATCTTCAATCAACCATTCACGTCTTTTTCTTTGAAGAAAATTAATATATATACTCATGGTTGATGCTCTTTGACTAACCCGGTGGATAGGTAACATCGATACGTCCTGAATCAAGATCTTGATCTAAAATAAAGCGAAAAGAGTAAAGGAAAACATCATAGGTTTAACTCTAAAAGTAATTATGCTCGAAATAAAGAGCAGAAATTATACGCAAACGGTCTTATCCACTTTTAATTTAAGGGATGTAAGTATTACTCTCTCAAATCAATGATGTATAAAGCTACTTGGGTAAAAATACTTTTTACACTTATGGAGTATACTATATTTAATAAAACAATTTAATCCAAGAAGACTAGTCGGAGAGGAACTTCTTTTATAGAGGTTAGGTAAATCTGAGTATATGTTTTTGGCCCACTGGACTCAAATCCACGTCCTCGATCTGATAAAAAAAGAGAGTTAGGACGGAGGAAGAGAAGCAACACAAACACACGTGTACCTTTAGGTCCGGTCGCCAGAGCGGGAGGCAGAGGCATCGGCTCCGCCAGGGCCGAGGCGTCATAGAAGGGGTGGAGCTTGTACCTCATGGTGCAGCTCGGAGCGAGCAACCTCCCCCCTTGCTGCCTCCAAGGCAGGTTAGCGATCCCAAACTGGAGGCACGCGCGACAACCTGATACCGTCAGGTCTGGCGTGCACTGCTCGAGTACGTACAGCTTCTGCAAGCTCGTGAAGTTCACCTCCACCACCGCGACCTTCTTCCCCAGCCCGCCAGCTGAAGCCCTCGTGGCAACGTCATTCATGGTTTCTCCTAGGAACTGCATGAACCGGGTCGGTCCAGTGACGTTCCCGAAGTTGTAGAAGTTCCGATTGCATCCCATAGATCTTTAGTTCACAATCCTTTTGTGTTTCTCATCTAGTATTTCATCTTCAACCACCGCGTCCTCACTTTCAGACCATATGTTGCCTAACCTTTTACATAGGTGTCGCGACCCTAAAAATATTTTATTATTTGTCGGGCTAATGGATTATTAAGATTGAACTTAACTCGGGCCCTCCCAAGCCCTATCAATTCGCAACTTAGGGTTTAAGTTCTTAACATGCAAATGTTTTCACGCTTGGAGTCGCCACTAATCAATTTACGGTATGTCGATTAGAAACATAAATAAAACATACAGAGATATATTTTATTCCTACGAGCCAGAGATTCTAAGCCCAGGGACTTGATTACGCTAGATCTAGTCTAACGCCCTTTCGGTACCTTTTCTTTTCAAAAATATTTTAGCAGGCAGTTTGGATCCATTTTAACTTAATTACTAACATGTGAGGTATTCATGCGGGTGCGCAAACCACCAATTTAACACTCAGGAAAGCGTTAAATAAATTGCGAGTTTAGGAGAACAACGTACCTGAATGCAACGCAAGCATCTGCATTGTTAGCGAAAAAATCATACAGACAATCCTAATATGATTTCTAATTAACAAAGCAACTCATTCAATTTCTTTTTTGGGATTTTCACTTATTTAAATAAAACCTAATCTATATGCAATGACGTGCAAGAATGACATGCGAATTCATGCAACCTAACATGCAAACTATATGTCATATGACAACGTGACCTAATTCTAATGACGTGCAAATGATTTATCTTTTTGTATTTTTTTTAACCAATGAAATTCGGAATTATAAAAATACCTAAAATAACATGCAACCTATGATGACTTAATCTACCCTAGCATGATTTCTTTTTGGGATTTTTGTTTAAAATTCGAAATTATTAAAATAACCTAAATAATCTATTAAGATTAGAATATTACTTAATTTAAACTAGGAAATATATAATCTCAAGTCCTAATTTAAATTAAATAATTTCTCTATCTATTAGATATATTTAGGATTCCCTAAACATGCAAAACTCTAACTTAAATCTAATCGATATTTTTTTGAATTTTCTGTTTTATTTGAAAAGGAAAGAAAATAATTTAAACAAAGATAGCATCCACATTCAAAACAACCACGCAATCCGCCAAATTTGTTTCAAACTCGGATTAGGCACAAAAATCGAACTATTGTTCATATCTATAGTGTTATAGATATCGACGGAAAGCCGATTATTCAAATTTGGAAAGCAGATAAAAATCATTATCGTATTCAAGTAGTTATGAATAGGATAACAATTTTCCGTATCGCCGTGTATCGGACCTTAGAGTTAAAGTCGGATAGTCGTTCAGATACATTGCTAAATTAGGAAAGTTTCCTAATTTCGAATATTTTTAAATATCGCGGATATCGTAAACATTATCCTAAGATATCTAATATTCCACATGATAATCACAAAATATTCAAACACTCCAAATTAGGAATCTAAATATTCTGAAAATTATTGGATAACGTTCACTTACCTAATTTGCAGATAATTTCAAATTTGAATTGCTTCGGGATCGAGCTCGGGCTTGTGGATGACAGACGACGGCGATAACACCGGCGGCATCGGCGGGGCTATTCCGGCGTCAGGATCAGCAGCAGCAACACGGCGAGGAGGGGCAGCTCCGGTAAGGTGCTGTTCCGGCGAGGGCAGCAGCTTCGGGCAACAGCGGGGGAGCTCCGGCGGACGGCGAGCAGTGGTGGCGACGAAGGCGATGACGTGTGGCGGTGGCGTGTGACGGTGGAACATCCGGGGTGGCTGAGGAGCACGGCAGAACAGCAGCTGCACGGCTATGGACGGCGTCTCCGGTGGGGTCTCCGAACGCTATTCCGGTGAGGCACACAGAGGTGGCGTCGCTGCTCCGGCTCTGTTCCGGCGAAGACGGTGACGAAGCAGTAGCTGAGGCGTGGCTGTTCAAGGCGGCTGGCGGGGTTAGACGGCTCTCCTTCGATGGGGGTGCTCCGGACACGGCGGAAGGCGGACGCGGCACGGCGGCGACGGCAAAGGGGCGCAGTGGTGAGGCTCCGGACATGGCGAGACGCCGGCAGAAGGCGGACGCGGTAGCGTGGTGGTCGGCGTGGAGAAGACTGGCGTGCTTTCCCTCTTTCACTCTCACTCTCGCACATGTCTTCCTCTGAATTTTTCTGATCTGAATTATGTGTTCTCCCCAAAAATTCTGACCTAAACTTGTTTATATAATGTTAATCCTAGGTTAATTAGGTGGGCTCTATGTCCTAATGGGTTTAGGCTTGGGCTTAGGCCCATATTTAACATTTAAATGTGCCGAATTAACTTAGGCTTTAATTAATTAAATTCAACAGACTAAATCAAGCCCAAATTAAAACAACCGAGCCCGTTTGACTTGAAATTCCCGGTCCTTGTATTCCGAGCAAACCGAATCTCGTTCAATGAAATTTAAGCTCATTCGCTACTGCTGATATGATGCAAAATGCAATTAAATTAAAATGAACCTAAACTATATGTTATGCAATTTAAATATTTTTGTTTAGGGGTTAAAATTTTAATCCCTAATTTTTATGCAAATTACACTAAATGTTCGGTAAAATTTAGGTGTCAACAATAGGGCAGCCAAGTGAGCCTCACCTGTAAGAATTTCCTAATGTGAGCTTCATTAATTGAAATTAATTGAATTAGTTTGGTCTAATAAATGTGAGATATGTGAGTTTTTAATAAGTCTAATATGGGATTGGCTAGTGTGGGCGGAGTACGGCCCAACCCGTAATTAGAGGGTCCGTGATTAGAAACTCTATAATAGTGTTTAAGTCCCTCCCCTAACCTGATGATGCATAATCTGACTCACATACGGATCTAGAAAGGAATTTCTTCTCGTAAGTGACAATCTCATTAGGACAGTTTCCGATGAAGGGTATAGGGGAGATGCACTTGAGTTCGTGTTTGAAAACCATCGCAAATTCCGCGTCAAGTTCGATGGATTTCAAATCAGGTACGCGAATCGATAATTTCTCCATTTACGTGTTTCGATTTCTAATTATGGTGATCCTGGGTGTACCATTTTCGTGGCCAATATGTGGTATTAGAGCCTGCTATAGATTAGAACTAAATCATATGGATTAAGACCGTTTTCGTCTTGATTGAGAGGTTTTTGCCACTTTTTGGAATTTTTGGTAGGATAAAAGTTGAATTTTATTGCATATTTAGAATCTACTCGTCAAGACGAGTAGATTGACGGGCAACACGTCACCAGGGGAGGCCGCACGAGCCCTCATGCGCTGACACGCGTGGCCATGACCAACCGGCATGTCTACCCGCCAGTAACTGCTAACATGACGTTAGCAAGAGCATGGATCCGGTTGACCCGAATCCTAACTCGACCCGAATTTAACTTGACCCGAATGTTGATCGACCCGACCGTTGACCCAATCGGTCAACCGGTTGGACCAGTCTATTGACCGTTGACCGGTTGGACTGGTCAATAGATCGGACTGGCAGTTCAGATCGGTTTGACTGACTGAACACGCGCGCATGCGCCATGCTTTCCGGTGGCGCGTGAAGGTGCATCCGATGTCCGTTTGGAACGTTCTTGGTACCGACGTGCTCGTGTAGAGATTCTCTACATTGTGGTATATTTATTTTACATGGTTGAAGCTTTTAAGGATGTGAAAATATGTATAGAACCCTATATATGTGTATTTTTAGGGGAATTTTTGCGTATTTTCTTGTATTTCTCTAGGGTTTCAGAAATGCATATGGTAGCTAACATGTATATCACCACATAAGGAATATGTAGAATGTAATTCATTGTTTATCAATGAATGAAATAATATAATTAGCATAACATGTAATTTCAGAAATATACGCCATTATCTTTACATCTAGTATAGCATGTATACAGTGAATGTGATACATAAAACTTATATCCCTGGTATGAGAGATTTTGAAGAATTCAATTGGGTAGTGACCGTTAAAGTTGCACACTTAACAGGGTTTAAGAAATATCGGGCTCATATTGTGGTGGGATATCTCCTGTTCTAATACGTGGTCATACTCTCAAAAGAGGTGATTTTGTATTGGTTCATGGAGGGATACATGTGGGATATCTCCTGTTCTAATACGTGGTCATACTCTCAAAAGAGGTGATTTTGTATTGGTTCATGGAGGGATACATGTATGACATGTGCTTGAGAAATGACTGATCTTAGTAGTTCATACACCCAAAAGTGGTGATTTAACGAAAGATTAGAATATGTTCTCATGGCCGCTGTCATGTGGAGAGTGTACAATTACATGTCATATTTTCTACCCAAAGGTGATTATGTGATGATGTATGTAACTCTCTTCATAAGTACTCACATGATGCTGATTGTATTGTTTGTTTATTTTACCAGTCACCTTTTCTGTAAATGGCAATTCCATTTCCATTGAGGTCCTTACTGGGTTGAACTTTAAGAAATGAAAAGAGGATTTTTTATTTGGAATGGAGCTAGCGGATGTTCACATTGCTCTTATAAAGGATAAGCCAGCAGATATCACGGCTACCAGTACTGAAACTGAGAAAGCGCACCATGCTGCCTAGGAAAAAAACAATCGGATTTGCTTATTGAGAATGAAGAAATCCATTCAAGAACACTTAAAAAGTGGTTTGCCAGCTGACTGTACTGCTAAGGAAATGATGGCAGCCTTAGAGGCTAGAAATCACATTTCATCTAATGCTACGGTTGGTACACTTCTTCAAAAGCTCTTCAATATGAAATATGATGGTACTACTAGGGTTAGAGATTATGTCCTTAGGATGGTAGACCTAAAGACAAAGCTTCAAGCTCTTAATGTTTCCATTCTTGATGCTTACATTGTGCATCAAGCCCTGAACACCCTTCCACCTGATTTTGATATTATAAAGACAAATTATAATTCTCAAGATGAGACTTGATCAGTTAATGACTTGATAGCTAGGGTGGTGGTAGAGGAAGAGAAACTTAAGAAAGAAAGAGGACATCTAGCCTTATATGTTTCTAGTTCCCACAAGAGAAAGAATAAGAAGTTCAGAAATCGTACTTATAAAGGTACTCACGAAACTACCGGTCAATCTAACGATACGAGTCCAAAGAAAACATCCTTTAAGAAGGATGGTGACCGTTGCTTCTTTTGTAAGAAGAAATGTCACGTAAAGAAAGACTGTGAAAGTTCAAGGCTTGGATCTCCAAACATGAGCCTGCAGGTAATAATTCTTTAGCACTTATTAGTGAATCCAACCTATCAGAAACACCATCCAGTTCTTGGTAGCTAGATAGCTGTGCAACTAATCATGTTGCATTTACCATACATGGATTCATGAACCGGAAGATGCCAAATCATAATGAATTAAGACTCACTGTAGGAAACAACGAGAAAGTCAACGTGGTGTTTGTGGGAGATGTGATCTTAATTCTAGACTCTGGTTTTATATTAATGTTAAAAGACACTTTTTATGTACCTTCTTTTATACGGAATTTAGTTTTCGTATCGTGTTTGAACACGTATGGCTACTCTTTTGAAATCAAGAACAATGTTATTTCTTTGCTTCATGATTCAAATAAGGTTAGGTACTGTAATATGTCCAATGGATTGTACAGATTGTGTTTGTCTCCCAATGACATATATGTTGCTTATACGGCTGAAAAAGTTGTTTCCAAAAGACCTCTACCTAAGGAATAGTCTTATGCATTGTGACATAAACGGCTTGATCATATCTCAAAGGATAGAGTGGAAAGGCTAATAAAAACTAACATATTGCCTGCTCTTAAAAATGACTTAGAGACATGTGTAGACTGTTGTAGAAGTAAAATGACCAAGATAGGGAAGAAAACTGCAGTCCGAAGTTCTAATCCATTGGAGGTCATTCACACTGATATTTGTGAACCCTATATGGCAACCTTGTGTAGAAATTTTTATTTCATCACATTTATTGATGACTATTCCCGATATGGCTATCTGTACTTGACTAAGGAAAAGTCCGAGTCTCTTGATAAGTTCAAGATTTTTCGGACTGAAGTTGAGAAATAGTTGGGAAAAGTCATAAAGGTTGTTAGATCTGACTGAAATGGAAAATATTATGGCAAGCATGGCGATGCTGGACAGCTTAAAGGGTCATTTACCAAATACTTGGAGGATTTTGGGATAGTGGCTCAATTTACTATGCCAGGAAGTCCTGAGTAGAATGGTGTGGCAGAAAGGCGCAATTGCAACCTTATGGAAATGGTGAGGAATATGATTAGTAGGATAAACTTACCTGATTTTCTGTGGAATGAAGCTTTGAAAATAGCTTTGTACATTCTGAATTGTGTACCTACTAAAGCTATTCCATTGACTCCTTTTGAGTTATGGACTAGACGTAAGCTTAGCTTAAACCATCTTAATGTTTAGAGATGTCCTGTAGAAGTGAAGTTATATAATTCAACATTAAGTAAGTTGGACTCCAAAACCACTCCGTGTTACTTTATATCTTACCCAGATCATTCAAAGGAATATCGATTTTGTAATCCCAATAGAGGCACAAGAATTGTGGAATCCCAGATAGCAAAGTTTTTGGAGTTTGATGTGGCTGAAGAAAGCAGCTACTCATAGACTATTGATGATAATAGTACGGTAGGTAATGTTATATCTTTTTCTCCATCCATACAGATAATTGTGGAGACTCCCACACTACAGACTGAACTTGTTGAGGGTTAGGATCTTATTATTGAGACAACTCCTGATAAAGTTCCTCAAGCCTCTTAAGTGCAGGATGAGACTGTTGCTACTCTAGTTAGGAGATCCATTGGGGAGAGACGATCAGCTATACCACCGGACTATTTAGTCTATATAAGAGAGCAAGACTACGATATCGATTTTGTGATTGATCTAGTGACTTATGCAAAAGCCGTTTCTTGTCCTCAGTCAGAACTGTGGTTAGATGCAATGAGCGATGAAATGCAGTCTATGAAGCATAATGGTGTTTGGGAACTTGCTGAATTACCTGAAGATCACAGATCTATTGGCTGCAAATGGGTATATAAGATTAAAAGAGATTCCAAAAGAAAGATTGAGAAATTTAAAGCCAGACTGGTAGCTAAAGGTTTCACTTAGAGAGAAGGAGTAGACTATTAAGCAACTTTTTCTCCAATCTTTCCTAAAGATTCTTTAGAGTGATCATGACATTGGTAGCTCATTACAATATGGAGTTACACCAGATGGATGTTAAAACTATCTTTCTCAATGGAGACCTTAATGAAGAAGTCTATATAATGCAATCCGAAGGCTTTATGGCAGATGATTCAGGTACGCTTGCATGTAGACTGAAAAAGTCTATTTATGGTTTCAAGCAAGCTTCTAGACAATGGTACTTGAAGTTTTATAGTATTGTCACTCCATTTGGTTTTGTTGAGAACAAAGTAGATCGGTGTATATACTGCAAGGTTAGTGGGAGGAAATTCATTTTCCTTATACTCTATGTGGATGATATCCTGCTCGCGAGCAGTGACCTTGGTTTACTGCATGAGACAAAGTAGATGTTGTCAAATAAATTTGATATGAAGGACCTTGGTGAGGCGTCTTTTGTCTTTGGCATTGAGATTTATAGGAATCGTTCTTGCCGACTATTGGGTTTATCTTAGAGGGCATATGTTAATCGTATCTTAGAAAGATTTAACATGCAGCAATGTAAGTCAGGAATTGCTCCTGCCATTAAGGGTGATAAGTTGAGTCTGTCATAGTATCCTCATTCAGATTTTGAGAAAGCCCAAATGAAGAATGTACCTTATGCCAATGCACTTGAGAGTATTATGTATGCCCAAGTATGTACAAGACCAGATATTGCTTTGCAACAGAACTTCTAGGCAGATATCAGTCAAATCCAGGACATGATTACTGGGTTGCTGCCAAGAAGGTTTTGAGGTACTTAAAAAGGACAAGAAATTTTATGCTGATTTACATACTTGTTTAGGACCTGTAGCTAGCAGGGTATTCGGATGCAGACTTTGCTGGCTATAAGGATGACAAGAAGTTGATAATAGGATACATCTTTCTGTTAGTGGGAGGTGCAATATCATGGAAAAATGAGAAACAAAAATCCATTTCATCCTTTGTAACATCCCGAAATTCGACTCAATCTCTGGAATGAATAAAACGAGTCTTATTCGATATTTCATTTTTGTAAGTCTCGCCCGGAGCTAATCACTCACGGGATACTGACCAAATGGGAATGGCCAACTAAGAATAGATACGTGGACCATGGACCCGGTCGCGAGTTAAGCATGATTTAGAAGAATGACGAGGAAGTATTTTGGGCCAGTGTGAACCGATCTTCTGAACCGGATGATCGTGTCATCGGAACTAGTGATAATTCCTCTCGTTCTCTCAACAATCGAGCTCGCCGCGATTCGGACAACCTGAGGTCGATACGCTTGAATCCTAAATGACCGCCCGTTAGTGAGAGATTTGGAAATTGGAAATTCGACAAATTCAATCGTGAAATTTAGTCCGGACTTCGAGGCCGATTTTCGAGGATTAGGGGATGATTTTTAAGAGGACGACGTCAAATTAAGCTGGCCATGTGTGTATAGGACTTATATGGTCGAAATTTGGCGATCCGACCCGGTACGGGAACTTAATGTCAGTTTTGCCCTCATGCCCTTTTTAATTCCGAAAATTTGAGTTCCTAGACCTAGCCCTAGGTGTGACACTTGTCACTCTAACTCTTTCCCTTGCATGCCATCATCACACCCAAATCCACACTCCACCACTTTGTCTCCCCCATGCAAATCATCATCACCCCTCACCTCACTTCTCTCTCCCTTTTCTCTCTCTCACTCGCCCTCTCTCTCTCTCTCTCTCTCTCTCTCTCTCTCTCTCTCTCCCCTTCGGAATCGACCCCCTCCTCTCCCTCTCCTCTACGGCGAATCCTCTCCCCCTCACGGCCTCACGCCGCCGCCCACAGCCTGCCAGAACCGCTACCAGCCAGCACCGCTGCCGTGCGCCATCCTCTCCCTCTCGCCTCAGCACCGCCAACCGACCGTCCCTCTCTTTCTCTCCTTCCCTCTCTCGCTGTTCCGGACCGGCCGAGACCAACTCCGCCCGTCGCCGAGGCCAGCACCACGGCGTCGCCGCCGGGCTCGTCGCCGCACGACCGAGCTCGCCGTGCGCCGCTGTCCCCCTCCGTCTTTTCTCTCCTCTCCGGCTGCATGCAAAGGAGTTTGGCGCCGGTCAGCCAAGGGGGAAGGCAGTCCATTCGCTGCCGAGGTGCGTCGCTGCCGCCGTGACGCCGTGGCCACTGCTGCTGCCCCCTCGCCGCTGCCTCTTCCTCCCGGTTGCATGCACGGGTGAGCGCCGGTCAGCCGCGCCACCAGCCCATCGCCACTCTCTCTCCTTCCTCTCCGTCGCGGCTGCATGCACGGTTGAGCCACCACCGGAGCTGCTCGTCGCTGCACGCTGTCGCCGGCCGTTGCCGGCCGCCGCCGCCGTGGCCGTCCACTGCCGTCCCTCTCTATTTCCCTCCGCCTCTCCCTGTTCTGCTCCCCCTCGCCGCTGCCTCGCCATGCCGTCGCCGTCCGCCGCCAAGATCGTCGTATGCCATGCGCCGCCGTGAGCAGCAGCTGTCCGCGCCGTCGTGAGCAGCAGCTGTCCGTGCCGCTCAGCCGCCCGTCAGCCCCCATGCCGGCCGTGAGCCGCCGCCCATCGCTGTTATGAACAGCCGACCACCACTCGCTGTCGCCCCTTGGGAAGTGTGCCGCCGGTTCCACCGTTCACCGGTGATCGGCCGCCGTTCCTCGTCGTCTGAGCTTGGATTGTGGTGGGTGTAAACCTCTAAACCCTAATTAGGACGATTATGCGTTTTAAACGGGCCTAGGGTGTGTCGGCTAGTCGATTAGTGACAATTAGGACTCGTATGAATTTATATGTTGTTTGTGGGTGTCGGGAATCGATTGGTATGTGATAAAGCATGATTTAGAAGCGAATTAGAGGCTGATATGAAGAGGATTAGCTGATGTCCATGTCGGGAACTTGACGGCCAAATTGACTGTAGTTAGTGGATTAACTTGATTGGAATGCCGGAATGGCTGGGATGGTTGAATTGTGTGTCGGATTGACAATCATGATGAATTAAGTCTACCATGTCGCGTGTTCGTGTGACCGACCAATGTGGAATGTGATTGGTGAATTATCGATGTACGTCATAAGTGCCGTATTCACATGTGATGCCCCGAGTTATTGATTGGGCTGGCTAAGCATATGGCGTGGATCGTTGAACATGAAATTGTGGCATTGAATTGTGTGGGACATTCTGACGTGGTACATTACACCAACATTCGTGTGCGGAATTGCATGGCTACGCATTATGCATGCTGAGTATGAGGCTTGTGGAAATTGTGCGAGAATGCGTGTATGCCATGGACATGTGATCACCTAATTAGGCCCTGATGCGTTTATGCGGGGTTCAGATAAAAACCGGTTGTGTAAATGTGTGATCACCTTCGCCCTGATGCGTTTACGCGGGGTGTGCCGTCCTCATGCACTTTGGAGCAGGACGATGCCCGGTACGTCCGGAAGACGACCATCCTGATGCGTTTACGCGGGCTCTGGTTCGTAAGGAGATCGGTGTTGCGCCTGATGCGTAAGGACGCGGGCTAGAGACACTGGGCCTGGGGCGTCTTTACGCTAGCCACGGAGTATTGTGATTGGCCTTCGAGTCATGGTCTTCGGACCGGATCTTCGGATCGGGCCTTCAGGTTGAGTTAACAAAATAAATGGTTAACGCGTGATGCATAGTGCCTGATTATGTAATGGAATGCGCTGGGCATGGTATGGGACGTGTCTAAGTAGATTCTATTCTATAATCGGAACACGAATGGAATTTTGCACCGAAATGACATCGGAGTTGAACTGTGAGCATGGCAAGTTAGTGACATATGCATGCATATGAATGCATGAGTTAGTGTGTGAAACTGTGTGACTCAGTGATCTATACTTGGAATTGTCACTAAAGATTTTGAGCATACTTGTGAGGTACGCATGATCGAGGGTGCCGCTTGTGTGATGTGATATTATGGGATTATCTAACCTACAAGGTCATTGAAATGCCGATTTGGGCCTACGGGCCTAAGTCATCCTTATATGTGTGTGGTTTGTTTTTCCCGTCAGGAGATGCATGTTAGCCTAATTTAGGTTTAGGAGTTTTTCACTCACTGAGATGTGTCTCACAGTTTTTATAACCCAACCTTTCAGACCCGCGTCCATGACGAAGCCACCTATTCCGGTACGTTTTGGGATTCCCCTAGAATATGAGCATACTATGACTGCACATCTTGTGGGGAACGAAGAGGTGTACTTGAGGCATTATTCCCTGATTAGTGTAGATATAGGTACGACACATCCTGAAGTTCATGAATATGTAGCCTGGTGCTTCCGTGACCGTTTTGGAGACGAGTATGGACCCCTCCGTACGATGGACGTTCCGTTTACCATAGATGGCCAGCTTGACCCGCAGTGCCCGAGTGGTGAGATCGTAGATTCTAAGATGGATTCGGAAGAGACCATAGGCCATTTCGCTTGGTACGAGGCTGCTGAGGACGAGGAGCTAGGAGGTGTAGACCACGAGCCAGTGGTGGAGGACCCGGGGTTGGAGCCAATGGAGATCGACGAAGCCGAGCCGATGGATACCGAAGAGTTCGAAGAGGAGTTTCCCAGTGAAGATTCCGAGATACCCGAGAGTTCATCAGAGTCCGACGGCTCTGATCCGGATTTGGCGCCCTAGGCTAGGCTTAGTCCTTTTTGTGAGGGTAGACACCTTTTTGGATTTTTAGACCCTCTCCTTTGTGGCGGTTGGCCCCTTGTCTCTTATCCCTCTTGACTCATATGACAGTACTCTCTTTGTTGTACCATATATCCGTTGTTGTTTGTAGAATTTTTGTAAGGATGTTTCTGGCAGTTTTTGTTATGGATGTGTACGTTGCCTCAATTCTTCTTATGTTGCTTCCTCTGGTCCTCATATTTATTCTGTACGAGTGTTTTAAAATTTTTGCTTCCGCATGCGCCTTATGTTCTGCTTTGGGAAACGGATCGATGACGACGCGTCCTGGGACGTCGTACTACTATATCGACCATCGAACGGGTTGTTACGTGCCGTGGAGGTCGGGGCGTGACATCCTTTACCATGCAAACGGAGTTCGTAGCATGCTTTTCGGTTGCTACTCAAGCTATTTGGCTCCGAAATCTCATCAGAGAATTGACTGTATTTGATTTTGTGGATAGGCCCATATAGTTGTATTGTGACAACAAAGCTGCAGTATTATTTGTCAACAATAACAAAGGTCTCAAGGAGTCTAAGCATATGGAGGTCAAGTTCCTAACCATAAAGGAAATATTTCAAAATGGTGATACTGTAGTAGAGTACATTTCGACTAATGATATGATTGCAGATCCACTAACTAAAGGCCTTCGCCTTGTGTATTTGATTGACATGTCATTAACATGGAATTAGGAGTATCATGGGATATTGTTAATTAGTGGGAGCTGT